>VZTM01034817.1:1342-39376 GCA_013400555.1 Jacana jacana | reverse complement strand
TAATTATAAACAATGGCTTCCTTCACACTTTTACTGTCATGGTGGGTTTTTTTCATTGCCCTCTTTTCAGTAACATTGAAAGGTTATTTTTTAAAACAATCCCTTCTTTGTATATCTTTTTTTCATAATCTTTATTAATATGTTGCTGGCTTAAATAGTTTAACCTACTCTCTGTATATATATCCTTACACCATTTATTATACAGGGGGTTATGTCTATTTCCCGTATACTCTTCTTTTGGGATTTTTGACTTATTTAAGCAACAGGCACTTTCAAGATACTTTAGCTAACTAAACTGTTGAATAAGCTAAACAGCTAAATCAAATGTAAGTATTATTTTCTTTCCCCGTTCTTAATCTTCCTTCTTCTCTGGAAGAGAATATATCAGCTTCACTAGCTGATATTATTCAGTATCATTATCCTCACTTTCTGGCAGACCTAGTTTTTGCTGGGTTTGTGTTTTCTTTCTCTTGAAAGAGAATTGTTTGTATTTTCATCACCTGACAGGTGATCCACAGGGCCCAGTTCTTCACCTTGCTAACACAATCCACCCATTGACTAGGGTGTGCTGAACACTCTTAGTCAGTCACAGAATGCTACATGGCAAAATGCTTGGTGCAAATGTATTTGTTCACACTTATCTATGGACCAGGAAGTTTTATAGCCTTTGTTTAAAGCATGAAACTGAAAATTGTCCTGAAAAATTCAAGTTACTTGAAATATTTTTTAAAGACTACAGTAGTTTATTTCTTGGTGCCCTAAGTCTTTTTCTGTCCCCAGTGTACAGCGATGTAAAAGTGATATTTCATGATTGCTCTGGGTTTGAAATACATGCATACCAGATAACAGATAATTTTTCATCACTTGCAGAGGAATTCACATTCTCTGAATTTAGTTTGTCCAGCTTGCATGCCTGTGTTAGGAAGCTGTACCCTTCCGTGACCAGCTGAACCGTCAAACAATGAGCTGCTTGAGTTAAACCTCTCCCTCTGTTGACATATTTAAGTACCTGGAAGAGAAATCAGTATCAGTGAGATTTCTTTGTCTAGGATAAATCATGTCAAACAAGCTAATTTTCAACTCTGATTAGGTAACTGCTCCTGTGTATAGCAGAAAAGCCACAGATGCCAGATACCTTGGTTTTAGAAAGCCTTTGAACACTGTCTCACACCACCATCTGTCTCACAAGCAAGTCACAGAAAACCACAAATGGATGAGTACACAACTGGATGTAAACTGGACCCAGGGAGTATTTAACAAGAATACATTGTTAATTTGAGTTGCTGCATCAAGCTGAACTCTGCAGGAGTATCTCCATGGTGCCAACTTGACATTTTCTTTGGATGGCAGAACAGACAACTTGCTTATCAAACCCACTGGCTGGGAGGGGCAGCAAGTGTTGGAGCATGGGGCTAGGGTCTCAATGAACTTGGCAAATTACACGTGGCAAATTACAGAAAGTGATTCAAGGGACACACTTTCACTCTCTGCAGAATTACCGACATGGCAAATGCAGGTTGCGGAATGCCGGATCTGATAGCGTCACTGTATAAACAGACAGTGGTGATTAGCACAGATCACAAACCAAGCAGGAGTCAGCCGTGCTACTCCATGAAAGGCAAATGGCACCAGGGGCTATATAAAAAGGAACATTGCTTGCCAGGCGAGTGAAGCTCTTCTCTTGCGCTTGGGGCCAGTAAACCTTCAGTTGGAGTATGGGGTTCTGCTTTGGCTAGAATAGAGAATTAGAGATTTTATGAGGAAATATTGGGGTAATTGGAGTGGTTTGTCCTAGAGAAAGGGGACACACAGCAGGGAGGGGCACTATATGTGCACTGTATTTCTAAGGGAGAGGGCAAGAAACTCATAGGCCGAAAAGGCTATGTGGGCAACAGAGATCTGGGTTAGAAGTTAGAAATAGCTTTCTTATGATGCAGATAAAAAAAAAAAAAAACAGCAAGGAAGATTACTATGAGGTATGACAGCCTTATTTTTCAGGTGCAGATTGGACATGCATCTATTCCTTAAATATCCTGCTTTTAGATTAATTACTTAAATATAATTGATCCTCCTGGTGGAAGGAAGGAGACAATTCCCATTTCTGTTTTTCTGATATTTCTGTTTGGAGCCAAAGGTCATAATTCAGAAACCCGAGTTAAATGTCTAAACTATACATTGCCAATACCAGCTAATTATCATCCTGAAACTCTTGCTTTCCATTTATGTTTAATATATCATTAGGGAAAAAAAAATCTTAGTGATAACTAATTCAAAACAGAAGCAGCTATAAAGTAGGCTGGCACCACACTATGCAAACTTGATTCATTCAGACTTGTGTTTTCCAAGTCCTAGGCTTCTTTTGAGTGTACATTGCCAGCTCTGCTAATATCTAAACAGCTTATGATCTAGAGCCCTGTTGGAGATTAGGACGATCCAGCTCATTTAATGAAAGCCATACTGGAACATCCATTTAATTTACTGCAGAAACAATGTTAGATGAAAAGGGGAAAAGAAAACTCACACAAATATTACTCATTCAGAAAATACTAAAACTTGGGCTCTGAACAGCCTTTGATATTTGACCTCTGCAGATGGCCTGTAATTAAGACTCTAATCCTTTAAACACTCAAACACACTTAACTTAAAGTTAATAGGATTAGTCACATGCCTGAAGTGTGCACGGCTGGAGCAAAAAATTGTTGAGTACAGCTGATTAAAAACTTGCAATGAAGTCACTTTCTGATGGAATAATTTCTTATATTTTCTATGTCTTTTCTAAACAGCTCTAGTCCCATGTAATTTCCTATTGTGAAGATATTTAGTAAAAATAAAACTTAACCAAGGTCTTGCCTAAAAAAGTTGTAGAGAGAAAGAATAAATCTGAACATTTTCAGAGGCAGAAATTCCAGGTTCTTTGGAGATTTGAGAAGAGTTATTTTGGATTTCTAGAAGATGTAGGTTTAAATTCAATGATTTTCATAACTCTTTCAAAACAAGATTTGAGATTAAACATCCACAGAACCAGAGTTACTGTTAAAGGAGAAGCCGCTGCCCGAGCACGCACACACCGTTGAAGGAGTCGCACACACCCCACACAACACTGTAACTGCTCAGAGCAGGGGCCCTTCACAGTGGGTGACTCCAGTGGGCCGACAAGTGGTGATGCCTTTCAACTCCTCATACACACTCTCTCACTCTCATGCACACTCCCTCCTTCTTCCGGCTCTACCCTAGGTTTCCTACAGCACAGTCTCAGGTTTCAGATTGTCTAATTTAATTTAATTTAATTTAGGTACAGCAGCAAGGTCAGGCTAGGTGCCTCTGAAAGGGAGGGACCTTGAACAGAGAAATCCCTGGGCAATTATGCCATTGTGATCTATACACCTGCCTGTCATGTGCTGTTCATGCATCTTCTAGGCCAATGGAGATTTTTGGTCTGGGATCTTCTAACACCCTATAGGATTCTTTTTTTCATGTCCAGGCAGGCAGGCCATTGACTGCTCTTGTCTTGCTGATTTGCAGACTCTGCTGACAGTTGTGGCCTCCTTATCTTCTGGTCTACTCTTCTTGTGTGCCTGTGCTCGCTGGCAAAAAAAGGGGAAAATGAAAAGTCCAGACTAAGGGAAAACACTACCAGAACATCAGGCCATTATCAACATTTTTCTTGTATTAAGAGACCAAACACAGCACTGGATTAGCTGCTAGGAAAGTTACTAAGAAAATTAACTCTATTGCAGCATAAAAGCTTCAGCAAATCTAGCTATCATAGAATCATAGAATCATTTAGGTTGGAAGAGACCCCTGGGATCATCAAGTCCAACCATCAGCCCTACTCTACAAGTTCTCCCCTACACCAGATCCCTCAACACCACATCTAATCTGCTCTTAAACACAGTCAGGGATGGGGACTCCACCACCTCCCTGGGCAGCCCATTCCACTGACTGACCACTCTCTCCGTGAAAAATTTTTTCCTAATGTCCAGCCTAACCCTACCCTGCTGCAGCTTGCAGCCATTCCCTCTTGTCCTGTCGCTCATTGCCCGTGAGAAGAGACCAGCACCAATATCTCTCCAATGCCCTTTCAAGCAGTTGTAGAGAGCGATGAGGTCTCCCCTCAGCCTCCTCTTCCTCAAACTAAACAATCCCAACTCCCTCAATCGATCCTCATAAGCCTTATCCTCCAGGCCTCTCACCAGCTTTGTTGCCCTCCTCTGTACTCGCTCCAGCACCTCGATATCTCTCTTGTGCTGAGGTGCCCAGAACTGGACACAATACTGAAGGTGTGGCCTCACCAGTGCTGAGTACAGGGGGACAATCACCTCCCGACTTCTGCTGGTCACACTATTCTTTATGCAAGCCAGGATGCCCTTGGCCTTCTTGGCCACCTGGGCACACTGCTGGCTCATGTTCAGCCTCCTGTCAACCAGCACCCCCAGGTCCTTTTCTGCCAGGCAGCTCCAGCCACACTTCCCCAAGCCTGTAGCGATGCATGGGGTTGTTGTGGCCCAAGTGTAGGACCTGGCACTTGGCCTCGTTGAAGGCCATGCCATTAACATTGGCCCATCTATCCAGTCTGTCCAGGTCCCTCTGTAGAGCTTCCCTGTCCTCAAGCAGATCAACACTCCCACCCAACTTAGTGTCATCTGCAAACTTACTAATAGTGTTTTCTATGTCCTTATCTATACCATCAATGAAAATATTAAAAAGGAAAGGCCCCAATACTGAGCCCTGAGGAACACCACTTGTGACCGGCCGCCAGCTACTCACACTAAGTGAAGCTAAGCAAACAGCATAAATCACACCATATTATAACACTAAGTAATTTATTCTAATTAAAACTTTCTTGTTTAAGCTAAACAACTAGTATCTCTCAACAGCTACAAAAGGAGTAAGAAACATTTTTTATCTTGGTTTTTATTTAACAGAAATAGCAGTTATTTCTTCTCTTGTTGCTGTCCTTGGGAATCCTGACAAGCTTAGTCTGGATCAGTTCATCACGTTGTAAATGGGTGAAAATATTATGAGGAGTGGACACAATTTGGGAAGTGACTGAAGGCGCAGGGCGGACAGAGCTGTAGCCACATGCATCATGGAAGTTCCCGTTTGTTGCACAACTGCCGGAAGAGACGAGACCACAAGGCATTGTGCTGATGTGTCACGTGCTAGATCTGGGGTTAGCTGCCATGGGTGCAATCTGGAAATCCTAAAACAGCTCAGTGTCGCCTGCGACTGCCCTATAAAATGCCTGCAGCATACATTTACACACTGCTATTCTTTCTCCCATTGGCCCTAACACAGACCTAAATCCCCTCTGCTGAAGGACATGTGTTATCACAGTATTATCACATACGGGAAAAGGTAACGCCTTTCCAAAAAGTGGCACACCACAAACAACTGCAATGCCATCCCCTGGCCTGGTCGTCACTCCTCTTTTAGACGGAGGGAGAGATTTTCTCCACTCATGTTCAGGATTGGTCAGCAGAATAAAGACTGCACTTAGCCAAGTATTCCTGCCAACCCTAACATGCACCAAAGTAAGCAAACATGAAAGCCAAAGCGCAACAATCCTCGCTCTGTCCATACTGTTGTTGTTAGACAGGAATCTGAGTCATACTAAAAGGCGGCTCAAGGAAGGGAACAGTGGAAATACAAGAAATACAAGGCAGAGCGGGGAAATCCTGATTAAAGCATCACCACAGCAGTGATGGGGCCACAGATAAGACTATGAGAAAGTGGCATCATATCCTTCTTGACAGTATCACTGGCGGGTAACAGAATGCCAAAAATGAAAGAAAAATTGGTGAATGACTCACTGCCTGTGGAGGCTGTCTAGAAAGTCTTAAAATTAAAAAACTAGTAATTCTTAAACCAAAAGTTTAAAGAAAGTGATAATATAAAGAGGGTGTAAACCAGAAGACATAATCTAGAGCTGAGTCAGAAGTAAAAAGTCAGTGTAGTGCCTTAAGGAGCTGAGAATTAAAAGGAAGCCCTTACAGCACAAGGGGTTAAATCAGGGCTGTGGCCCAAAAGAAAGCAGTGGGAGATCAGGAGGGGTGAGTGCTCTGCACAGAGCCAGGAAGAGAGGTACCAGAGCAAGCCTTAGAGAAACAGTTTCGGAACTCCTGTCAAGAACTACTGCAGGTTAACCGCTGCAGTGCCTCACTCAAACAAACCCGCCTGTTCCTCCCCTCAGTTAGGGCCACGAGGAGCATCTTTACACCAGACTGCAACGTGGCTTACAGCTAGATCCAGAATATGGGAAAAATAAAATGGGTGTATCAAAGAGGCAAAGGGAGACTGGAAAAGGCAGGAACCTTCTGTGAGAAGCAGTGGAGAGCAGAGGAATTTTTCTCCGACGGATCTTGGATAACATAATAGGGAAAGAGCTAACAACAGCAGCAAGGGGAGGGTCTTCAGCCAGCTGGTGTTCTTGCACAATTTTCCATGTTGTCAGAGACTTGGAAAAGTATTTGAACACACAGAGAGCATTTTGTTTGGCCACTCAGAAGGCAGGTATCGCTCCTGGGAGCCCAGGCAGTATTCACAGGGCTCAGAGCACGCTGCTGCTGAAACTGTGACAAACCTAGATGCCAAGCACCGCTTTTCAAGCCTTGATAAGCCAAGAAAGATCGCTGCAAAAACTGGATACGTACTCCTTTGCTCTGGGATTGCCTCAGCAGCCGAGATGGCAGCTGCAGATGACCGGGAGGGCGAGGGACAGGGGCAGGTGTCCCCTCATCGCCCCGCAAACAGCACCAGCTGTTAAAAAAATACAAAAAATCCAGCAAAACGCCCCAAAATAACACCCAATCAATTAAAATTAGTGATTTAATTTGATTTGTTGACGCGCTTCTGTGCCAAGTCTGGGGACCGGTACGGTGTTTCTCCGGGTGACGCTGAGGTGTGCAAAGCTGCGGACGGGGGAACCTAAGGAGACACAACGGAGCACCGGCCCCACCGAGACGGGCGCAGGAGGGCTGGCTAGGGGCCGCCCCAGCCGCTTTTATTAGGCCGACACGGGCTCTCGTCGCTCCTCCGGGGCTGCCGGAGAGGAGGAGGCGCTACCACCGCCGCCCCTCCAGCCCTGGCTTTCCCCGGGGGCCGCGAGGCGTTCGTCACAGGGGAAGTGACGCGCGGACAGTGTGACGCCGGCGCGAGGCGAGGTCATATAAAGGGTAGGCGGCGGCGGCCGGAAGCGAGCGGAGCAGAGTGGTGCGGAGAGGAACGGAGCGGAGCTGAGGGGCGGGTGGGTGGTGTCGCCTCTGCCTGGAGCGGGGAGGAGCAGGGCGGCTGCCTCACACCCCCTCCGTCCCCGGAGGCAGCCATGGATTTCCACAATATTCTCGTCATGGCCTCGGAGCAGCAAGGGCTGAACTCGGTGCCGGTGAGTCCGGGGGGAGGGTGGGATGTTGGGGGCGGGGGCGCGACGCTGGGGCACAGCGACCGTTACAGCCGTTGGGAACCCTGGAAAGGAGCTGCGTTGTGCCGGGGTCCTGCGCTCCTCTCACGGGGCGTCGAGGGTCTCGCTCGGGCCTCGACCCCCGCTTGGGTACCCGCCCGAGGGACGAGGGAGCCGGGTTGCCGGCCTGGCTGGCAGTCGCGGAGCCTGCCTAGCCGGGCTCAAGGACGGGCCCTTGGCCTCGCCGTCCGCAGGTGAGTCGTTTTTAGGGGCTGGAGGAGCGTCGGTGTGCTCCTTCTGTCAACAGGTCCCACCCCGCTCGAGCTAGGAAGGGACAGCTGAGGTTTGTGCTTTCTGATCACGGAAAATACTGGGATCCTGAAAGCCAAAGCGGTGTTGCAGGGGGAGGTAGTGGTTGCAGTTAAAAGTCGGGTAAGTCCTTTTGTTTGCTCTGAAAACAGGAGTCTGCCACGTCTCACACGCAAGTCAGAGACAAAGAGTGACAAGTTTTGGATGAATATGATGCGTTGTCCAATACTTTGTACCCATTGCAAAGGAATAGCCTGTAACAACCATACAGGGTTGGCTGGTGAAAGGCTTGTGACTTATCGTGAATACTATTCTGAAATCTGTACTTCAGCAGTTTGTATTTTAACTCAAGCTGTCAGTTTTATGTTGATTCAATGTGAAATAACCCCCTTACTTGGCTGAATGAAATCTGGCAGTAGGAAGGGCCTGTGGCCTTTTGGTACATTAGTATACCGTGTTAATTCCTTTGGCAGGACCCAAATTATAAGTCATGCGTGCTTATTTGGATAAAAAATATTTTTGCTTTGGTAGCCACCTGCTAGTGAAACACTTTTCCTGTCTGTTCTTCAACCAAGTCCCAGAGTTCTGGGTTTCTGTGATTGGGTTAATTAAACCAGTGTAAATGAGAAAGTGTGTGTTCTTAGTGTAAGTATAGGAAAAACAGAAAAGGTGTAATCTTTGGTTCTGACATTGCTGAAATTGAGGCACTTGAGAATATCTTAGTCTCTCTGTATCAGTAATAAAGCTTTAGTAATGTTCACTAACATTGTGACTGTTGATAATATGGATCGACCATATGGTAGATATGCAAAACTTGTCAGATTCCATCATGTTTTAAAAATCTTCTTTTTACCTTCTTTTTTTTTTTTCCATATGGCTTTACCGCTATTTTTTGTCACAACTAGTTATAAGTCGTGATGATGAATTGATTAAATATCTGCCATGTTCTCTGTTGCAGATGTGATGGTGAAGAGAGGCAATCCTACTTATTGAGCAGTGGAGGAGGAGTTTGTTACTCTTTTTAGAAAAGGCAGGATTAGGATTTGCTTACCTGATTTAACTCATGGAGTCAGAGTGCCATTCAATCCATAGCTGAAGCAGCTTGGTTTTCTGCTGTTCTAGCTTGTTAGTGGTGCAGCTTTTAACTGTAAAGTTGGTCTAAGTGTTTAAGTCTGAGCAAAAGTGGAGCTTCACTTGGCACTGCTTGAGGCTGTCTGCAGCTGTTAGCTTCAGAAGAGCCCTGTGAGGTTTTCTGGTCAATGGATGTCAAAGTAACTCCACTAGATCAACACAAAACGTGTTCATATAAGAATAATATAATTAAATATTTGTGTTGACTATACCATATAGACTAATTACAAAATTTACTGCTGTGTAAAGTTAACAGGTTTCCTTAAACATTAGTTCCTGCATTAACCAATATATCCCCAAAATTTTCCTTTGAGAAGTTTAAAATAAACTTTACAGTGCACTAAACTAAATATTCAGTGCCTATTGTAATAAAAAATAGAGTAATGTGCACAAGTAGTATATATATCTCAAAAGTAGAAATTCCAGAAAAACTTTATGTCAAGAATAATGTGGTCTTCTATCATAAAAGAGGGACCCATGTAAAGCAGGTATTGCATCATGGCCCTGTAAAAACAGATCTGCCTGTTCATCTCCCCATGGAAATCCAGGTACAAATGGAACACTGCTGAAATCAGCCTTTCAATGCCCTATTAATTGCATCAGGTTTTGTTTGTAAATAAAACAGTACATATATGAAGTAGCGCATAAACTATTGATGATGTGTTGATAATAATCTTTATAGCAATTGCTGAATAGAGCCCCAGGTTTTTTTCACATAATGTTCCATAGGGGCTTCATTGCTGTGTATATATATCTTGTTAGATGTCGTCATGTTACCAGTTCATTAGATTTCCAGTGTGATCTTGCTTTGATTAAGCATTGTACCTGTTATGAGACTTGATCTTGATTTCAGTAAGATTTAAATACTTTGACACTTTTTGGTGATTGGTGTACTCTGTTACGCTGTAAGTTTTATGTGACAAAATGGATGTGGAGAAGCACTTTGAGATGTTTGTATGGAAGATATTTTTGAAAGTAAGAAATTGTATTGCAAATTATTTTAAAAATACTGGGCATAGTGGGAACAAAGTAATTCTTTTATTTCACCTTGTTTCTATTAGCATTAATAATTTATTAGAAATTATCTCACTAGCTCTCTACTCCTTTTAGCTGATGCTGAATCTTTGGTGTTCAGCAATCACAAAAAAGTCTGATACAGAATAGCGTTTAACCACAGAGGGGTGACCCAAAACTGAAACAGTGTCTCATCCACGTCAGCACTTGCTGAAGTCTCATTTCATGGAGTATGAGTATTCATGAGCATGAATCATTACCAAATAGCCTCCAGCAAAGTCGAGGGATGCATGTAGCTAAGCAGGAATTAAGTATTTGCAAAGTTAAACAGTAGCAAAATCCCGGAGTCCGTTGAGAGCCCCTGTGTGTTACAGAGCCTGCCCACCAAGTTGCGGTCTGCAAACTACTGAACAATTGCCAGTTGGCAAAAGAAGCTCTGTAGGAGAAACACAGACAATGGCTGTGAGGTGCAGAGTGCTGTCACGGAATCACACCCCTATTTCATTGCTGTGCATACATTTTTATGTGGTTAAACCTCGTCTCAAAACAGTACCCAGAAATGCTTTTGGCATCCACATGGGGAGAGCCACAAGACATGTAAAAAATCGTCGAGGGGTGAGGAGGGCTCTTACTCTCTGCTTGACTGAACTTGATAGTTAAGTTCCAGGTGACTGCAAACACTGACTGAAAAGTGTAAAACCTCCAGCTTCTGGTATTCCTGGTCTCCCCTTCTGCCTAAGCAGTTGAAAATGAGGACCACAATCAGACTGCATAAAGGAAAGCATAAACTATGCTTTTTAGTTCTGTTTTGGGATGGTTTTTTATTGTTTGGGCTTTTTTTTTTTTAACTATGAGAAGCAGCATTTAACAGAGGATTTTGAATCTTTTGTTTTGCATTTCTTTCGTTTTGCATTTTGCTTTTTATTATTTTTTTTTATTATTTCCAGCTAACTGTTCAACTGGGGTGTCATGACAGCAGTTGCAAAATCTTAATAAAATTATTTTTTGCATTTTTATACATGAAATGTATGACCCTGTTAAATTTGGTTTGGGAGATGAGAATGGTATGAGCTGATAGTTAAAATACTCTTTTAAGTAAAGCCTTTCTCTTGGTAGGGGTTGTTACAACCTGTGGAGAATCAAACATGTGAGCATGCTTGGTAACTACTATTTATTTTGTCATAGCTAGATATTAATAACAGTAGTTGAGAAAGCATTACATGCATGTAGTTTAAGAAAGTCTAACTGCAATGTGAGGTGCTGGTAACCCCAGTGTGGTGCCTGCATTGTGGATGGTTCTAAGACTGTAGTAGAGATTTTGAAAGTACAAGCATAGGATGAGAGCAGAGACCCCTGGGTAATTAACACAGGCGACCACTTATCAATATGGAAAGGTGCCTTTTGTTAGTATTAGGGCAGGAGCATTATCACTAGTATTAGGGAATTGTGAGAGGAGCGACACAAAAGAGGATGTACCTGTGGCTTAACTGGGTGAATGAACCATTAGTGGTGTTATCAGAAAGCTATACCTTGAAGAAACCTGTAGGGGGAAATGGGGACTTCCCATTGGAGAAGGCTACATGTCTTGGTGAATGATTAGGAAGAACAGGAAAAGTACTGTAACATTGCACAGGACTTACAACTTGCTAGCAAAAAGGAAGCACAAAAACCTGTGAGAACCTCTGCAAGTTGCCCCCCCCGCCTAGCACAAGTGGAACTGTCTTTACATGGTGTGTGCAAGCCCGTAGCAAAATGATAGATTGCACAGGTGCTCCACCCGAGAAGCAGGCTGGGCAGAATTGATCACTCAATCTTGCATTGCTACCCGTGTAAACAGTGATCGCTGTTAAAGGCAATACTGCTTCTGTTGCTTGTGCCTGGGCTTTGTATTCGGTTTGGGTCTGTCTTTGTATGCCACAAAGCCTGCAGTAAAATCTCTTTTACATTCCAAGTTTTTGCATTTGAATGCTGACATCGAAACAGCTGCGACTGTATCAGGATGTTGTGCCACATTTTCAAGTCAGTGATTTAAGAGCAAAGCCTTGGTTGCAGATTGTACAGTTAAACTTGTGGCCTGGAGCTTGCCTGCTGGCTGCTAGACACTGTCTGCACTTAATGGACGGATGTCTTATGTGTGTGTATGTATATATATATTATAAGGAATATGTATCTCACAACTAAGTGTGCAAGTGTGTGAATGTATAGACATGTACAGCCTGGTGGCTTTTTTATTTGCTGTATTAATACCAATCTTTTTTTTTAAGTAATCTTTTTGCTTTGAGGTATAATTATCTGAGGAAAAAATCTGCAGTTTTGTCAGTCGTGTAACTGTTTATGGTAGATAACCTACTGAAACAGTTTATTTTGTCTACAGGTGGAAAACATGAATTTCACTGTGATTTCCACCATACTCTTAAAGTCCCACTGGTCAGATTCAGGGAGAGCCAATTTTTGGGTAGGTAGTTTTGGCAAGGTTTGCAGAGATGAAGGTTAAAAAAAAAAAAGAAAGGTAAAAGGCTTGAAAGAAACACTATTCACTGGTAAGAAAAGACTTGTTATTTCCTGAGGGCATGTAGTGGAAGGAAGGCACTTCCACAGCCTTTAATTTTTCCTTTGTGTGAAGCAGTGCCTACTGTGTATCTCAGCAATATTCAGTCAGAGCTGTCAGTAGGCTCTACCCGGAGAGATAATCAGTGTTTACAACTTGAGTAGTGCAGTGCTTGGGCAACAGCTTGACCTGCTCTCTCCTAAAGGCTAAACATTAGCGTTTCTCTGTTATTTAACCAGCTTGGCAATAGCTATAAAAAGCCAGAATAGCACAGCTGCTGCTTGGATGATAAAGTAGTGACATGTCCCAGCTTTTGTCTGGTTTACCTGGAATGTGATGCGTGTTCATTTGCATTGTAAGTAAAACGTGTCATCAGTGCCCGTGGAACATGTACATGGTTCAGTGCCTTTCAAAAGACTAAACTTAAGCTGATTGTGTTATGCTCTTTCTAAATGAAGGTGAACAAAATTTTTATCAATACTAGTATTGATTCACAGTACAGAAAATGGGTATTTATTTATGAACCATTTAGCTATGTTCTCAGTTGTTCATCAATATTGAGAAATGCTACAGGGTAGGAAGACTTAAATCTTGAGTTTGGCACAATTTACCACATTAGTGGCAGTGAGAAAACATGTCTGGCTAGCTGCTTTACAAACCTGCTCCTGATTAGGACTGTTCGTTGTAGTGCAGCAAAACAAAGCCTGAAAACTGCTTCCCCATCACTTTAATTCTTTATAAGGCTTCCTAACAGGATAGATCCATCTATGTTTCTCCCTGCTATTCAGCAGTTTTGAAAGGTGCTCCTTAGGCCTAAAACTCTTTTGGAATAGTAGAATCATTTAGGTTGGAAAAGACCTTTAAAATTGAGTCCAACCATATCCTCGGTTTTGTCTGTTTTTAAAAACTCTGTAGAAATTGAATAATTGCTTTGCTTCTTTATCTGTTCTGATTTAGATGTTTGTATGTCAGATTATTTTGGGCCACTGAGTTGTGGGCTACACTTGAGCAAATACTGAGAGGAGGTCGTACTGCATCGTGGTTCAGGTTTCTTGTACAGTTGGATCTTGGAATACTTTTGGTGTAAACAACACAACAGTTGGGGAGGGAAGGACCTCAGCTTCCCAGAAGAGAGGAGCCCAGCTCCAGCTAACTTATCCTTTAAATAGTCCTAGCTATGATGGTAATTTCTCATTATTTCAGTTGTAAGTACCAAAAATTCAGTGTTGGGAGTTTCTCAAAGTGAGAACTGATTTTGTAAATCCTTATCAGATTGTGCTGAACTCTTGTGCAGACATGAATTTTGGTAAACGAGCTTGACTTCAGCAGGCCTTTAATGTGCAAAGGCAACATGTTAGGTTTTATTACACTGTCCACCTACATTGCAGTATCTGTAAAATTTTGTTCAAGTAATTTTAGAAATTACTAGAGGCAACTACAAATAGCTGTTATTATAGCTGCCTTTCTTGGAAAGTTTTGGCTGCGTTTTAAAAATGAATCTCTGAACCTTGCTTCTTAATGCATGTATTTATAAGATAATATATGGGTTTGCATATTAGAAATTAATCCAAGGATTTATTCATATTCTGCTGTTTCGATGAATTAGAAATTAGAGCAAAGGCTCCCATTGGGTGATATTGAAATCTAGGATTTCAATATGTATGGATGTAGGGAGCTATGCCTGATTATTGCTTCTAAACATTTGGTATTTTAACCAGGCATTGAATTTTTTTTTAGGTAAGTTTCATAAGGTTATCTAAAGATAGGAAGGTAACTGCGGGATACTGACTTGTGTGGCCTTTGTTATTAGTGATAGTGTTTTTATTTGAGACTGTATTTCACAGCTTTTTCATTTGGTGAGGATCTTAACTTTCCATGTGGAAGATCTTAGTTTAGGTTATTATCTTTACTCTGAGGGTGGTGGACCACTGGAACGGGTTGCCCAGGGAGGTGGTTGAGGCCCCTTCCCTGGAGATATTCAAGGTGAGGCTCGACAAGGCCCTGGGCAACCTGGTCTAGTTGAGGGTGTCCCTGCTGACTGTGGGGAGGTTGGACTAGATGACCCTAGAGGTCCCTTCCAGCCTGGACCATTCTTTGATCTATTGGCTTACTACTGAAATCCAAAACACCTCTCAAACCTCAAATAGAGTTGGCTTGGGTTTTTTCCTAAATGTATTATTCTGCTTTCCATTTGTTTCTGGATTTATCTGGCTTCTATTGTATTTATCTTTGCAAATAATCTCTGTCCTTGTTTTGTTTATCTTCTCTAGTCTGTTTGTGGAAACAAGATCAAAAAAGTCTGTTTCTTTCCATTGTATCACTCTAAATGCCTATCTGATAATTGGTAGGCTTATGAAAGTAATGTTTGAACAGCTGTAGCATGCTATTGCAAATGTTCATTATAGATCCCAGTAAGAAAGGCACTCAAACTCTTAACATTTTGGTTAAAATAATTGTTAGAGGTAAAAGGGGGCATCATAGGTAACTTTACATCTGTTCAGCTGCTGGGACCCTGAGTTGTACAGCACTGGACAGACAACTAGGGATGGCAAGCTGTGCAAATCCTGTCTGTAGTGAGGATCTTTGTAGACTTTGCACTGTAGTCTTTAGAGCTTTTATAGGATGTTCTTGGAAGTAAACAGCTCTATGAATGAAAATCCACTTGGTGAATGGAGTTACATCCAGGTGGCAGTCAGTCTCAAGTGCTTTTCCCCAGGACTTGGCATGGGGCAAGTTCTGTTTACCATCTATCAATGATCTGGATAAGGGGATTGAGTGCACCCTCAGTAACTTTGCAGATTGACACCAAGTTAGGTGGGAGTGTCAACCTGCTTGAAGGTAGAAAGGCTCTACAGAGGGATCTGGACAGGCTGGATCGATGGGGCAAGGACAATTGTATGAGATTCAACAGGGTCAAATGCTGGGTCTTGCACTTGGGTCACAAACCACCCATGCAGCATTACAAGCTTGGGGAAGAGTGGCTGGAGAGCTGCCTGGCAGAAAAGAACCTGGCAGTTGGTCAACTGTCAGCTGAACATGACCAGCAGTGTGCCCAGGTGGTCAAGAAGGCCAAGAGCATCCTGGCCTGTATCAGGAACAGTGTGGTGAGTAGGACTAGGGAAGTGCTCATCCCCCTGTAGTTGGCACTAGTGAGGTCCCACCTTGAGTACTGTGTCTAGTTTTGGGTTATTCACTACAAGAAAGAAAGACTTTGGGGTGCTGGAGTTTGCCCAGAGAAGGGCAACAAAGCTAATGAGGGGTCTGAAGAACAAATCTTACGAGGAGCAGCTGAGGGAGCTGGGATTGTTTAGCCTGGAGAAAAGGAGGCTGAGGGAAGAGAGAGGGGAAGAAGGGGGAGACCTTATTGCTCTCTATGAGACCTTGAAAGGAGGTTGTAGAGGAGGTTGTAGAGATTGGATATTAGGAAAAAAATTTACACCGGAAGGGTATCAAGCGTTGGAATAGGCTGCCCAGGGAAGAGGTAGAGTTACCATCCCTTAGAGATACGGTTTAATGATGAAGTTTTCTATCAGCTAGTTTGATGGTTGCACTAGATGATCGGAGCGGTCCCTTCCAACCTAGGCGAGTGTATGTATCATTCACACTGCCAAGCAAAGGGATTTTACATGAAAACATGCTGCTTTGCTTTAAGATGTAATGAGACATAGAACCATAGGATGGTTTAAGTTGGAAGGGACCTTTAAAGGTCATCTGGTCCAGCTCCTCCTGTCCTATTGCTAAAGGCTCTAGTAAAAAAAAGCTTGTCCCCATCTTTCTTACAAGTCCCCTAAGTATTGAAAGGCGTCAATAAGGTATCCCCAGAGCCTTCTATTATCTGGGCAAATTACCCCACATCCAAGTAGTGCAATTGCCAGGTGCAAACTGTGGGCTGCATCACAGAATCGCAGAATATCAGGGATTGGAAGGGACCTTGAAAGCTCATCTAGTCCAATCCCCCTGGAGGAGCAGGAACACCTAGAGCAGGTCACACAGGAACACGTCCAGGCGGGTTTTGAATGTCTCCAGAGAAGGAGACTCCACAACCTCCCTGGGCAGCCCCTTCCAGTGTTCAGTCACCCTCACTGTGAAGAAGCAGTGGTCTCAAGTGACAATTATAGCAGAGTGCAGGTCTGCACCTAGTCAGGTTAACTAGTATGCAGATCACTAACTTTTTGGTGTGCAATAGTTTTCTGTTTAAGATCACTGCAGCAAGAATTAAAATCAGTATCACTGGTTTTAGATTAACTTACTAATTATGCTGGTGAAGTCAGTTCAGCTTTTGAAGTAATTCCAGGTTTTGATTTTATTTATTTATTTTCACTGAATAAACCTGAAACTGGAATGAGCGTCCACAAAAAAGCTGAAAGCCCTAATGGGCCTGTAAACCTGTGGTCCAGAGTTGAACAGGCTCTGGCAGCTTGTGCTGTTGTCTGCTTTTGTTTCCTGCTTGTTTCAAGTTAAGGCTGAACTGAAATGTTTTTATTCCATTACTGATGCATCTGTTGTATTCCTTCTCAGTCTAGTGCTTTTTCTTTTTTATGTATTTCTCTTGGTTTCTCTACCTGTTTTTTGGTTTCCTGTTCATTCCTCCAGGAAGCTAAGTGCCCTCTTGTCATGAATTGAGTGGAATACACCTCGCTCAAAAGGGAGAAGCAGCAATATATTTTGAGGCAAAATAATAATTTCAGAGTTCAATGGAATTTAACAAAGTTTGAACAGTGGTTTGACAAGGCTCAGTAAGTGTGATGGCAAGGTTCATCTCAGTATTTACTGCATGGAAGAGACAAAAGGAACAAAATTGAGTTAGAATGATTCACACAGATTGGAGGTGCAGAGAGTGAGGAGGACTCCCATGGAGTCACAACATTCAGAGTGCACCCGCTTGCTTTCTAAAGTCCTTTGGGAGCCTGGGTGTGGCTGAATCCAGTCCTAGTCTTGGAATTGGTCAATAGTTTGTCCTATGGAATTATCAATACAAGGCTCATAATAATATTGAGTAATTACATGGATTAGTAATAATATTAATTCAGCATACTGTTAGTCACTTACCAAGGATCTGTCATAGATAAGGGATCTCTCCACCTTGGGCAAGGGAGGATATGTTAGTCTCAGGTAAGGAAACTCTAACCTTGAGAGGTGCCCTTCAAGGGGGAAGTCAGCTGGCATGAAATCCAGCTGCAATTCGGGGAGAGCTCAGATTTGGCCCATCCTGATAGTAATATTAATAGGGTGAAGTAGTTGGCTGCCAGCCCGTAATATAGACAAAATAAATTTCTCATTTTGAGTCTGGTATCTTGTTCTGTACTTTAGCTTTCTTGTGCTTTTGGGTTTCAAACCCACCCTTGAGAATGGTTTTCATGACACTTTCACTTGCTTGAAGGTGAACCAGGGGCTTTCTAGCTCACAAGTGTGGTCTCAAGTGATAATTAAGAGAACCTGAATAGTACAGTGAGGAGTCAAGTGTGTCAGTCATAACTCAGCATCAGTGGCAATTCATTGTTTAGCCTGTACTAGTTCTATGCTTAAAGTCAACTACACAACTGTTACACAACTCCTCAGATTTAACTTCTTAAACTTCTCTGATATATGCATATATTTTTTGTCCTTTGCAGAAAAGGTACAGTTTGGCTGTTGGTCCTCCCAAAAAGGTTCCAAAAGTCAAAGGTGTAGAGTCTGCAGCAGTGCAAGCGTTTCTCAGACGGCAAGAAGAAGAAAAAAGAAAAAAAGGTAACAGTGAAAAAATTTCCTGCGGGAGACTTTCATTGACACTTTATCACTTCATTCAAAGCTCTTGCAAGTACAGCTATGCATCTGTTTCTGGAATTGATGCTGAGGGAAAGCCAGGACTAAGTAAGGACTAGGGATGCTTCCATGCTTTCCTAAGGAGCTAAATATTAATCACCTACGCTAGCATTTACTGTTTGAGATCAAGAAGTGGTTCAGGTGAAGAAATTGCAAGAAACTATCTGGAGTTTTGGTAACTCTACTTTGAAAAGCTTTATCTGTACAAAAAAAATGTTAGGAGTCCCTGTTGTGTCTTAATCTAGTGTATCAATACAGTTGGAATTTATATGGCAGAGGCTTCGAGTCATATTTTTTCCAATGTATTATATTTCCTTTTAATAGTCTATAGAATAGGTTAATACTGCATTGCTTCTGAAGTTACTGTTCTGTTAAAGGTAACCAAATCTGGACTGAATGACCCAGGGTATTCCTCCTGTCCTGGGCCAGTCATGAGTGTGCACCTTATCACTGCTGCCAGGTCCAGCCAGAGGCAAGACCGAGCACTAATTCTAAAAAATCACACAGACTCAAGATATAGAGAGCATACTTAAGCAGAAAATAGCTAAAACCAGTTCAGTAAGAATGTAGGGGCAGAGTGTGGAGAAAAGGGCACAGGGCTCCACCAGACAGATGATGAGAAAAGGGCACAGGGCTCCACCAGACAGATGATGTGACAGGCTGCTTCTGTCTCTCCCCTTCACCCCACTACACATGCACTCATCCTGTTTTCTAATTCTTTCTGAACTTTCCTCATCTTCCCTTAAACAACTAATAGAAAATTCTGTATTGTCTCAAAATGTTCTTGCTCAGTCTTGGAACTCTTTCCATTACCCAGAGATCCCACAAGTGCTGTACCTCCTCACGTAGTACTTCATAGTTCACACAACATTCTGGAGAGCTGCTTTGGATGAATCATCTTAGTGCCTTTTGTAATAGCAGCATTTGACTTGCTTGTTCACCTTTGTTGGAGTAGCTGATTCAAGAGTGGTAGCTTGCCCTGTTGGCAGACTGCGTATCATTTTCTCATCTGTTATTTCTGAATAGGTGCTAGCCAGATGTCTTTAAACTACTGTCCTAAATGGTTTCTCAGTTTTCAAGAAATTGAAATAAAAAGTAGTGCTTGTGCATTAATTTCTCCTGGTTTTCTTTTACAGCACTGGAAGAAAGAAGAAGGAAAGAAGAACTCTTGGCCAAACGTATTGAGCTAAAACATGACAGAAAGGCAAGAGCTATGGCTTCACGAACAAAGGATAATTTTTATGGCTATAATGGTGTTCCTGTTGAAGAGAAGCCTAAAAAAAGGAAGGCTTGTGAAGATGCCGCTCAGGCCCCAGAAGCCGAGTATGCGACAGAAGATGAAACTGAGCAACTTGAGTACAGTCAGACTGAATCTGAGCATGAGCAGGAGGAATATGAAGAGAAACCATCCAAAGTTGCATTGAAACCAAAGGCACCTCCCAAAACTGCCCCAGCACCTCTAAACTTTGCAGAGCTCTTAAGGCTTGCTGAGAAAAAACAATATGAACCAGTCGAAATAAAAGTGGTGAAAAAGGTAGAAGAGAGACCCAGAACAGCAGAAGAATTGAGAGAGATGGAATATCTGGAACGCAAAAACAGAAAAGTAGAAATGCATAAGAAAAGTGAGAAAGAGATTAGGAATACAGGAATATCCAGTTCTTCAAAAAAAGTGACTTCTCAGAAAGAATCTGTAAATGCAAAACTTAACAAAAGCTCAGTAGATAAACATTCCACATCAAAAAGCAGTCTGTCATCTTCTATGAGTGGTATGGATAAGAAATCCAAAGCACCAGCAGTGACTGAGAAGCACTCACGGTTATCATCTTCCTCCAGATTTGATCAAAAAGAAAAAACCTCACAAAACGGCTCCCTAAAAAGCACTACTGGTAGCAGTCATCATAAATTGCCTGTCAATGGTATTGGAAAGTTTGGCTCAAGCTCTCACACGCCACCCTCGAAACCAACCGCCAATGGGGCTCAGAGGCTACCATCTGCTAAAGAATCTAGCCTGAAAAAGGCTGCCCATACAAAGCCAGGAAATGCTGCAACCCTTCAGCATGGAATCAACTCCAATGCAAAACAATCAGGCAGCAGCTTAGGAAAAGGAGGACCTGGACATCCGGGTGGTGGTTCAAGCGCAGGTCCTGGGCGATCAAACAGCAATTCTAGTGTAGGACCTGGCAGGCCAGGAACTAGTTTAAACCCAGGACCTGGGCGACTGGGCAGCGTTTCAGCCACAGGACCTGGAAAGCTGGCTGGCAGCTCCAGCACAGGACCTGGGCGACTGGGCGGTGGCTCAGGCACAGTACCTGGAAGATCAGCTGGCAGCTCAAGCACAGGACCTGGGCGACCAGGCAGCAGCTCAAGCATGGGGCTTGGGCGACCAGGCAGCAGCTTGGGCACTGGACCAGGAAGGCCAGGCAGCAGCACAAATGCAGGACCTGGGCGACCAGGCAGCAGCACGGGTATGGGACCAGGAAGGCCAGGAGCCAGGCCAAGCACTGGACCTGGGCAACCAGGCAGCAGCTTGGGAACGGGACCAGGAAGGCCAGGTATCAGTCCAAGCACAGGAGCCAAGCGGCCAGGCAGCAGCTTGGGAACAGGACCAGGAAGGCCAGGCATCAGCCCAAGTGCAGGACCTGGGCGACCGGGCAATGGCTTGGGTACAACTGTAAAACCGAAGTGTACTGTTGTATCGGAAACTATTTCTTCCAAAAACCTGGTCACCAGACCCAGCAATGGACAGATAAATGGAATGAGATCTTTTCAAGGGCATAGACCTGCGTTTCATCCGCAAGGTATAAAGTTGTAGAGCAAATAACTTTTTCATTTAGTGACTTGTTGTGTGTGTTGAGCATATGTCTGAGTTGAGGTCAATGAGTTTTTGTCAGTTATAGATGCAATTAGGAAGACTTGGACGAAATGCTATATTTGTCTTTTAAGGAGTTCAACTAACAGTAGAATGCTTTTTTTTCTGCTTTGCAACTTTTTATTTATTTTTAACTATGGTCATATTTCTGGAAATACAGCCCTAGGGTGTGGAGTATTAAATGAAAGAAACATACACAGCTTGTGATGGATGTTGGTATACGAATGCTGTTATAAGGAAAAGAATTGAAGGATTAATTTCCTGTGTGGCTTAATTATGCTTCGTCTTCAAAGTTTCCTAATGTCTTTAATAACAGGTGCTTAACACAGCACATGTAAATGTACCGTAACACACACACACACACTTACACACACATCCCCCATGACTGATACATAAGAGATCAGTTCTTAAAAAAATCTATTTCTGAACAGAAAAAAATCGGTATGTAGTGTAGCATACAAGTGCCTAGAAAACCCTGAATGAGAACAGACTTCTGTCTGGTAATTTCCTCAGGATGCAGGAAATGCTGATAAAGTATCAGGATACTGATACTTTATCTTCTGTAGCACAACTTAGAGGAAGCATTTCCTTTTACTGAGTTTCTGAGAATTGCCAGTTAACTCAAGGCAGAAGTTTGTCACCTTGAGGCTTAGAGCTGTAAAACGGCTGAGCCCAAGGTACAGCAAGGAGAAGTACTAGTGTATTAATGTATTAATGAGTTTTTTCACTCCTCTCTGATGTAGGTCTTGGAAGACCACCTATTGGTTACAAGAGACAAATAGATGATGATGATGATGAATATGACTCTGAAATGGATGACTTCATTGAAGATGAAGGGGAGCCCCAAGAAGAAATATCAAAACATATTCGGGAAATATTTGGCTATGACCGGAAAAGGTAAGAAATGTGTCAGTTTTAAGATACTGCAGAACATACAACAGAACAACAGAAATTAATATAGTTCAATGAACAAGTGTCTTAGAAACAGGGGCAGTGCTGGTGTCCTTCCTAGTATACTGCATCCAGCTCCAGGGCCTCCAACATAAGGACACAGACCTGTTGGAGCACGTCCAGAGGAGGGCCATGGAAGGTTATGAGTAGGCTGGAGCACCTCTCCTATGAAGACAGGCTATGAAAGAGTTGGGTTGTTCAGCCTAGAAAAGACTCGACCAGGGAGACCTTTATAGCAGCCTTCCAGTACCTGAAGGAGGCCTACAGGAGAGATGGGGAGGGACTCTTCATCAGGGAAAGGAGCAATAGGATGAGGGGTAACGGTTTTAAACTGAAAGAGGAGAGATTTAGGTTAGATATTAGAAAGAAATTCTTTATTCTGAAGGTAGTGGGACTGTGAAGCAGGTTGCCCAGAGAAGTTATGGATGCATGCCCCAGCTCTAGAAGCGTTCAAGGCCAGGCTGGATGGGGCTTTAAGCAAATTGGTTTGGTTGGAGGCGTCCTTGCCCATGGCAGGGAGGTTGGAACTCGATGATCTTTGAGGTCCCTTCTAACCTAATTCAAAAATAGCTTTGTATTGTGGAAACTTAACAAGCATTAGAGCTGCTTCTGTGCAGAAGGGACCTGAATTTTCACGCTGCCTGCCTCTTCTGGGAAGCAATCAAATTTGATGCAATAGGGCACAGCTGGAAAACAACACAGCTTCTCAATATCACACCTTTATAATTCATAGCAGCTCTTTCCTGTTATTTGACGTTACAATGCTTTCTTATAGCAGCCTTCAGTATTTCAGAATTCATCAAAAGTAGCTGCCTGAATATGAACTGCTAAATGCAGTAGCATTAGATACTCAGTATGACTAGAAACTGATGGAAAGTGAAGGCTTTTACTTGCTTTATTTAAGTATTTCCCTCTTGTCTGACAAGAAGGTATAAGAAAGCAAGCATTTTAAAGGCTTGTCACTTAGATTCTTTCAAAGCATTACAATTTCTGTATGGCAAGGTAACTGTTCTAAGATGGGATGTGAATTCATAACTCAGCTGTACATTAGCATTGGTTTTTTAGCATGCTGAAACGAATATTTAATTTCCAGATACAAAGATGAAAGTGACTATGCCTTACGTTACATGGAGAGCAGCTGGAGAGAGCAACAGAAAGAAGAGGCGAGGAGGTATGCACAGATGTAAACTCAGCAGAAAGTTGCACATTTGTTTATTGCCCTGGTTATGGTACTATGTTAGAGTGGATATTTGCTGCTTGTTACAACGGAAGCAAATAAGCCTTGCTGTTTTGGATAAGAAAGCATGGGTAAAGATGAAGCTCAGTCAGCCAGTGGTGGGTACAGTAAATAAATCTTGAATGTTTGTTCTCGCACATCACAAACTTTGCTTGTAAAAATAAAAAGAAACTAACCAAACCCAAGCACACACATCCCCAACTTACACCCAAAATTATTTTTAAAAATACTTTACATTTCAGCTGAAATACTAAACCCTTGCATTTGTCCCAAACATTATGATATACTGCTAGTGTGAAGACTAGAAGATTTATTTTTATCTGTATGTGTGCGTGTGTACATTTCTATGTATGTAGGGCTGTTTTCCAGCCCTCCTTCATTGAAGAGATCCCTGGCTACAGATACTGTATTAAGTATCACTGTCAGCAGACTGACCTTTCCTACTGAAATCAGCTGTCTTCAGTCTTGAGTTTTTTAAACAAGTTTTAAATATTTTTTTTCACTCAAAAGATTTGATTCTAATAATGATAAAATCTTGATTTCTTCTCTTGAAAGTGTATTCTTGCTGGAACTGAAGAAAATTTGTGGTTGTTGACCTGATCTAAAATTTTTGCTCAAATGGTTGTAGCAATTTTCGGATTGCTTTCCTTGGAGGGGGGGGGTAGAAGTAAAAGTCAATGTTTCTTGAGTAGCAGCGTATAAAGGATTTCATCTTATTTGGCAGCTTGAGGCTTGGTGTTCAGGAGGACTTAGAAGAACTGAGACGGGAAGAAGAAGAATTGAAACGCAAGAGACAGTCCAAGAAGCTGAGGACACGTTAACTGACTTACAGTCTTGACTTTGTTCATGTTTCTGCTACCCTCTGCCTCCATACATCTCTTATTCTACTTCAGTTTCCATTTGCTTGTTAGAGGGCAAAAGAATATTTAAAGGGATTAAAGTACTGGAAAAGCAATGCTTTAGTTTGTCCTAAATAAGATATTTATTTTTAATACTCGCCAGGGTTGGTTTTTTTATGAAGAACGTAATGCACTAATGCATATTAAGTGGAATAAAATGAATAGATGTTTCCATTGATTTAACCAGTTCAAGATGCCAGCAGAAATACTGACTAGCTATGCACTGACTCAGAACCGTGTGGGCCCACACACCGGTAAAGCGACTTTGCATTCACTTGCAAGAAAGGAATAGCATTCTTGTGCCCTGATATTTCTTGAGACTAAAAAAAGAAAAACTTGCTTTATCCTACTCTGTCTCCCAACTTGAGCCTCAAAGTATTGGAACGTCATCTTCTGTACAGAAGCAGTTTGGGTGTAAATTCAACCATTGCCACGATGTTTGAAGCAATAAAGTACCGTATATTTTCTGATTTGAAGACCCATAAAAATAATTAGAACCTCTTTGTTTCTAAACAGAAAAGTGCATGTCACTTGCAAACTGTACATGAATGGATGTGGCCAGAAGGTTATGTTGGCTTTTGCTGTGTGTGGAATTCCAATGCCAATCTAATTCAGTATGATAAATACACACCCTGAGAACGGGGATTTCTAGTGTTTGTGTGTATCTTGTGCTTTGGGCTCAAGTGTGTACTTGGGAATTCTTTTCCTGCCCTGAAACCTTCACATTTGTTTAACAGCTGCTGCTGCTTTTACAACTTGTGTATGATGCACATGTTTTTTCTTGCATTAAACATCTGATGTGTTAATTTAAAATGTGAAGCAGTCATTTATCCAATTAAGCTTACTATTTAGAAAGCACATCAGAATTAAGTTTTGTTAGACTGTATTTGCAGCTCTTTAATATTAATAGCTTCATGTTAACTAGTTCATATTTGTGATTAATTTAATCAAACCAAAAATCTAAAATGTTAGGTATAGCAGGAGAGTTAGTTCAGTTACTTACCTTAATGCCCGTATTTGCACACTATTTCTAACTATGCACTTAAAGACTGTTTCTTTAAGTAACTGAATTTGTTTACAATCAACATAGGTCAATGTAAGTCTACAGGAGTTTTACTGAGAGTCTGAACCTCAAATCTGGTGTTGCGTCGTCTTTGATTTCCCCAGGTTGCCCTTCAAAGCTCACCAGTATCATGCTGCTCAGCTCTGCCTCAAGATCTGGCTTCAGCCACTGAGGCTGTTCTGGTTTAATGCTAAGAGTACTTGGAAAAGTACAAAAAGGGCCTTGGATGTTTGTTGGGGCAGGTGGGGAAGTCAAGGAATAAAAAGGAAAAATTACCTTATAGAAAAGCAACGAAGGAACTCTTCAATTGGAGGAGGCTGTCCTTAACAGTTCTGCTTCTAGGGAGCAGTGCAGATAGGAACCTGTAAGGAGCAATCTTGGAAGCTGCTGAATTTTGAACATCTGACTCTTAATGTAAGAAAAAACAAATTTGCCTTTTCAAGATATTTGTCAATGGTGTAGCATTTCACTGCCTCAGTAAAACACTGACATGAGTAAGCTATTGGGATAGATTCATAACCTAATTCAGTATTTGCTGACAGAGCCCAGATGAAGATAACATTGTTGCTTCTCTGTATTTTTAACTATATTAACTAACAAAACCTGTTTCTCAGTGCATGCACTTGAGACCATGCAAGGTGGTGTAACCTCACTGCTTGTCTAGTGACTTGTTGTATTCACTCTGCTTCATTGGGACCATCTAAAATTTTCTGTTGTAGTTCCTAGAATTACCCACTCAAGACAATGAATGCTGGGACCATAATCAAGTTACTCTTTTGGGGGTGGTTGGTTGTTTTTTAACTATTTAATTCTTTCAGCTGGAGAAAACTGTCTGGATTGACAGACCTAGAGCCTATATCAGCTGTGAGCAACTTCCTGCCTGGTTGGGGAAAAAAGTCTCTTATGAAGCAAAAGAAATCTATTAATTCAAAATTGATTTGGTTGGGAACTAAATCTGCATTTCAGATAAATGTAGGTTAAATAAAACCCGATTATCTCACCAATTTCTGATTGTCTAACCATGCAAGATCAGTTAAATTTCATAATCTGTAAAGCACTTTGTCATTTGTCTTTTAGATGGTGACTGGAATGTACTCTGCTAGCCTCCCTAAGACACTAAAACTGTTTCTTCACACAGTGATCACTGCTTAAATTTTGTCAGTTTCATATGAAGAGTTGTTCAAGGGCAGATTTGTAATTTTACAGTCAAGAAGTAATTTCTCATAATTGCCATAGGATCCTAATGGCTTTCAAATTTTGTACCAATGTTTGGGGTTTACTGTATTTGGATTTGCTGCATATTTGTAATCCAGCCAGGAAGGAACTAAAGTTTTAGTTTTTAATTCCTGACCTGGTATCCAAACCCATGCTCACTGTTTGCCAGATTTAATAGTATTAATTTAACCAGAGTACTGAAGCACTTGTCCAAAGTGCAACCGAATCTGAGGCTAAGTAAAACTGGAAGAAAGCTTATATTGGTTTATGAGAATCTGATGTTAAGCTAATGATTTAATTGTATTTAATGAAATTCTGGTTTGACCTTTAGATTTTTAATTCACTGTTTGACAATGTGCCTTTTTTACTAAATTGTGTCCGAAAAAGAAGAAAAGAATGTGGGAGTAGAGAAGCGTTGGTTGGTTTCTGCTGTCTCAGATTCTGTCTCCCTAAACTTGATCGTGTGAAACGGCAAACCTTTCCCAAACCCCTTCCAGCTCTGGCTTTGATTGCACCATTACAGCAGCTACTTCTTTACTGCTAACGCTGAATCAAATGAAGGGCACTTTCTCTTGATGACTACTTTTTGAAAACGTCTTGTATTTACACTTGAGCTGTATTTCACGTTACAGTGATGTCTTGTGGAGGCCAGGGTTTTGCATATCACAGGAAGCCTTAGCGTGCAACTCTGTGCTGTGCTTTAAATAAAAATCTTTCAAGAAGTATATGAGATCTCTATGGAAATCTGGATTTATTTTTGTGTAAAGCCCAAAATATTGTCCAGGAAAAGGAATTTTCTATTTTTTTTGCATTTTGTAACATAATCTAGTAGCTGATGCATATTTCTAGATATAGCGTATTTCTGGAGACCAAAACATGTCAGAAAATAAATATATGGAGAGACTGGTGTTTAAATTGTGATGAATGTACTTCTATTTATTTTGGTGAGTGGGTGTGATGCAATATTAAAGTGTTAGTGTGTAAATATGGGTGCTTCTAGTTTTAGCCGATGATTTTTTTCCTCTGGGGACAGACATCATTTGTGCACAATGTCTTCTTACACAGTGTGACAAATCAGGTTAAACTCCTACGCAGCTTAACTGTTTTCTGGTGCTGTCAAGAAAGTGTATACTTTTGCACACCCCAAATGCATAAAAGTTTTGCAGAGTGTGTATACAATAAATTACAGGCATTAAACACTTTATTGCTCTTTCTCCTTGGTTTACTTTATGGAAGATTTTTTTCAGAATTCTGTTCTGCTGCTAGAGCTGTCACATTCAACAGCGTTAGGCTGAACGTTCTCCAAGAATTGTGCTCTCCTCCTCATGCAGCCAGCGGGAAGGTATGGGAGAAATTAACAGAGTCACCTAAGTGCTCAGAAAAGATCTGAAAGTCATTGATGTCTCCTGCAGTTTATATCTGGGGATGCAGCTGTTAGAATGATGACACATGGAACTGTGCCAGTTGCCGCTCGTGTCTTCCATTTGGACTGTGGCGTTTCATCCTGCAGCACCTTTCCCAGATCTCTTTCCCGTGTAAAGAATACAGAGCTCCTGGATTGCTCTCCCCTGTTGAAAGGGTTTACTGCTTTGACAGGTGGAGCTAAATACCAGTGACTCTTTGGATCAGCTGTTGCTGTGACCCACTTCCAAAGCAGTAAATGATGACACACCACAGTAAGCCCGTCTGCCCTTCCCTTGAAAGCAATGCTTGCACGCTCCGTGCTGCTAAAAAAAAGAAGTACTTTTTAAAAATCATACTACAAAGTAGTGTTTAATCAGTGTCCTTGGTTTGAAGGCACGAAATCTTACCTCGTTTGGAATTCCCTCCAGATTATGTACCTTAATAGCTGTCATTATTAGTCACTAATAGTCATTATTCCAAAGCAAATACATTCTGTTCAGATGGAGGGTGACTCTACATTGAGTTATCCCAATCCAGCCAGTAAAACTCGACTTCTCTGGAAGCAATGAAATCATTTACTCGGGTTTGGAAAAATAACAAAAATCATTTCCTTTCCCTCATTTCAGTTGTAATTTACTTGAAACAACATTTTGAGTTCCACAGGTCAGCTGCAGTTCAGATGTCCCATAGATAACCTTTTCTTGCTAACTGACACGTGTGGAAACATTCATTGGGTCTGTGACCCTAGGGATCCAAAAAGCCTGTGACCCGTCATGCTTCACCTGCTTTGTGGGATGAAACTAAAGACAGAAGAGGTTCCCGAGGTGATGAAATGTGTCACCAGTTCAGTCCTAACTTCTCTGTCTGCGGCTCATGAATGGTTTTGTTTTCCCAAACCATCTGGTGCTTAACTTGCTTTGGGGATTCCTGTTCAGCTCTTCACAGCAGTCTTGGTTTTTTACCTATATCCTTTTCCCTCTGCTCCCACATTCATATTTGGTTTTGTTTGCTTGGGGTTTTTTGCATGCTGGGTGTAACTTCTGCCCAGTTTCTCAATAGTCCTCAACTGAGGAGAGGCAAGTATCAGGTGCCATCTCATACTACGTGTGTGAAAGTTTATAGCAATTGACAATTTAAAGAGAATCAAGAGCTTTGCTGCATTTTTTCCTGTTGAGGAATGGGCTTCATTCTGCTTTGAACACTACACTCAAGTGTTCTTCCAGATTTGAGAGTGAACTCAGAATAACTGAGAGCGTACTCACGCACACGCTGAGGTAAGAGGATGGGTTGGAGTGCCTCTTGTCTGCTTCTCAATGTATTTGACATCTGTTGCACACTTGCTCAGACATAACTGGCTTCCTTGAAAGCTACAACTATTGATACATGATATTTGGCACGAATCTGTCCTCAACTGCATATTGCAATAATTTGTTGGTCTTCGTTTATTCCCTAAACTTCAGTATCTGGGACAATCACTTGAGCATATTTCAGATGTGTGATTTTTTTCCCGTAGCATTTAAGAACTTCTTTACTTGGACAAGTCACAGTATTGCATGATTTTCTCAGTGGAGAAAATTCTTTTAAATGCTTCACAAATGGTAATTGCAGGTTATTGAGAATTGCTCTAAGGTGGCATACCTAGAGATACAGGATGCCAACGGGTAAGCAGAAGAATGAGACTAGAGGATGGAAGTTTAGGACAGTAAAAATGATGCCGTTTTCCTCTTCTGTGGAGCTGAGTAAAATTCAAAAACTATGTGCTATAGAATGGCCTCCACATTCCATGAGACTAATTTTATTTTGCCCTCTCCCTTAGCCTCTGGGAAACTGCAGCCTTTCTGTATAATTAACCATCTCTTCTACCAAGTCTCAGAGACAACATCTCGGTAACAGGATCCATTCCACTGGCAAAATGCTATGGTTTTCCATACATAGGGTCTGCTTTTATGGAGAATGGGGTTGTAATAAAGTAAGAGTTGGCTGTATTGCGCTATAAAAGCCCCTTTGGGAAATTTCTGTAGCTTGTTTGTTAAGGACATAAGCAAAGTACTACGACCTCATTCAGGAGAGCACAGTGTTACCACCAGTCGTACTGGCTGTACCAGATTCTTTGTGTCGTTGATACGCATTTGAAAGCTTCTCTGGAGCAGAGACAGATAAAAGCTGCATTTGAAGGCTTTCCTAGAGCAGAGATAATACATGAATTAATCATGAAAGCTAAGTTTCCTTTTTTTATCTCTAGAAGTTATATCAACTTAGAGTCAACACCAAATCGAAGAGATGTTCGTCACAACCCTGGCCAAGAGACAGGGAGTGAAAGGATGAGCCTTTTCGTAGCAGATTAAAATTTAGTATGTCCAGTAAAGGACATCTTGTTACTGTCTTGCAGCAAGATAACATCTCCATGGATGGTGTAAGGCAAGGTATGCTTATCTGCAAGACTGCAGTTTACGGAACACCCTCATTGCTCATGGAGCTACTGGTATCTGGCCAGCTTCAGCTCTGCCCTCAGTGCTCCCTGCCTGCCTCATGCTACTTTGGCTGACTGAAGAAAATATGTTCAGAAATGGCAGTCATACTGCTGGCTTCCTTCTTGCTCAATGCTTGGAAGGTGCTGAGCTAGTGAAGCTGAGAGTCAGCTTCAGGAGCTGCGATATAGAAGGGAACTTTAGTAACAAAAGGGAGATCAAGCGATGCAGGGAGAGGAAGTGGTAGAGGGTCAGTACAGGGTGGTACGGCGGGGAGCAAGGCTGTGCTCTGCCTGGCTGAACGTTAGCCTGCTAGCATGACATCCCATTGCCTAGAGAGTAGTTGGCATTAGGATCTGCTGGTTTCATATGGAGTTATTCACTGCAAATGGCATTTAGAGCAGATTTTGATTCAGAGGGTAGATGCACAGCTCTGCCTTTAAAGAAGCATTTGGATCTGTAGTTTGGGTGTAGGTTTAGTCAAGGGTGTCCTCTAAGCCTCACACAGAAATGGTATTACCACTCTTATTCTTGAGATAATATGGGGGTGGTGGTGTGTGTGTTGTCACTACTCTGGTTTCCATAGTTATTTTGGTTGTGTATGCACATACAGATTTTTAAAAGTGTGTCCAAACACCTAACCTACTAATAACTGCAAGTATCAGACTTTCCTAGGTTGTTTTTTTTTACTGTGAAATTAGAAATTTAAAATTTTAATTTTTGAAAGTAATATTTAAAGGGAACACTCTGTTGTCAAATGTTATTCTGTGCTAGGACCTTTGAGATACACAATGATTTTCCAATTATCTCTTAAGAGGGTTTACATGAATGTTCCCAAAGATCATTCCGTAACAGCTCATCACAGATCTTGCTGTTTCAACCCCAAAAAAGCCTGTAGCTACTGAGTCTGTAGGAGGCTGGGGCAAAGTCAGCTGCCATTGCATGTATCCCAAACCAGAACTCTTGGGGTCCAGTAAAGCTTTAATTTCCTGCTCTTCCTACTACAAAACCCAGGTTCCCCAAAATACTTGCCCCTGTTTACAGAGGGTTCCTACCACAGCGCCCACCCCCCCAGAGAATGCGGTGTGCAGGGTTATACCTGGGGACAGTCCCTGAGAGAAACTGCCTCCCTCCCCTCTTCAGGGCAGGGGCTCCTCTGGGCTGATGGCATTAAGGACACAGAACCTAGGATGCTGCTGGCCTCGCTTGTACAGTGCAGAGTAAAGCCAGGGGCTTGGAGGTAAAGCACCTGGTCAGTGTTGCTGTGTTTGAGGCACCCTGCAAACTGTTGGGAGGTCAGCAGCTTCTGCACAAATATGGGCCTTAAGGAAGGGTAGGACCAAGCAAAGTGAGACAAGGAAGGAGGAAAGGTGGTCGTCACCATACCAGCTCTTTACAAGACAGCCAGTCTGTGGCGAGTTTGGCATGTACCCTACGTCTCATCCATTCAAGAGGTCCCATAACCCTTTCCCCTTCCCCTATTCACAGAGCTCCACTGTCCCACTGAGCCCTAGTATGGCTATTTCCAGGACTCCCACTGCAGCCATGAGACACTGTCCTTATTAAATGCCAAGCTACAGTTTCCCCTTCTGGATAGGCTTTCATAACCCTGCATACAAGATGCTGTTGTGAATCTACCTAGCTGGGATTCTCAGGTGCAAGAAAGATCAGTATGCAATGGTTCTGGCATCCTACTGCAGAAAAAGATCATGGAATCACAGAACTGTCTAGGTTGGAAGGGACCTTTGAGATCATCTAGTCCAACCATCAACCTAACTCTGATAAAAAAAACAACAACTCATCAGTAAATCATGTCACTAAGCACTATGTCAACCTGTCTTTTAAATACCTCCAGGGCTGGTGCCTCAACCACTTCTCTGGGCAGTGCATTCCAATGCTTAATAACCCTTTCCATGTAAAAGTTTTTCCTGATACCCAATCTGAACCTCCCCTGGCACAACTTGAAGCCATTTCCTCTCATCCTCCTGCCTGTGACTTGGGAGAAAACCCTGACAAGGTGAGCCTCTCTTCTTTAATCCGAGTTGTCTCTTAATATCTCCTTCCTGAAACTCAGTTGCATTGAATGTGGACAGGTAGAAACAAAAGTATCTGCTCTATGTTGTCCATCAGCCTCTGATGCAGAGGACATCATGTCTTACTAAGCAATATTTAACAATAATCAGATACTGAGTCATTGAGAAAGCTCAGTTTTCTCATAGGTTATGGGAATACCACTGGCATTTGTCTCTGCTTGCCTAGTTGAGCCCAGTGTGCTTTCCGGTGAATCGGCCATCAGACTTGCACAGCCCACTTTCCAAAAGGCAGCTTACTGGTATCTTTACTGCATGGTAAGAAGGCTTTAAAAACAAGAGGTAGATGATTAATGTAGGGAAATAATTTAATTCCAGGTTTTTATTTACATGCTTTTAAGTCCACGAAGTTGCAAATCAGTTGTGGTACTCCACACAGAGAGAAGAAATCCGCAATGCTTGTAATATCTATCTACGGGCTTGTACTGCAGATTGCTTCCCTTGTACCACACACAGCCTGATTGCATTCAAAACTCACATTAGCTTTGTGAGAGAAGAAATGGGAAGGACAGTAGCTGAGAACTGTCTGGCACTGTCACACGTTAGAAGCAATGCAATGGAGGAGCTTTCGGTCATCTCCCACATGGGCTCAGTAACGTTTTTCTGGGCTTTTCATTATTCCAGTGGAGGAAATGGCAGGCATACTCCAGGATATGCACCTGCCAAGTGGGTGTCCCTGGAGCAGCGTGTGGGGAGCCTGCAAGACCTCTGCTTTCTGTCTATGACTGTTGTCTTGAAGAACGCAGCTAAGCAGGTTCCCCAGTAGAATAGAATGGTTTGGGTTGAAAGGGACCTTAAAGATCATTGAGTTCCAACCCCCCTGCCATGGGCAGGGACACCTTCCGCTAGACAAAGTTGCTCAAAGTCCCATCCAGCGTGGTCTTGAACACTTCCAGGGATGAAACATCTGCAACTTCTCTGGGCAATCTGTTCCTGATATCTACTCCAAATCTACCCTTCTCCAGCTTGAAGCCATTACCCCCTGTCCTATGACTACATGTCCTTGTAAGAAGTCCCTCCCTATCTCTCCCGTAGGCTCCCTTCAGGTACTGGAAGGCTGCTATAAGGTCATCCTGGAGCCTTCTCTTCTCCAGGCTGAACAAGCCCAAATCTCTCAGCCTGTCTTCATAACAGAGCTGCTCCAGCCCTCTCATGATCTTCATGGCCCTCCTCGGGAGTTACTCCAACAGGTCCATACCCTTCTTGTGTTGAGGACTGCAAAGCTGGACATGGTACTCCAGATGGGGTCTCGGCAGAGAGGTGAGGTGATGGCTGTTTTGTTTCCTTTTCTTTTCTTTTTTTTCTCCACAGATTTCAGCCTTTTTTAGAGGCTGTGGGGTGGCTGGCAGGCAGCTGTACCATGAAGGGTGGAAATGGCACCCAGCCGAGAGCTCTTTTCTCTTACTTCTTACAGTAAGGTACGTTTATTCGACCTTCCGTTCGCAGATTCAGGGAAAAAAAAAATAAAAAGAAAAAAAGCCGGTTTTTGTGTCCTCCCTCCTTAGGCCAGCCCCTGAGGGAGGCCGGCGGGGTCAAGGCGCCCCGCGCAAGTGCTGTCGGGAGCCGGCCTCGCCCGTCCCGTCCCGTCCCGTCCGGGTCGGTCCCAGTTGCGGCCGCCATGGAGCTTTCGGAGGAGGCGCTGAGGAAGCGGCTGAGCAAGGTGTGTGCGGGCCCTGAGTGGGGGTTGAGGCGGGAGGAAGGACGGGCTGTGGAAAAGTCGGGTGGGAGGGAATAGAGCGCCCTCCCCCCCCCGAAGCAGTAGCGGGGGGAGAGGGAGAGGCGGCGGCCGGAGTTCCTGCGGGTGGGAGAACGAGGGGTCGTGGGGCGAAGCGGGGAGTTGAGGCAGCAGTGCGGCCTCGTCTTCCGCCGTGGTCGCTTGTGACAGGCTTCTGTCCCCTTCACAGCGGGGTGCACATGGCCTGACTGCGGCGGGGCTTAAAGCTGCGCCACGCGTGGTTGTTATCCCTGTGGTTTGGGACGCAGCGACGCGGCGGATGCGCTGAAGGCTAACGAAACCTTGCTGGGCAGTAAAGGGTTACTGGTTTCCGTGGGGGGGGGTTGTGACAATCCCTGCATCGGTGTCTCTGCCTGTAGACACTCGGGTTGATGGCATCGGTCTGAGGGCAAGGGGGTTTAACTCCCCTATGAGAAGCTGAGGTGTGCGCGTTTGCATCTTGGGCGTGCCGAGTAACTGCAGGTGCAGAATGAGAAAGGTCTGTGCCCGGCTGGCCTCCCACATCCTCTCATCTTCAGAAGGGGACAAAGTGCCCAATAGACAGACTTTCCTCATTTGCCTCCTCAGCAAATGAGAAAATGGTCAGCGGGGGAAACACGGGTTTGATTTCATGTCCAGATCTATCAGGGCTTCTCAAAATGTGTTAATTTAAGTTGTGTAGACATTCCTAATTTGAGCACCTTTGATTTTCCTTTTCCCTTTCCCTTTCCCTTTCCCTTTCCCTTTCCTTTCTTTTCCTTTCCTGCTTGGCTTTGTGGTATCCTGTAAAATGGAAGGTGGGGAAGCTGATTAAAAGGTGTTTCTTTTTGGCAGCTTTGTGTTTTCTCGTACAAAGAGGAAAACAGTTGTTCCATCCATGTAGCTGTAGTATTGCTGCTGTGTCTGGTGGGTGCCTTACCAAAGAGACCGTAGATTTCAGCTACTACTTCATTACAAGTGTTCCTGTGCAATGAGCAGCTCTCCGGCCTTTGCCAGGCTCCAGGTGTGTTTGCAGGTTAGGCAAAGGTTCCAGGGCAGGCTTCCTAAAATGAGAAGCAGGTGCTCTAATCTAGGAAATGGAAAATGTTGTTCATAACCTTAAGATGTGGGAAGATGCAAATCTCTTGGCAGTTCAGGTATCAGACTGGCTGGGGACAGTCAAAATAAAGTAGCAGTGATTCATTCTTGCTGATGATTACTTTCAGGTCGTGTTTCAAGCACCAGTACCTCTGTTAATCTGTGGGCAGGTTTTCTGCAGTCGGGAAAGAGGGATGTGTTATTTTGTTTGATTTTTCTCAGCTCTCAAGGGCAGCTTAAACATGGAAAAAAAATTCCCAAAGGCTGATTATTTACACATTCAATATGTTTGTGGAAATAGACTTCTTATGAAACTCTTCTAAAATGTGTGCAGGTGGATCTGAGCTTTTCATAATAACTGTATCAGGAAAAAGAAGTCTGGCTGCTACGAGGTTTATATTTTTACACTGTTTTTAATTATGTTGTGTGGAGGAGTGTGAATTTTATCAAGTCTCTGCTCCCATAGCTGTAAAGGGAAAGGAATGATCTATAAGGAATGATGTTCAGAATTTGAGTTCTAATGTAGCAACAGCAGAGCTTCGATACCTTTAAAGCATTTTTTGTGTGTATCAAACTTCTTGAGCAGTCAATTCACACCAAAACTATTTATATTAATCCAAGTAGTTATTACCTTCTCCTTCTTGTGTTTCTACTTTTTCTTGGTTCCTTTTCCCTATCTCTGGTAATAAAAGAAGCTGCCCGTGGAAAAAAAAAACCAAAACAAAACAAAACATGTTTTTCTGATTATTTTTTTCCCTCCTCTCTTCCCAGTATAAATTCAGAGACCTGACCATAGAAGAACTGAAGAATGTTAGCAAGACCTACCCAAATTTCACGTTCTCTATGAACACATACAGTAAGAACTGATACAGCTGCTTTGAACTAATTGTGATTTTTACTTGCCATAGATTCAGACTGTGTATAACAGAATCTAAATAGTGTTAATATATTTCAGTTATGTTCCCATCTTTATTTTAACTTGCAGTAAAATTTCTCATGCCACGTGACTATTTTTGAAAGCTCTTTGAAGAACGTATGCATATAAAAACCCAAACAACTATTTTACTAAATTTCATTTTAACTTTTCAGTAATTATAGAAGATTGATGTTCTTTTATATTCTTAATATGTAACAGCCTTTTTCCTGTATCCCATGACTGTATTGAAAGCATTTTGATATCTTTAGCTTATCAAGTGTGGCTTCCAGAATCCTTCAGTCTGAATGAAAGTTCCTGAAACACCACCAGAATTACCCAGGATTTTCAGGCTAATGATGTGCTGAATCGTACTAATACAATTCTCATTAAGATTCCATTAAGGAAGTTTCTCAAAGGGGGAAGGGAGAACCTTAATAACATTTTAGCCTTGGTTTTCGCAAGAACATTGTATATTGGCAGTTTTGGATGGGATTGCCATGCCAAATTTGAAAGCATTATTATGTTTTTAAAACCACATTTTTAATTTCAGCCTTCAAGGATGGATCCCAGAAGGACCTCCTGAATTTTAGTGGTACTGTTCCAGTGAAATATGGTAAGATAAATCAAATGTCATTTCCTTAGAGTTCTGCATTTAATTGTAAAATGTGTTGGGTACTGCCTCTTAACGATACACTGTGCAGCTTCTTTCAAGGTGGCTGTAAAGGATTTTACATGAGTTGGCAGAAGCCACTTCTACTGCACAAACAGTGCCTTTGTGCGCTCATAGATGTTGAAATTAGGTGGTATTAAATAAGTCAGTTTATTATTTTAAAAAATCATGTATTTTTAGACTGTGTAGGCAAACTCTGTGGTTCTAATCAAGGTTGCATAAACTACGCGTCCTATTCCCTATGGGCAGTGTCCAAAAATAGCGAGTAGGTAATGCTTTATTTTTAACTTAAAGCCTTTGAAATCTGCAGTGAAGCTCTTAATGGATGCCTCTTTGCATCAGTTGTTGAGTCCTAAAATGAGTATAAAATAAAGGTAGCTGTAAGTCATTTCTTTGCCTGGAAAAGGGGACATGTTACCTGGCAGAATATCCTGGGAAAGAAAACAACAAAGCCTTACATTAAGAAAGGCGCAATCGGTAGCACTTCAAGTTGATGCAGAGAAGTCTCCTTTTATTAACTAGCCTATTAACATAAATACTGTCCAGTGTGAATCTAGAAAGTCATCTGTCAGGCTTTTTTTCTTTGTTATTAGGAAGTGTGATCACAGGCATACGTGCCTGGTTTTTAGTGCCTCTTCTCAATGCAGAAATTAGTAATGGCTTTTGTTTTGTGTTGAACAGGTAATTCCTATAACATACCTATTCATCTGTGGATTCTGGATTCTCATCCCTTTGCTCCCCCCATTTGCTTCTTGAAGCCGACTGTGAACATGGGCATTTTAGTGGGAAAGCACGTTGATGCTCATGGCAGGATTTATTTGCCCTACTTGCAAAACTGGAGCCATGTAAGATGTGGAGTGGCTGACGGGGGAGGAGAGTATTTGGGAATAAAAGATGGTATCTTGTGGAGATCAATGGAGAGGAGTGGATAGGGTTTGGGGCTTTTTGTTTTCTGGGCTTTTTGTTACCCTTAAATATGTAATGCAAAATGAAGCAAAATGTCTCTGGAAATTACAGTTTTCAGACTGTCTGAAGGGACTGTAAAAGCTGTGGTAGTGATTGTAAGGCAAATTATTTTAACCAGAAGAAAAAAGGGACTGATGTCATTATAAAGCAGTATAAGCCTCATGTGGACCCTTGATACTTTTTTCCATTGTTGCTGTGAATAATGAATAATAATAATAGACCAACAGTGCATCCCTCAAGAAAAGTCAGTGGAAGTTCCTGCCTTTTGGATATGTTATCTCTCAGTAGAACT
>VZTM01034805.1:0-11543 GCA_013400555.1 Jacana jacana | reverse complement strand
CAGTCAAATTAAAGCAACTACCCTCAACTGAACTTCAGCTTGAAAATTGTTATTTCTATTTCAAGCTTCATGTTTCAACTACACCACAAAGTATTTTCTGAGGAATTCAAAAGGTAGATTTCCACCCCCCCCACCACCCTTTCATTCCTGATATTTGATCAATGATATCACACTGTTTGCTACTCTTATTCTTGGTGAAATTGAAAGACTTATGTTTCTGTAGTTCCCCAAAAACCCTCATTATTTTCCATTTCTACTGCAGATACAGATTACAATTAACACACCTAATCCATTACAATTATCCAGTCTCCTAAAGAAAGGGAATGTTTGTGGTAGGTTGTTGGTTTGTTTTTTTTTCAATCCAGCCAGTGAATAGCCTGTTAGTACAGTTATTTTTCTTGCAGTAATTGATTATCATAATAGACTTCTATTCTACAGGTATGACATTAGCAATAGGAAATTATTGTCCTTAAATCATAGATTGAACAAGAGACTTGCCTACAGCTGTAATAATCTGCATCTTAGTTTGAAGTTCTGGTACAGAACTTCAAAACAGCCGTATTTTACTCAAACATCAAAATGGACAATCAAGTGAAGAAATTGAACTTCAGAGGCTGCACATGCAAATGCTAAAATTGTTTTAATGCACATATGCAAAACATGTTTTATATACACACTGGCAATTTGTCTTCTTAGGCCAACTGGTATAATCAGAAAAAAATGTTATATTTTGAGCACTTGTTCTTTCTTCAGATTTGAAGTAGAAGCGGTACATTTCAAGATAGAAGTAGTTGAAAATAATTGCTTTAGATTTTGTTATATCATCCCTGAAAAAGATATTTGTAGAGGGGAAGAATCTTCCCTGGAGGAGTTAAAAAAGGAGGAAGTGGAATAAACTAATTACCTCTAGGGGAAGGAAAAAGTTTGTTGCAAGCTGTTAGGATAGAATGAACAATAAAAATATCATCTTTATCATGTCTTCAATTTTTGGCATCCAACAGAATAACATCTGAGTTCTCAGAGTTTGGGTTGGAAAAATACTTGTAGTTCTCCCTTGAGAATCACAACAAATGTGACAGTCATTAATTTCACAGGTAGTTTTACATTATTGTCCAGACAGTTCATTTTGATGCACAACCACTTTCTAGTTTTACCTCTATGGGTATTGTGAGGACATTGGAATCCCAGCTGGAACATATTACATCCCATGAAGTGAAATTGTAGACTCCCAGGATTCTGATTTATGCTGTAATATTTATTGTTTTATTGTTACATATTGTTTGATGTATTGCATATATACAATCTATTCTTTTTCTTTGATATTTTATGTTTTATTCTAGACAATTTAGACTACAAAGATTTTTCTGATGATGAATTCAGTTCAGTTAAAAAGTGGTTATAAAAACATTTCCTCCAAGATATGAGCTTCTTCCAGTAAAATCAATAATTTTTTAAAAATTATTATCTTGCAACTAAGAGTGCATAAACTAAAGCAGGTTTTCTGTTCAGGTTTTGTTGGTTTGGGGATTTGGTGTTGGTGTGGTTGTGTTGTTTGTGGGGTGTTTTTTTCTTAACTAAAGATTTATATTACTTTTTAAATTTACTATGCAACATCTGGGTAAGTCTTCCAACAATGGTAATTTGTATTCCATTGATAATTACGTTTGACCCAAAAAGCTATCTTTAGCTTATTAAAGTTACTCTTCTCATTAGATGATACATGCAAAGGCCTGACTGTATGTTGCAACAGTTTTAGGTATGTTTCAGATGATTGCTAATGCCCAATCTTCCAGCTGTGACAAGCCCCAGTGCTTCTTACAGAAGTACTCAAGCGTTGCATCTCATATTCATCATTTGACAAACATCTTGTACACATGCAAAGAAGGCCATATATTTTCTACTGGTATTGGGTAGACACTCACATACAAGATGTGAGTTGAAGACCTCAACTGAGGAGCTTCATTAAAAACAGCAGACCAGAACAAACAGAAATAAACAGAAGTTACATGATCAGGAAAAATACATTAGGATTTAACAGTCTCTAACTCAGATATACAATGAAAACACTTCCATCCTCTCATCTGTCTTGCGTTTCTTTTTCCAAGCCCCGATTCAACAGTGTGCTTAATCATATTAATTTTAGCATCTTGATGCATCTGACCCTCAGTTAATACCATTAACTACCAAGAGCTAACTGGAAGAATGCTAACCTGTTTATTGACTTCAGCCATTGTCAGTTGTAATGCCAACAGCATGTAGTCTGCTCCACAAACAGTAATCCTTTCAGAGTTTGAAAATAAAGGCCATTGTCTTCTGAAACACTTGATCAAGTTTAAAATTTGTTGCTGGAAAGCAATCATCATCTGTAGAAGATAGAAATAATTAAGAAAAATAAAAATGAATGTAACTATGCAAGAGGCCTATGTGCATCTTCACCTTCAAAACCCTGTGCGAACCCTGTTCTACCCTCTTGCAGATAAGGTTCCTATAATAAACTCTTCCCATTAAGCTGGCAGTCTAGTGCAACTTGCCTCACTATGACAAGGCAACTACAGAGGGGTTAAAAGTGCTTACATATGACACACCTTCATGAAGACCCCTGACTTTCTTTCTGCATTATGCCCACATAAAAATAGTTATCACAAGCATGACAGTCTTTTGTCTCCAAAAAGCACAGTCTGAATGCTCTATGTATAGAATGTATAGCCACATTTGCTATACATGCGGAGCAGTGCATCAGAATGTTTCAAGCCTGGAAATAAGAGTTCTATTATTTCTAAGACTTACTAATAAAAACATCTCTAAATACTTATTTCTCTGTTGGNTTTTTTTTTTTTTTTTTTTATTTCATAAGCCATAATGTCCCTCATTTCCTTTGGCAATGGGTTTCAGCATCAGTTTTGAATTTTAGCTTTTCACATTTTGGTCTTTCACCTTCTTGCTTTTGTAGAGACACAAATACAAAACGTTTTAAAAGTTTGTGATCTTTTAAGCCTGCTGTTCCTGAAACACAGCTCCCAAGCACTGCATGCAGTATAGGAGCAGCACTCATACCATTGACTTCCAAGAACACAAAAGCGACCTTTCTCCTCATTTCACACAGTTACTTGCTTTCCAAAATGCTCATACAGGTCAACCTGCTTTATTTTGCGCTGCCACCTACAAAGCATAGAGGCCACAGAGAATGAAATACGTGGGCAGGTGCAGGTCAGTATGGAGCAGACAAAAACCTCTGCGGAGAAGTTTCTCTCCCCTTTACCCTGAGAGGTTTCCAAGGGAGAGGAGCTGTCACTCAGAGAGACCACCCAGCAAAACAGCCCGAATAAGTCAAAAACGCCTGCTAAACAAATGCCATAAACCCTGAGAGATAGCATTACCGTTACTGCTACCCTCCCACTCCTCCAGTCGCACTCCCCCTTCCTCACACTTCCAACTCACCGACAGTGACCACCTCAGGCCTCCCCCCGCCCCTCACCGCGGCCCAGCCTTAAGCCGCTCCACCAGCCTCGGGTACCACGCGAAGTCCGCCGCACTCCCACCCCCGAGGGGGGAGGAAAGAACCGCAAACCCCTTGAACGCGCACAACCAGCTAAGGACACCCGCTTAAATCCAAGCGGCGTTAACCTGCCTGAGGGTGAAGCCGGAGCCGCTGGCACAGTGTTGCGGTGAAGAGGCCTACCCGCCCTCACCGGCGGTTTAAATTTAAATCCTCCACAGCTACCCAATTAGAAAGTGGGAGCCGCTGACCCGGAAGCACAGGGGTTGCTGCTCCTAGGGTGGGAAGTGCTGTTGGCGGGAGATGCTGTGGCGGTGCGGCTGGGTGATTCGGGGCTGTGAAGGTGGGTGTGAGGCGAGAGTTAGGGGGTTGTCCTGTGCCGGGATCGTAGAGGGGAATTTAGAGCTTTGCCCGCTCGGACCCGGGAGCCGGCGTGGCCTAACCGGGCCGCCGCCTTTGCCTGAGGACCGGTAGCTCCGTAGGGGCGGCCCAGTCTGTGGTAGCCTCACTCGGGAGTGGTAGCTGGGCCCTGAAAGGAAAAGGAGGGAGCAGGAGGATAAGGGAGGCGGGGTGGGGGTGGATAACAGGCACCCACACGGCTGTTATGCCCGAATTGTGTTTCCAGAAAGCGAGAAGCTAATAATATTATTGGTGTTTTCAGCTAAAGCTGGCCAGGTGGCCTGTTTTGGTGGGAAGTCTTAAAGGAAGAAAACTACCGATAGGGTTAAAGTTTGCATAGGGCCTAGCACGGCTGTGCAAGTTATATGGCTAAGTTTATTTGCGTTACTGTAAGTGATTTGTGGTGTTAATAAATAAATATTGCAACTATGGAGGGCGTATTTGTGCCTCAGTGATGCCCATGTCCATGCTGGGTCGCTCCCAGGCAAAACATTCAGTCTTGGATGCTGAGACCTTCAGATCGTTAACACAGAAAAATCTGTCAAACGGCTGAGATATAAAGCTTTTTTTTTTACCACGTGGTGAATAGTTAAAGGTCTGATTCTCCCCACCCCCCACCCCCAAAAAAAAAGGCTTAAATTAGTGTTCAGTCTGTACTGAGACTTAAGAGTCATTCTGAAATCAGTTGTGTATCTCCACCTGAACCCCATTTGCTTGAAAATTGGTTGAATAAAGTGTAAATTCTTTGGTACACAGAGATACAGGTACTGTCTGTGCAGTTGAGGAGGTTTAAGTCATGAAACCATGTTTAATTGTTATGCAGGACATTATTCTCATTTACACTTTTCCAGCCTTGATTAACACAGACAGTCTTTAAAGAGGTATACAAGTAAAGAGCATTTGAAGGTAGTAATGTAGCATTTCTTGTAGTTTGGTTGAAAATTTGAAAATTCTGTATGTGACTTTTCTGATGTGTTGTTACTTAATTTCTTGTCTTCATGTTAGATTGCCAGCAGTAGCACAAAATCTGCAGTTATGCTGAAGTGTGTAGAGTTTTCTGAGCGTGCATTAGTTAGGTTAGTCATTATTTTGATGAAGGTACATGCTACATCTGAAAATAATGAGTTTAAGTGCAGCTTTTGCATTCTTAACTATGAATGTTTTGTTGTGCCGTGAATACTTTTTACATTTTTTCTTCATGCAAGTGAGTAATGCGTGCTTTTTAAAACTTTCTGTGTAGGAATGTAGATTTTCATCCTGAGAAGACATCCTTTCCATGATAACTTGACATAGTCCACTGAAAATGAAGCAAGACTCTGCTATAAACATTGCTTACACTGTGGATTGTGAAGATTATGTGCACGTGGTAAAATTCAATCCATTTGAGTGTGGAGATGCATGTTCCCTCATTGCATATGGTGGCAATAATTATGTAGTTGTTGGGTCATGCAGATTTCAGGTTAGTTTGTGTTATTCTTGATTTTATTAGTTGCTTCCTGAAAGTTACTTTGCCAGCACCACTACTGCAAGAAGTCTGTGGTTGCTTTCCTGTTTCCTTCCCTTCCCATGTAATAAGGGATGGTTTTACTTGTTCATTACATTAACAAGTTTGGGATGTTTGTTCTTCAAGAAAAATATAGAAATATATATGAGTATATGTATATAAGATATACTTTGGTACTAATTACCATCCGGCTGGTATCAAGTTCCTTTTGAATAGAGTCATAGAATGCTTTGGGTTGGAGGGGACCTTAAAGATCAAGTTCCCATCCGACTGCGATGGGCAGGGACACCTGCCACTAAAGCAGGTTGCTCAAAGCCCCATCCAGCCCAGTCTTGAACGCCTCCAGGGATGAGACATCCACAGCTCTTCTGGGGTAACCCGCCATGTAAAGAGTTTCTTCCTAATATCTAATCCAACCATACTCTCTTTCAGTTAAAAGTCATTACCCTTCATCCTATCACTGCACTCCCTGAATAGACTACAAAAAACCCACAAGTACTCTTCTGGAAGAGTAATCCAATTTTAGTATATCTTGCTTAAGTTGATGACTGCTATTTGAGAACTTAAGAGTGCAACTTTGGGAATATGTGTTTGCTGTACATTTATCATCAGAGGATAACTGGCTCCTTTTTTTGCATAGTTATGTTTTGCTCTATGTACATTTGCTATTTAGATGAAATTATCTTCCAAAGCTTTCAGCTAGCCTGTGAAACAGCAAAGGGTGCAAGTGCTTTCATTTTTACAACTTAAGTGTCTGTGTTAATTTTATAGATATCTTGAACGCGGAGGGACTGTAAAAAAAATTACCTGGTGGGTTTTTGGTTTGGTTTTGTTTTTTTTTTTTTCTTTCCCAATTGTTTTTATCAAACCGTTTTCATAGAATGTTAGAAATAGTAAAATATGTTTTCTTACCTTGAAATTATTTAGAGTAATCATATTAGGAAAGTTTTAAAAAGATAAAATACTCTATATTGTATATTTTTATTCTCTATAAGATTTTTTTAATTAGGGCTTTTTTTTCCCCATGAAACTCAATAGGAGACAACTGTTACCTTCAGAATCTATTTTCTTCAATTCACTTCTGTGTTATATAGTATTCATTTTGTACTTGATCTAATATGAATAACAGCGTAACTGTTGTTATCATTATTATTACTCCCCAAAGTCTTACTTTTGGAAGCTTTCTGAAAAGCACCTAATGCTATCCACAAAAAACTCTTGTTGTTTTTATTGCCCTCTATCTTGTGTCTGGTGTAGGCCCTGAAAAGAAACTAAAGATTTGACAACCAAGTTTTTCTGTAATTTTCATATCCTCCTTTGTTTTCCATATGTGGAATCATTGCTTATTTCAAAGTAGCAGAAGAAAATTCCATTCTTACTCCTTGCTTCAGCAAGCATTGAAAAACTGGATAATTTCATGCTAACCTCAGCTAGGTTCTTCCTAGCTTCTACATTATGCAGAGAGTGTACAGGAAGGGGTTTTTTTACCTTAAAACAGAATTTTAAGGTGACATATATATGACTTAGAAAATATTTTGTAGAAATATCCTTTGAGGTGCTCCACTAGGTATTTGAAGACTTCTACATTTTTTTTTATAGGTCAGCTGATTGAGTCCACAACCCCACCTTTTGTTTCATCTTTCCCAACATCCAGTGTGTTCACCAGCAAGGAAGAATTGCCAATTTAGTTATTTTGGTCATGTTAGACGACAGGGGGTACCTTTCTAGCTCGTGCTGTTTGAAGGATGTTGTTCTGGAAGTGTTAGCATTTTTCCATAGTATAAAAACGACTTGGAGAGAAAATAACTTCAATAATATGCTTGCTTTTGTTCCCATTGTTTCTTCTCATTGCAGTGTGCTCTCACTTACTGTTGTAAGTGGCTTTAATTGTATCTGGGAAGATATTATTTGTATAAAGAATGGGCTCAGCAGCTTTGTAGCTCAGCTCTGATTTTTGTGCTCTGTGTTGGTCTCTAGCTTGAGACTGCAGTCATTTCACATATTTTTAATACTTGCATATTTCAAGTTAAGAGTTGTTAATGTTTCAGATTTTCACTTTGAGGGTGTTATGATCTAAAAAGATCCCAGATACGTGTAATTTTGAAAGCCAAGCTGGAACATAGGAGGTTCCACTTGAATATGAGGAAAAACTTCTTCACAGTGAGGGTGAAGGAACACTGGAAGGGGCTGCCCAGGGAGGTTGTGGAGTCTCCTTGTCTGGAGACATTCAAAACTTGCCTGGACGCGTTCCTGTGTGACCTGATCTGGGTGTTCCTGCTCCGGCAGGGGGATTGGACTAGATGAGCTTTCAAGGTCCCTTCCAGTCCCTGACATTCTGTGATTCTGTGAATTGCTAGAAGTCATCAAGATGTCATCATTAGCTAACTACGGTGTTTCTACAGGAGGAGGATGCAGAAGTGGAAGGCATGCAGTATAAGACGCTAAAAACGTTTCACCATGGAATCCGTGTTGATGCCATAGCGTGGAGTCCAGAAACTAGACTTGATGCTTTACCTCCCCAGATAAGGTATTTATAATAAATGAATACAATGAATCCTCATTTCTTATCCATTTTCCTTAATTCCTTAATTTTGGACTAAGATTAAAGCTTATGGGTGAAATCCAACTCTTCAGAAATCACTGACGAAGTCTCTGAACACTTCAGTAGAACAACTTTTTAATTCCTAGAGTCAGCCTTTTTTGTTTCTTTTTTGTTGTTCTACCTCGTCTCACTTGCCCCTCCCTGCAGTGAACTAGTCATAAATTTTTTTTTCCTTATTCATTATTTGAATGGACTTAAAATATAGTTAGTTATTTCTTTGTACATCTGTGAAAAAGGAATTATTTTAAGAACTTTACTAAGGATAAGACTGTTATAACGTCCTGATTTAGAAAGCTATTTGTAATGGTCTTCATAATAAGGGGTGTTTAAGAGTAGGTCAGATGCTATTCGTGAGACCTGTTGAGGTGTAAATCTAGAAAGATAGTTAGCTATTAAATAAGCACTTAAGAATTAAAATGTTCTCAATAGCTTGTAAGCCTGTTCAAAATTATGATGGTTGCTTACTGCTGTGTTTTTGTACAGTCTTCTGTTTAAAATATGCTAGAAATTTGTTTATGAATTTATGTGTTGGTATTTTAAAACACTGACAATGAGGGCTCTTTTTTGTGCTCTTGCCACTGAACTTCTTCCAAGGCAAGTTTCAATGGCAGTTACGAGAGATCTTTTAGGTAATTGATAGTTGGTTCACATCTAGCTTTGTAAAATGTTTTACATTTCTTTCTATGGAAGAAACCATGCCATTCTTGGCATTTGATACACACTATTTTATAGATAAGTTCCAGTTACAGCTGCTTGTCACCAAAGTAGAAAGTTAAGATAGAAACTTTAGGGTTTTTTTCAGAATCTGAATTTTGCATGTCATTTTGGAGGTTTAATCTGAAGGGAAACTGATAAATAGTCAACTACTGCAGTGTTAATTGACTGAAGGGCTTTTTCTTTGTCTGTTGAGTGTAGGTTTTGTACTGCGGCTTCTGATAGGAAGTTAAGGCTATTTACTTCAGACCTGCAGGACAAGAATGATTTTAAGGTAAGGGCAGCAAAGCTGATTTTTAAAAAAATATTTAGTCTTTAGTAAAATCTAATCTTTAAGTGCCCTTCTGCCCCATTTTGCTTAATGTACCACATGAGATAGATCCTGTGAAAGTTCAGTGCTCTATATCCATCATCTCTAGGGAAAATAATTGCATTGTATATACCTGCCTGTCTTTCAAATGGGAATAACTGTAATTATGAGCTACATCATCTTTTGATTTAAAGTTATTTATGAAACAATTTAACCAGACTGAGGAAAAACGGTAGAGGATTATGGATCTTCTAAAATACACTCAGAAACAGAATTGTTGAATTTCAAGTATAAAGTTCCTTTATAAATAGACTTGTAAAATTTGATGTGGTATTGGTTAATGGACTCCTCTCTAAGAAAAGTAGATTTAGTAATTTTGCTTTCATAGGGAACTGAAATTTGTAATTCTGCTCTTTCGCACAGTAGAAAATGTAAAGAATACTGAATTTAGTATGTAGCTGCAGACAGGTGCACTAGACATCCCCATAGGCTGTCACTTGTTTATTTCCAAGATAGAAACAAAAGAAACATTTACTTCTAATACAAATTCACTTCTCCTACTTTCAGTGTAGCTGTTAGCATGCTTAAACCAGTGATATAAAAGAAGCCATGTCTAAATACTGTCTTCGCTTTATAAGATGAAGATTGGTTTTCTGGGGATTTCTCTTGTTTGCAAGACATGTCAACTCCTATGTGACGTGGCTATATACGAGTTCTTCGGAATTCTGCCTTTGAAACAGTGTCCAAGGCCAAATACTAATACCAATCGATGTTTGTGCTAACCAGTTTGAATGTATTTGTTGAGGTGTCAGCCAAGAATGAGCAAGCCTAGTACTAAAAAATCAGGGGATGTATGTTATTCAGTGCTTTGGAATATGATAATGCCTCTTTTGGTGAGAGTTGTGTATTCAGCGTAAAGGAGAAAATAATAGGCTTTCGTTTGGTTTGGTAATTTGTATTAGTAAGGCAATTATATATGTTGTACAGAAACAACTTATTAATAACAGTGTAGATGATGGATGGTTAATAAGTGGAGGTAATCAAACATGGATGAACCTGAGGTATATACAGGCTCTATTCAGCTAAATTCAGCATATAAATTCTGATTATTTTTTTTAATTTATTTTGGATTAACAAGGGACCTGATGGACTGTCTGCTGGCGTCTTTTGACTTCAGCAGACACTAGTTCAAGCCATGGATGAGTGTTTTCTTCCACATTTAATAAATATGAAAGCTGTTAATTAATTTTATTGGGGTTTAATTAATGATTGACATTTTTATGTGTTTTTGTAAAAAATTATGAACTATCACAGCTGTCACATTTAACTTTCATTCCTCCTCCTGTCCATGCATGGTCTGATCCTTAGCAAAAGGCCCTCTACTGTACTTTCCAGAGTAGATGTCATGTCTGTGCCAGCTTTCAGACTCTCCACAGTGATGTGGGATATAGCCAAGACTTAAAACTAGGAATTGCCAATGTATCTGCTGTTTTCCTCATTAGGAACTAATTGCTTTCAGAGAAATAACTTCATACAAACTCACCTTTGATAGTCCATGATCTTAAACTTCTAATATACAAGTTCAACTAAGCAAATTTATTCTAATAAAGAATTCTAGTAAGGTGTTTATTACTGAATTAGAAAGAGATTACAAACAACACATTTTTAAAATAAGGATAATCTGGAACAGAGTCAGTGAGGTCATTATTTTCTAGCTCAGTGCATGATCTGTATTACAGCCAGGGAAGCAAAGGAGGCAACTCGGTAGCACAGTCTGCTGAGTGCTGTTTTTATAGAATAGAATTTCTGTGATGGGTTATTGTTTTCCCAGTTCTGACAAGATTTTTTTTCTGGTATCTGACCAACACAAATGACACTTTAAAACATGCACTTCTAATTTAGAGGAACTTATTACACAGTAGCTTTGACTGGATGCCTAGAAGTAAATTTAAAATGCCGCATGTTCGTTTCCATTCAGTTTGCAATTATTTTTCATACAAAAAAGTTCGGAGAACTGATTCATCTACCCTTAGAATTTCTTTCTACACAAAACACCCTGACTTGCAGTTAGAAACTTCTGCTGCAAAAGTATGTTCATTGCATAGCACATCAGAATAATTTTGTATGATAGGAAGTGAGTATAGAGACCACAGAGCATTAATACAACAGGTGTTGGGCATTAGAACATGGTATTTAGGTGGAACAGTCTAAGTACTAGAAATATAGGTGTTATTTTGCCTCAGAAGGAAACAAGCAACTACTGTGTCTTCATTACTCAACTCCAGGTGATACAGATAACCTCCTCAAGTGTCTAATGTAGACAGCAGGATCACAGAATTGCATTTTGTCAGCAGAAGGTGTCATGGATGTTTCTTCACTTTTGACACTACAGAAGATTGTTTGGTGCTTATGCCAATGAATGTGGGAAGCATTGGCTTGAATTTAACAATAAAGCTGTTAGTTTTGTTTATGCCAGCTCCATCACTGGAATTAACAGCCTAAGAACTTCATTAAGGAT
>VZTM01034793.1:2124-20885 GCA_013400555.1 Jacana jacana | reverse complement strand
AAATAGTAAACTCATAGAGAGGAATTTGCATTTTATAATTGGAGTTGTGAATATTTTCAGTGGGATTGGATTCTGACTTCAAATCAGCCACTGTCGCTGCAGTTTAACTTCAATGGGATCACACTTCACATTATTCAGTCCACTAACAAAATCAGACCCTGACCAGTTGCATTCATTGTGTAATGGTGGTCCATTAGTTAAATCTGAATGCCAGATTCCACTGACTGTTTATTTCAAAGGTTATAGTCTCTCTGAGACAACTGGTTTAACATTTACTCCAGCTTAGCCCTGAAAGATAATTTTGATCATTGTAGGTAGAATTTATCCACTTCATTTTAGATTTTTGAGAAGTGATCAAGGTGTCTAGAGCCTTTTTAGACACCAAAACCACCCACATGAAGTTAACAGAAATGACACAGAATGTACTAGAGACCTATATTTTTCTTTACTAGTAACTGGACACAGGGATGTCTGGGATGCTTGAGATAACATTCAACATGTAAGTTTAGGCAACAGAATTCCATTTTGAAAAATATTTATTAGTATCAGCATTAGCATTGGTATTATTTAAGTCTGAACTAGCTTCATTAGAGTCTCTGTACAGTCAATGGGAAGAAGTAAACCCTTCAGGATATAATTCTTATTAATTATTTTGCATATCTACACCTAGGTCAAATGATATACCAGAAGCAGTCATTTCTTTGCACTGAGTATAACAGAAACCCCAGTAATTGCCCGTTCTTCTGTGCTTTCAGTCACTTTTATATCTACTGAACATATAACAACTGAAAGCATTATGATATTGTATGATTCAAGTAACTTGTTTTCTACTATCTAATCTAAATGGCCTGGCCATTACTTACTACAGCACTGCAAGATGAACATAGAGAAAAGGAATAGAGGGGTAGTTAAGAGATGTCTGTTTTACACTGATAGCACACTTGAAGGGACAGAGAGAAGATTCAAAACAAGGATGAAGGATGTATTTATTCTGCTTCACCATGTGTTACATTATACAGAAGCATAATCACAATAGTATTACCAAAATAAAATACATCAACTAATGCACAGTATCTCCAGGTGCAGAGTAAATGTAAGAGTGGGATACATGAGACAACAGAGTCACAAGCATACTTCTCAAAAGGGGTTATTTAAGATATTCAGCTCTTAGATGAATCATTTGTGATCATATGCTAATTTGTAAATGGTTTACATTGAACAATTTTTACATTAGCATTTTAACACAAGACGCTTTTTCCATCAAAGAACTTCATTCAAATCATGGTTTAAATAAATTGTGTTTGATATGTCACCCTAACCCTCTGTGGATACTGACTACATCACATATGCTAGAAAATTGCCACCAACAGCAACCCAACAAGAGAAGTCAAGCTCTGCTGATGAGTCAGGGATGAGGTTCGGTGAGATAAAATGAACAGTACAGGCTCAGCTCAGGACACTGATTCCATTCCGCCATCAGATGTACATTATTGATCTCAGCAGTTTAAAAGAAGATTGTGTATTTGATGTAGCTGGCAGCAGCCTTCCAGTTAAATTGCTCTTCAGCTGGCAGACTATTCTGTGAGCTTTGTTACAGAGCAGATCAGTAAATGTACACATTTTTTGTATTACTCACAGTAGCTAAGACAGTGAGTAATCTGAACAACTATTTAAACATTTTCAGTCACTGTCTTAAACAGGTGTAAATGGACCCTGTGTGCATAGATCTTACTGCATGCCAGCAAAGGGTCAGGAAGAATTCATGGCACTGAGTGTAGTCTTCAATTCAGCCTAAAAAGATGTTTCAGAGAACACACTATAGAGAAAAATCAGTGAGGTCCATTACAGACTTGGACCTAAATTTCTTGGGAAAAAAAGTCTTTGGGAAGAGCCTGTTGTTGATACATGATGAACCTTGGCCCTGATGGTTAATAAACAGATTTCTACTGTTAAAGATGCAATCTTCCTCCTTTCTTTTTATTCTCACTGAAGGAAATTAAGGAGAAAAAAGAGGAGAAGACAGAGACGAGAAAGCTTTTCCTGAAAATACAAAAATGTAAAACGTTGCTAGAAAAGGATCATGAAAGAGGTAGATCTAAAACATAAAGATAATTCTGTGTATCTATTTGTACCTGCTCCTTAAATATGCAGTTAATGTAACATTTGTAAAGAAATTAAACCAGGGCTTATATGAAATTACTCCATTATTCCCTAAAAGAATTACCAGCTGAGGTCTGAAGAATAAGATCACAAACAGCTAAAATCTGAGTGAGAGCTGAGCAGAGAGATACAAGGGCTATTGCGAAAAGGTAGTTGTCCAAGAGGAGCAGAGGGGCTGAAGTAGAGAGGCTGAGAGGAAAAGTAGCCGATAGAAGTAGCCTCTGAGAAGGAAAAGCCCATAAAACAGAAATAGCTCTTAGGGAAGGGAATGAGACCCCTGCCAGGAGAAGGAACAGGACTTGTACAAATTCTCTAACGAGGGAATACTTCAAGAGATTTTCTTGCAGGAAGAGTTTAATGGATAGAGAAGAAAACCATTGATGGAGACAAATACAGGTGGCATCAAATGAATCTCCTTACAAGAAGCTGTAGGTACATTTGCTAATGGTCTACGTGGTTATCAGCGTGGCATGGCAGCGACCGTGATTTTATTTTGTGTACATATATATAAAGCCCACACAGGAGCCCTGAACACTACCTAGACCCTCTCAATGTTAACATGATACCAGCGATAACTAACAGGATCAAGTGCAGCCAGGAACCGAATGACAGGAGAAAGGATGGCTGTACATCCATGCTGCATGCAAGCACACCATAATAAAGAGAGACTAAATAGGAGGAGTTTTACTGTCGCCCTTCTCTACACCTACTTCCTGGTCCAGGAAAGCCACACGTAAATAACAGCAAGTATTGTCACAATAGCAGTTTTTTTCCTACCCACTTCACCTTTTGGGTAGGAATTAGCAGGGTGATGTGCCCTATGTTTGTAAGTGCTCCTAAGAGTATAGAATCATAGAACAGTTAGAGTTGGAGAGGACCTTAAAGATCATCGAGGATCAACCTCCTTGCCATGGGCAGGGACGTATCCCACTAGGCAGGTTGTTCAAAGCCCTATCTGGCCTGATCTTGAACACTTCCAGGGATGAGGCATCCACAATTCCTCTGGGCAACCTGTTCAATGTGCCTCACCACCCTCACAGTGAAGAATTTGTTCCTGATATCTAATCTAATCTTCCCTCCTTCATTTTAAAACCATTACCCCTCATCATATTGCTATATTCCATGATAAAGAGTCCCTTCCCACCTCTCCTGTAAGCCCCTTTTAGTATTCAAATGCTGCTATAAGAGTCTTCTATTCTCCAGGCTGAACAACCTCAACTCCCTTAGCCTATCTTCATAGAAGAGGTGCTCCGTCCCTCTGATCATCTTCATGGCCCTCCTCTGGACTTGTTCCAATAGGTCCATGCCCTTCCTGTGCTGAGGACTCCAGAGCTAGACACCATACTCCAGGTGGGACCTCACCAGGGTGGAGTAAAGGAGCAGAATGACCTTCATTCACCTACTGGCCACACTTCTTTTGATGCAGCCCAGGATGCAGTTGGCTTTCTCTTCTGCCAGCACACATTGCTGGCTCCTATCAAGCCTCCCATCAACAAACACCCCCAAATTCTTCTCCTCAAAGCTGCCCTCAATCCATTCTCCTCTCAACCTCTATTTGTGCCTGGGATTGCTGTAACCCAGATGCAGGGCCTTGCACTTGGCTTGGTTGAAGTTCATGAGGTTCATATGGGCCCACTTCTCAAGACTGCCCAAGTCTCTCTGGATGTCATCCCTTGATTATAAATATAAGGAAGTAAACAGCATGATTATGTCATAAATCACTGTATTTTGCAGATAAGGAAGCTGAACTCTGATAGCTTCAGAGCCAATTTTCATGTATGCTTATCACTGTAAGTACATTGTGCCATGTCTTTCAATAGTTCCTCTGCAGAAGGCTGAAACCTTCACAAGCAGGGTCTAAAAGTTTGGGCTATTCTGACTATATCATTTCCAAATCTGTTGTGCAGCCAGTGCTGTTAACTGGCTGACATGATGCATGACCCCACCAGAGGATAATAGCTCAGCATGCTGCATGAAGCCCACTTGAACTGTTCTGGCAAGAACAAGTGAGTCATTAATTATCCCTCAGCTGAATCTATTGAAGACTTATTAACACTAATTCACAAGAAAGGGGCTTGTTTGATTCCCAGCAGGGATAGAGAAGCTGAATTACACTGTTATTAAAATGCACCTTATATTAAGGCAGTACATCCCAAAATAATGAGATTTTAAAGTGGTATTAGCAAGATCATCTGAAATATCATTGACTTCTCTGTAAATATTACTATTGTATTACTATGCAATTACCATTCGTTACCAAACTAAACTTTCCTTAAATATAACATTTAGAATAACCCTTAGAGCACCAAAAATTTTCTGAACTTATTCCAGTTATTCATGGCCAAAAGCTACATCTCTCTGTTAGGATTTCTCTAATACTTATTTTAGATATTCAAACTGATTACCATATAGAAATCTGTCATGAATTAATTCAGAAGGAATTAAATCACACTTGCAAAATAATTCAAGGAATAATAAAAAACTTTAGAAAATCTACTATTGCTGGAAATTTTAAAAATGCTGTCATAGGAAACCAGAAAGTAACACTGGTGTTAATGATATTAATAATGATAGTTAAGAATTTTCCTGAACTATGAAAAACCAATATTAAACAAAGGGTGTAGACTGCAACTGGAAGCAGAATCTGGACATATATTTTGTATTCCTTTAGGATATTTGAAAATCCAACGAAACCCTAAAAAATTAGGTTTATTTGTATATTTACATTAAAATAGCAGTTTCTGTTCTAGTTGCACTTGTTTCATCTGTGTAGATCTACACGTAGGCTTTATTTTGGGATAAAAGGACCTTTAAATGTCTTTTTTAATCAACAAAAATGACTAAAGAGGAATGATATGGCAACTTGGAAGTCTTCAATTAACTACATTTTCCATTTTTTAAAAGTATATCTGTATACCATTAATTTAGAATGCATTTTTAAATATTTAAGAATAAAATACCTTAATTTTAATTTTTAGTTATTGCTTTAACAAACTTGACATTTTTAACTTTATTCCCTGACATGATTCTAAAATACAGCCTGGTGCCTGTTGGCATGTTTTGAGAAAAGCTGAGGTGTTTAAAACAGAATTAGCTGCAAGTTGCAATCCTGAAAACTGCGTGGATGATACACAATTATAAAATTGCAAAATCCTAAATATATTGTCAATGCACCCCATTTTTTTTTTTCCAATTAAAAGTTTTCCAAACTCTTTTTCTGGCTGTGATTTTAGTCTTTCATTCAGTCTTATGAGCACCCAGGTCCTTATATACTTTGGATATCCAAAGTATATCCTTAAATATCGTATCATAGAATAGCTTGGCTCAGAAGGGACATTTAAAGGTCAGCTAGTCCAACACCCATGCAATGAGCAGGGGCATCTTGAACTAGATCCAGTTGGTCAGAGCCCACAGTTTAGGAATAGACTACCTTTATGCAGTGCAGGGTTTTTTTCTTTCTAAAAATCCTGAAATAGTCATGGGAAGAAACAAGCAGTCCCCAGAAGAGGATAAGATTCTGATACTTAAACCCTTATGGTTTCTCATGCTTCTTTTGGTCTTTCAGACGAGTTGGAAGCATTAGCCTTCTAAACAGACTATTTCCTGGAATCCCATCCTGAAATGCCTACCCCCTGCCCTGCTCCACTCATGTAGCCTTCATGCCTGCCATGCAGCTCATGGGTCCACTTCAGGGAGCAGGCTAAAAGTCAGGTTCTTCAAGACTCACTGATTCAATTTTTTTTTGTTTGTTTTTAAATGAGATCATTTGCCTGACAAAAGGGAAAATGTTCATTGTAGGATGAAATAACTTTGTCATTTGAATCACAGTTTTTTCTCACATCCAGATAGAAAAGATTTCATAAAGAGCTTTATCATACCAAGAATGTGGAAAAACGCTGCAGTTGGCAGCTGGATTGACATAATGCTGTATTATGGTATGTGGAGTCAATACTCTGTAACACTCAAAGCACTATTTATATACTGGAAGGCTGTGGTTCTTTAAGAGAGACAGAATGATCACTTTAATGTGAATAAATGGTTAGAGAACAACAAAGCTTTCTCTGAGCTGTTAGCAGGGCCTCCTAATAAAGTGATTATGCCTGGCTGTCTATTATAAAGTCTTCCTGTTACCGAACCACTTTTAATATCCCATACTGAAGCTGCACATGCAGGATCTGCAACCATCTCCAAAAGTGGCCATGAATTTTCAAACTGATTATTGCAACCTGACAGAAACATTTTTAAAAACTTGACCCAGCAAAACGTTGAGCAGATTTCTAAGGTGTTAGACAGCCTCAAACCCTATTGCTTTGAAGGGGGGAGCTGTAGCTACTCACTGAATTTTAGGAATACTCAGCATTTTGCAAGATTTAACTCTGAAGATCCTAATTGAAAGTCAATGAGAGTTAGTTTCCTAAAACTCAGCGTCTCTCAGGTATTTCAGTACTTGAAATCAATGAAGTCAGCTCCCTAAGTGCCTTTGAAGCTGAGGGTTTTCACTTCACTGAATGCAGTGCCACGCCGCCTGGCTCCAGCACATGTCCATAATATCTGTAGGATATACTGATGGATTTGCACATCTGCCATCTTCTGCAACATATACATATTTATAACTACCAAGGAAATAATAAGTTAGCAGGAAACAAAGGCCCTTAGTAATAGGCCCAGACAATTAATCTTTTATGTGTGCTATTTGTAGAAGACATTTGCAATGTTAAAGGAAAGCAGAAAGGAGAAAAGGAAATAAAGTTGACATTGGAAGATGACAAAGGAAACCTGGTTTAGCTGTCCAGTTATGTCTGCACTCTTTATAAAAGCAGTACAGATGCAGTTATTTCATATAGAAATGCTACTCTTAAAAAATTCAGCATCACTACACTACTTTTTCAGAGGTAATACAGAACTGGGCATTCAACAGATACAGCTCATTGCCCCCAAAAGAGTAAACATAGGAAATCTGTGTACCATTTGGCAGAAGACAAAACTATCAAAAATACACTGCACTATGGCCTTGTTTGAAAAGCCTGATAAGATACTCACTAATGGTCCCAACTCTGAGTCCCTCATCTTCCGTATCCTCTTCAGCCCCTTGGAAGAAAGGGAGGAGGCCACCTTCATCAAAGTAGCCAGCACATAGGGAAATTGGAAGTCTCTTCAGGATACAGTCTCTAAGAGTCTGCTTGGCAGATGGACAAAGCTTTGTCCAGAAGCTTCCTCAATAACTGTCCCCTCCACTTGCACTCCCAGCAGCATAGGCTCTCCCACAGGCTGGGAAAAAGGAACAATCACAATCCAACTATCGGTAGCCCCAGCAGTTTTGCCTCCAGCCAGGTCATTATTACTCAGAATATTTTTCAATATCTGTGTTAGGATGTACTAATAATCCATGTTTTACATTTGCCAAGCTTTAGAGGAACAGTTTGGTGGTTAGTCTGATTGTGTCTAACTGACGTACCCCATACTGAGGCACCAAGAGCACTGGCCATGCTGAAGCCCCAGCGTGGCAAGGCTGCCCTCCACAGCTGTGTCCCTGTGGAGAACCTGTTCAGGAACAAGAAACCCACAGAGAAGCCAGCTGAAGTTACGAGTTTGCAATGTTTTTTCTCTTTACAAAAGCAGAGTTTAGCACTACAAATTTTGGATTAATGTGGGGTAGGCATTTTGTCATGCAACTAAAATGCAATTAGACCACTGTCCTCCTGCAATATTGATTTTATTTATAATCTGCTGCTAAAGTCAAATTGTTTTAATATGATCTCTCTCTTGACTCTTTCTCCAAATACTATTTTTTATTAATACTTGTATTTTAAGAGAGATGTAATCTCATTTTAAATAAAAGGGAAAACCAAAGTGAGTGCGATACATGTAAAAGCAGACATTAACCATTTATGCAGTAAAACTAATCAAGGTAAAATCAGGATGAGCTCAAGGGCTTTAATAGGAGCACACCAACTGTTGTCTTACATTCTTATGTGTGATTTCTTTCTGTCCCCCAAACCCTAGCATCTGGACAAAAATTAACATAGTCCACAGTCTTAGCAAATAAAACCCAGAGCACTCAAAACCAGAAGAAATGCTCAAACAACCTGAGCAAAGGAGTGAAGCTCTGGTTCCACCTGCCCTACCTTGTCAGCCTGCAGAGTCTGGTGCTCACTGTGAAGGGTTGTGGCAGCTGTCACTGCTCTGTTCTTTCCTTCAGGGACATTGCATTTGATTTCAGATAGCAATTCCATCAGCTGCCACAAGCGCTTCTCTTCACATAATGAAGATCAACCTGGAAAAGTTGTAAAGTTACAGTTTCGTGCTAAGCACTTGTAAGCTCAGGTCTCAGCTGAAGATGATGAGTCAAATGAACCCTAATGGGTGAATCTCCTCACTTAATAATCTCAGTCTATGACCAGTGATATGAGTGTTATCATATATGCTTGGGATTCACCGCACAAACCACACCAGCTCAGGCCATACCTCATCGTACAGCCTAATCGTGGTCAGAAATTAGGACAGGAAAGGACTCGAATCTTCAGCCTAATGGCCTGAACTTTCACATAAGCTAGCTCCATTTCCCTTTCACTTTTTAAAAAAAAGGAACAAATATTTTCTAATAAATTGATATATACTATTGAGGATTTCCATTCTCTAGCATAAACAATTCATGGTTGGAGCACATAGTAGTGTACAACAGTATTCTTTTTAATATGTCCACTTCTGTTTATCCTTTTTTCATATGTAGAACTGAAAATACTTATGTAATACAAAGACAATTTAAAAAAACTAATCCAACTTCGTATATTTCCAGTTTACCCCTGTACAAAACAACTTTAAATAAGGGTACATACTTGTGTATACACAATTAAGCAAAGCTAAATCTGGAAAGCTTACTTGTTTGGGAAAAACACAGAATAATTCTTATTGTTCTCCTTTTTTGAAATTATTCAAACAAAGCAAATTGTAACAAATAATTGTTAGTATTTATACAGTGCCAAAAAGTCTGCTATATCTTCTTCAGTTGCTTGTCAATATGTTTATTTTGAATCAATCTTTTCACCATTAAATCAATGGTTGATGACAGCTTCTGTACACATAGTAGTGTAGGTTTAGAGTTGCTTATATATTTTTCAGAAAAAAACTTGCCTTCTTGTATTGTTGTAACCACTTTAATGCTGTCTTCCACATAAAGCATTTTTAATAAAATATATTTTAAAGGTGGTTTGAATCACATGAGATCATCAGGCAGTTCCTTGTGATGCCTGTGAAGAAATAGGTAGTGCACATCAATTTTAACTTCTGCAGTAACAAACACAGTAAAGATGTTGATTATTAAAAGCCAGGCTACTACAGGAAAAAAAATGAAAAATAAAAAAAAAAATAAAGAGAGAGAATAAAGTTTAAAAAGTAGTTATAGATTATTCAAGGCTAGAGTTCCTTGCTTCTGGCATCAAATGCACACAAAGAAGTTTCAATCCTACTTTACCTGTTAGCAAAAATCATGTGTAATGGCTTCTACAGACTCAAGTAACAAATATAAGACTCTACGTTCCTAAATGAGCAAAGTACATTACAAGAAAGAGCAGAAAGCCTTGATCTACCAGTGACTGAATCTGAGGTAGCTGCAGAGAAATAGAGGAAAAAGAATTGTCTTCAGAAATGCCCTTGATAAATGGATCCCCAAGCTTTAAATAAAGCCATAAAACATATTACACAGTGAAAAGTGGTGAGGGGGTAGCTGAAGCAACAAAATATTCCCAGTGTTGCTCAAGAGAAATACATTTTATAATTTAACACAGAAGGATCGAAATGTTATACATGGCTTTTTATATTAGCACGTGATATTTGGTGTTAGAGTTACCCCTAAACTATGTCAAATAATTTCACAGATTTTTTAAGGATTTCCTGATAAAATCCTAACTGATGACAAAGACAAATTTTGCAGGGAGCTAGAAGTGTCATTGCACAACACTCTGAAAACTGGTCTAACAGAATATATTTATCTCAGGCATATTATGAGCTGTGGAAGCTGATAATCAGGCTACCAAATTAGATGCCAGGGTTAGAGCTGCCAGTCCCTAACCATCAAGGATTGCAAATATTGGCCTTTGTCTGTAGTACCACCTAGTGTCAAAAACTCTTATCTCTGAACTGAAAAGAACTGGATTGAATTCCATCTATTCTTTATTTCCTTGGTCCAAAAACCACCAGACTACACAGGAAAGGTGTGCAGAGGACCGAAGCCTAAGGAAGTGTCTTTCATAATTTTGCTTGTTTTACAGAAACAGACTTTTGGGCCTAAAAAGAGTTTGTGGTTTTGGCACATCAGACCAAAATTCCCCCAATATGATGCACAATTTTAAATATGGTTTTGGTTTTTTTTTCATAGTATAAAGCAGCAGAAATGCTGTAAGGCTGCTTTGCACTGGAAATGAGAGAAAACCTACAGTGAGCTAGGATGTGGTGGCACAGTCCAGGCACTGGTTTGCATTTGTGGATAAGCCCTAAAGCATAATCAGAGAACTCGCAAAGAGAGGGACTCTGCCTGCACACCACAGGAGTCCTTATGGAGAGCAAAGCAGAGCCAGCAACACATTGGAAAATCACGCTCCTGTCCCCCACATGTTTAATTTGCCCATGTACATTTTCTTTCAAAGACAAAATGTTCCCCCAGAGATCCCAGGTTCCCAGATTGCCTAGGGAGGTGGCCACACAGGCAGCCTGCCTCCTCCCTGCCCATTTGGCAGGGATACCTGAGCAGCACAGGAGCAGGCGAGTTGGGCAGCCCCAGAGCCAAAGCGCCTGCCTGTCTGCCTGCCAAGCAAGGAGAGCTGCCTGCCAGCCAGCACCAGGCACTCAGAACTCCCTCCAAAGCAGGGAGCTCCCAGGCAGCTGGCAAGCTTCCTCCCCATGTCCCTGGAGGCCGGGGGCCAAAGAAGTGGGAAGCAGAGGGAGATGGACTTGGTGAGTCCATCCATGATGGACTTCCTGAGCCTGGCAGCCAGGAAGCAGCCAGACCAAAGGTGGCAGGTTGCACCTCACTCAACCTAACCAGGGACTTTTTGATCTCTCCCCCCAAAACCTTTCTAGTGAAAACCAGTTTTGCTGCAGAATTTCTCTCCTGCTCTGTTTGGGACTTCCCAAAACATGGTATCTAGNGCAATCTGGTTTAGTGGGAGGTGTCCCTGCCCATGGCAGGGGTTTTGGAATTAGATGATCTTTAAGGTCCCTTCCAACCCAAACCATTCTGTGATTCTATGAAAAGTTCATGAAAGTGACTGTTGGCACTGAAAGCTCACAACATGAATTCAAATTAAGCTAGAACAGATACAGCAAATGTGAAAGGATACACAGCAGGCACATTTGCTAAACCAGAACGGAGTGTGTTGACTGTGAGTTCCCTGGAGATACAGCCAGACTATGTATGTGGGCCTCATGTGACTAATGAGTGTGTGCCATAGCAGCTCCTTGTATAGTTTGTAGATTTACTTATAAATTTAATACAAGAGCAGACCAGAGAAACAAGATAAAGATTAAATATACAACAAAAAAAATTGTAGCAACATCAGCTAATTGCATAGCTGAGTCAGGAGGTGTTAATTACAATTATAGATGAGCAAGCTAGTAATTCACATTAGTGAGCATAGAGCAATTATCAACCTGCTGGTTTTCTTGCTACTCATAATATACATGTTTTCCCATTTTTGATGGAACATAATAGCTGTATTGAACAATGTAACAGAACAGCAATGGATATAATGCCTATTTAGGTAACCTACAGCTGTGATGTGCAATACTATCACAAAGATACTCTGTTTCATTTGGAATAAGTCACTATCTGGAGAGCTAAGTATTTCTACTGCTAGACTTGAGTAGAAAAATATCATGGGCATTTCACAGATGGACAGACACACTTTGTTTCTTGCATTAAGATTTACACATACAAATTGACCTTGACTGGACCTGAGGCAAAAGTACAGTTTAAATTATGCAGCAGTAAAAAATTAAATCTAAGAGTGTCAACATCAGTACATCTGTTTCCGACTGATAAACTGGAACAATTTCACTGACATTCGATTGAAGGAATAGAGTCTCCCAGCCTGGCAAATGTATTATTCCTATGAGCTTCCAGCTGACTTGGTTTAACATGGCCCACTCAGGAGAGACCATGTCATCTCTGTGTTAGCAGCCTCATCGTGTAACACATCATCGTATGCGTACTAGAAAGAAGGTGTTAAAGACAAGGTGACCTTCTCAGGAACACGTCACAAGTGCTTACAAGTCACACCCATGTTCTGCACCATGCACTGATGACAGTGTCAAGGCTCTGGATGCACTGCTAATGCCCAGCTTCCCAGGGGAAGGCAGAACTGCTGCCGCTACAGCCCAAACTGCTGCCGCTACAGCCCTGTAGACAGAGGACCAGCAGAATTATCCTTTCTCCATTTACAGAAAAGGAAGGTGCTTCACAGCTCATCTGGCTATTTCCCTCTGCCAATGTCTTTTGTTTTGTATTGTGTACACACTACAGTGAAAATTCTTTTCAGTGGAAGAGGAGTTAATGCCACTGTAACTAGACTTCTTTGGGATGAATTCTGCACATTCGTACTTACAGGATGCTCCACTGGTATGTTCCTGGCAATGCCTGGCCCTTGATCACTCAAGCCTTAAACAAATGTTAAAAAAGCTTCATACTGAGGCAGAAAACATCACATTGTGAAGAAGTAAAACTGTCATTTCACATGCTTTACATATATTTATGCCATTAGTTCAGTCACATTGAAATTCAGTACAAGGATATCAAGCAACTATGCAATTTTTGTCTGAACTCTAGTATCTTCCTGGGCAGATGTTTATCAATTAATATGAACAACTAGAATGTTATAACTAAGCTACAAATTTTCTACTTGTTTAACAATAACTGAAGCTGAATTCAGTTCTGTATGTGCATCGAGAGAAAATTAAATCCCTCCTAGGTTAATGTACAAAACAAAACTTCACATTAGCACCATTATTTTCTTACTGTTCACGATTTGAAGTATTTGTAGACATCAATGGAAAGAATGATGGCTAGAGCTTACTAAATATTTTGAACAAATTCCATGACTATTTGCTCAAATTTTAGAAGAAATTTGGCTTGAGTTGCATCTGCACCACAACACTGTTTCATTTCTGGATTACAGTCAGCAAAACCACCTGCCCAGCAGAAGATTTCTGTATTATGTAAGTCAACAGAGCTGCTCTTTTGAGATCTTAGCTGAGATATAAAGGGAGCACACCCTTCATACTTTCTATGCGACAATAAACATACCTAGAAATATGATATATCTATGTGTGATATTTCCTCACAGTATATACATGTTATCACCCTCTTTTAATCTGGAGGTTTTTTATCAGCTTGATTGAAAGGAACTCATCAGGTAGTTCTGATATTATGCATCAACCTGGACTAGGTCCTTGAAGGTCTGACAGTGGAATGGGGATAACTTTAATGCAATAAGCTAAAAAATACTTACAGACATTTGTTAAATATTCAGCAAGGTTTTTGATACAAAAATTTTCTGTGAACCTGAAAAAAGATTGTTCATAGACACGCTGTGTGTTTTTCTCTCAAGAATTTCCAGATAAGGCACTAGCATTTTCAAATATTTGAGTCTGAATGTCTTTCAAAGCACGTTTCAATCATGCATGTGCTGAAATTCTCAGTATCTCCATGATGACACCAGGACTTGTGTGATGCCAGAGCAGAGGGCTATGAATGTATTATGATTTTCATCTCTACCTTTTCCCTCTCTAACACTCAGAATTAGAATATTTTGCTTTCTTTGTTGTTGTTAAAAGATAATTTTCTTGACAATATCTATAAATGCATGCATCTCATGCCTTGTAAATACCAGATCCTTAATCCACTGTATAATTTCTAGTGCAATCTCACTCTATCAGTCCCCATAAAGCAACTCCCTCCACATTACATTTCACCTCAGATGACTGATCTGTTAGAGAATGTGAACAAAATTCAATTACCATTAAAATATAAGAAACAGTTTCAAATTTTAAATGTTAATATGACAGAATAAACGTTAGAAGTAATGAGCCAGCCATGGGACCATCCCTCGGCACAGCTCTGCCATCCAAAGTTGGGCCCTAAGAATCACAGACTATCACAGAATCACAGAATATAAGCCTGAGCCCATGGGCGTTCGCATTCAAGGATGGCTACAAGACAATGCTGCATTTAATTCTTATCACCAAGGGAAACTTCATTCCCTTTGCAAGGAGTCAGTTCTGTCTCCAGCATTCCTGCTTCCAGCCAGTTTAAGCCCTTTGCAGTTGGGTCTTCTTGCCCTCTATGCTAGATTATTCCTCAGTCACAAATTACCATGGCTGAGCAGTTACAATTAGAATCTCCCCTTTGCCTAGATGTGGTAGGAAAGCATACTATGAGACACAAAGCCAAACTCTATGTAGATTTTAGGTAACCCCTTCTTATTCTGACTCTGCTTTATTTAGTTCACTTGTACTAGAACTCAAATTTAGTCTCCCCATGAGACATCTGTAGAAGACTGAAATCAAACTCAAAGTAAACATAAAAATATCATACAAAAATGGTCTGTAAATCATCACAGTAGCATCCACTCAAAACAGAAGATCCACTGTCTTCCAAACCTAGAAGATACAAACAAGAGACAAATTAAAGCTGGCCAGAAACCTGCATAGCTACAGTCAGACCATGCAGAACATGTTTCCTGTGTAAGTATAGAAATGGTTTGGCAGTTTGAATCCATGTCTTGACATAGGTATAGTACTGCAAACACACAACAGACAGGCAGGGCAGAAATCCGGTTCTGTTTAGATGAATGGAAAAAGAGGAACACATAATGCATTACAGACAAAACAAGGGCAGAACACCCCTGAAAGCTTTTAAAGAATTAGTAAGGAAAAAGCAGAAGAGAGGCAATTTTAAGACTTATTTACAGCACATATACAGCACAAACTCAGAGTTACTAACCAGCCTCCGGGAGCCCTTAGGGGTTGAGGTTACAAGTGCATCCTGCCCAGAAAACCACTGTACCTCGAGGAATTAGTGACAAACAGCTAACCTGAGTGGGGGCAGGATTGCTCTGTGCTTAGGTGCACACGGAGCCTTGCCTTCAGGCCTGTGTTCTGTTGCACATACCCCTTGGCTGGCAGCTCCCACATAGTGCCAGCAGTTACACCTTCCTTTAAACAGTGCAGCAAGATGTTCTCACATGAATATCCTCTTTTTCTGACAGTAGAAATGACCTTTTTTTTTTGGTCTTAAGAAAGACCTATAAGATCTCAAATGACCAAAAAGTAATAAACTTTACACGGACGGGATCTACACAGTATGCTGTGTCCTGGACAGAGACCTGCAACTAAAGGCATCCAACATCTGAAGGGACATAACATTATCTATGCTATACTCTTTTCCTTTATAGTGTTGACACCAAAAAATGGGGCTTTAATTGGTACTTTACAGAGTCTGAGTGCTTTTCTGGGATCAGAATTATTTACCACCTTCTGATGCAAAACAACACCACGTTTTCTTTCTATAACCTGTGGTAGGGAAGTAGGATTGTTTTTCATTAGTCTAGATTTATGGGGCTTCTTTTTGCTTCATTTTCAAACCTCTTAAAATGCATCAGCAGATAGTTATGGGAATAAATCAGGTGTTAAGGGAGACAGTGGTCATCACTGTTTTCTGAGCATCCAAACTTCAGTTTTGCCAGCACAAGGAAATAGAAATGTCATTTTGTTTTAACTCCTTGGCACTTACTATCACAGCATGTCCAGTTGCTGGCAGAAAGACAGGCAACTGAAAAGCCCTGACACACTGTGGTACGGGCATCCATCATGTCACCTTTCACTTTCACCTTTTATTAAAAACTAAATTAGAGACTGACTTAAATGTTATCAAATTTGCTCAAAAGGTAACCTCTGGCCACAGATTTTGCATGCAGATTTTTACATAGAAAGAACAATTTCTAAGGATTTCTTAGGATAATACATGGAAGGTAGGCTTATAATGAAAAACTACTACCCCTCTTCAGTAAGTGACAGTGGTGTGAAGCATTATTAACAGATCTATTTATACTAGGGAGAAAAAATAAACCAAAAAAAAGAAGATGCAGGAAGTTTCAAATAAAAGCAAACATCAGTTTTGTACCAAGGATAGCCCTCTATTTCACTCCAGAAATTTAAAAGTTGAAGTTAAAAGTGGCTGCTAAAATAGGCATTCCTTTGATAAAAGACAAGGTGAGAGAAAAGATCTAAAGTAAAACATATTTTCAGATTTTCTGGATCTTACTATGGTATCATTTTCCCTATTAATTCAGAGATGCACGGCACGGACACCAACACCACAAGCACTTGACTGAGCATGCAGAAGAGCATAAACACTTCGTCTCAAGTTGTTCTCTTTCCTTCTCTCCTAGTTCATAGGAGAAAGAAAATTGGATCTACTCTGGACCATCGCCGGTAGCAGACTGTCAGCCCTTGATATACTTGCCCAGCTATTCCAGGTAGGACTCTGCAGGCAGACATAAGACTGTGACTTGAGGTCCTGCCCCTACCACTGTGCTTATGACACTGACATAAAACTCCATGACCGCTAGTGTAAGTCCAGTAGTTTGGCCCAGGTAGCTTTACTCAGCAGGTCCTTATAGAAAAGTCTGAATGTGACATAAAATACTCAGATGTTCAGAAATTAATGTTTGATGAAGGATGTTTTTTTTTCCAGCTTTTTTTAAAAAATTATTGGGGTTTTTAAATATTATTTTTAAAAATAAGTAGAATTTTTACTTTATAAAGGAATTTAAAACACTAGAAATCTTGGGTTCCTGACTCCCCCTGATGCTCTGCAAAATCAATGAAAGAGGCAGTGACAGAACAGATGCCATTGCATCTCTCTGGGACGTGTGACATCTAACCAAGGGAAGAAAGAAGGATCTGCAGACTAGTTATTTTCCTTCTACTCATGGTGTATTTACATGCTCATGTGTATGCTTAGCTATTAAATTTGACTAACACACCGGTCAGTTAACCACGCTTTTACATGCAAAGTTACCTGCACTTTGAAGTGGACTTCTGGATCACAGCCTAAGGTTCTGCGCCTTTAAATTAAAGCAGAGTGGGGATCATGTGTGCCCTGAAGATGTCAGCCATTACTCAGTACCAAGAAATCACTTTGATGTGCCAGCAATAAAAGTTAATATTAAAGACCAGAAAAATGATCTTTTCACTGATAATGCTTCTTCCAAATAATCAAATCCACTTTTGGGAGAAAAAAAAAAAAAAAGGCAAAATTTTATCTACAAAAATTAAGCCAGAATTTATAGGCACATATTGGTTTTCCTCAGTCCCTGGAAGCATACAAAGTTTAATGACCTGTGAAACATTAGGCAACAGGAAAAAATGAAAGACGAAATCCATATTAGTCTTTGTTACTCCCATCTCCTCAAATATAATGCACATACTTTATGTGATATAATTAATAGTGATTTCTTCCTCCAAAGGTCCCAATGACAGTAAGAGAAAAGGCTTGCTATTGTCAGATCTTATGTTCCTATAAGTAACTGCTTAATCTATAAGCAACTCTAAAAATGGTCTGCTTAAAGGAACTGCTCTTGGCATTTAGTAGTATGTATACTACACACAGGTCCTACCCCTATCTGGAATGCCACTAATAAGATATGAGGCTAAGAAGTGTGCTTTTTTTTTCTAAATTGAGCACACAAAGCAACCAGTCAATATTGTCCTAGTGCTATCACAAAGGGCACTTTTAAAATTACCCACTCAGAAAGCTAGTGTACCCTACAGTACATGAATATATAAGAATTGAAAACCTATAAAACATTCTGATAAATATCTTACATATCCTTCTTATTTTATTTATCCTGCTTATCTTATTTATCCTACTTCAGCAGGATCAATCTTATCAGAAATCAGATTGCTTTCAGAATTGGCTGGACTGCCATTACTCAGCCACCAAGCAGTGAGGCTATGTGCATTTCAGCATGAAGTGTCCATCAGCTTCCCTGTATTTACTATAAATATGACCTGAGCTTTCCAAGAGAAAAGATCAAATAGAAAATCGGTTCTTGTATGGCTGATATTGCTACTAAAGGGCCTGTTAGTGGCTCACAGCTTTTGTGTGATAAGCAGCTTCTTTCTATAGCAGCAATGCATCCAGATCTTATTTTAGGATAGTTTTTTTCTTGCTGAAGGCTGCTCTGTTTTACAGACTCTGTATCATCATAGCTTTACTGGCAAAACAGCATTGGATACCAATTCCCTTTCAAAGGAGGTACAAAAACTATGTCCATGTTAGGAAGACAAATAGAACATCTGTACAGTGAAACATTTAGTGGTAGAGACTGAGTATCCGTGGCTTTTTTATACTGAACTTGCCTTAATCTGTTCCCATTGTTCAAATGCTCATTTGCAGCAGAACCTCATCTTTTAGTTTTTATTTCACCTAATTCTTGTCTACTAAGGCCACCCTACAGTATGAACTGAAGAAAGAAATTGGGGAATGTCAGGGAATTCACTTCAAAATTTCACCCCTGATCTGAACAAAAAAAACATTATGTCCA
>VZTM01034779.1:2255-13415 GCA_013400555.1 Jacana jacana | reverse complement strand
TACTGTTGACGAAAACTCCATGAATTATCATTAGACCCTTGTTCAGTGATTTCTGTCGTCTGAAGAATGTGGCACCATCTAGAAAGTGGCTAGAGTTCTCAAGTGCCATGGAGCCAGTCAGATTTGAGATTGTGTGGTATCACACATGAGGTAGCTCTCTCCAGAACAACCACGTGCCATTGAAGTTGAAATAACTTTTAGCAACAAGTACTAGTAAATAGAATGCAATTCTAAACATAGGGATTTCAGTTCATCTAGGTTTGGTGTTGAAATTAGCACTACCTACCTGCCAAAAGAGCAGATAAATGACAGAAGTTGAGGACTGTACTCTCCACGGAGTGAACGACAGCAAGAAGCCTGTAGTCTGTCGGAGGAACTTTTATTTGGCTTTGGCTGGACGCAGGAGGGAAGTCTTGCTGTTTGTAAGTTCAGTGTCTGAACTGAGAGAGTTACAGACGTAAAATATTCCTAAAATCATAGACAGAATTCCCCAGTCCTTCATCCCATATGCAGAAATGATTACTTCAACATTTAAGTAAGGGAAAAAAATAAACACTATTTGAGCATATGATCACATGAATTTTTACTAAACCTGAAAGAAACTACATACTTCAGATACTTTACAGCAATACTAAAAATTAAATGCAGTGATTAATTGGTGTAGCACAAAGACCAAACTTAATTTTGGAGTTAACTGACCCTCTGGAGGGAACTCCGCTAAGGCGTTGTCATAGCCTTTGGATGCTGCAGATATGCAAGTTAGCCCATGGGGAAATAAAACATTAAATTAGATATGACTTCCTAAAATAATATGCAGCAGTAACAAGCCATTTACAACACCCAGAAGACCTTTGTTACTTTTAGAAAGAAATATAAACTCTTTCCAACACTTGAACAATAGGAAATTAATTCTTTGTCAGTAAAAGCCAGAGGACAAACTAAATATTTAAATGGCCACTGAGGACTGAAGTGGAAGTGCAGCTTGTAGACAGCTATACAAATCACTAACAAACCTTAATGAATATTGGGTGTGGGCAATCAGGGTCCTGTCAGATTTGACACCGTGTCCCAAGTAGCTTAAACCCAACACTCAAGAAAAGGTGGAGACCTCATCAGGTCTCTAACATCTGGGATTTTATTTGTCATTTTGGCATACCCTGCAAGCGCAAAAGAAAGAGTAAAAGGGGATTATCCTGACAATGAAATGAGTTACTGAATCTTGTGATAATGAAAAGCAGAAGAATTCTAATTCCTTTCTATAGTCCCAGAGGTGGAGGTGCGTTTATAGTTCTGCAGGAGTATAATGGAGGAGGGAAGAACAGATGGCCTAAAATCCATGAAACAAGACACCACCTAATCCCAGGACTGAGTACCACTATTAATCCTGGTCAGATTCCCTACTGGTACTTTGTAACGGAGTTCAGAATTGCTACTGATGAACTAGCACGTTAACTCAGGGGGAAGAAAAAAACAACAAAAAATCAGTTGTAGGTTGTTGATTCGAGACAGGATGCACTAATTTTGTGGAACTGTATTTACAGTTTAAATGACCTTAAAAAGTAGATTCCAAATGAAGTTCAATCCAGAACAAATATAGCTGGTTTTGTAATATCTTCAGCTTTCATTGTGAAAGTAATTGCATATTTTATTGAGATTGGAACTTTTTTTGTTATGTGGATCCTAGTGGCAGTAGTAGGCAGTACATCATTTTTGTAGTAATCCATTCTATAGAATATTTACATTCATGAGGAAATACAGATAACAGAAAGCTGAATTTTTTCTTTGACCGCTTATGCTTTCTGTGCAATTCCTCCAGTTCAATCTACATCTTCCAGTGTGAGGCACAGAGCAGAGATTAGGCGTTACTGCCCCGTCTTAAGAACCGGATCCTTACCTTCTGTAAATTCTTAACACACTGGTAGCACGTTTCTTCTTTTTCTGTGACAAGAATATTGCTTATGGGATGAGATCACCAACTTGCTGCCCAAACCAAAGGTGCAATTCCATGGGAAGTTTAAGTTATTGTGGCTGCATATTTCCACACTCTGCCTTGTGCTAGTTCTGTTACTTGGGCAGCTGCTCACTCAGTCGAGTCAGGGCACTGATCTATCTGAAAAGTAATCCATCAGGAAAGAAAAGTTTCCAGCAAGATTGTCTCCTTCAGTTGGCTCACTGGACAGGTACACTTTAATGGCCACGCTGGAACAAAAGGCAATTCAGAGAACTGTATAAAGGAGGGAGGTAGGGGAAAGATCAAAGGGAGGAGAAGATGTCAGTGTAGGAGCCTGGACCCGGACTGGCCTTAATCCTGGGGAAGCACATCCCAAGAGTGTAGAGAAACCAGTTTGGAGTAGTTTGGGTATATCTGTCAAGCCTGGGACTTCCACAAGCATAATTCACTGGGTTATAGAGGATCAAACAGCTCAGGTGCTGCCAGGCACTATCTTCAGGATGGTTTATTTATAAAGCAAAGTTATCCTCTAGTTCACACACTATTTAATTTATTAAAGCAGTTGAAATTCAGTGAATCAAGCATGGAGCAGAGGACCAAAATTAAACCAAAGCTGTAATGCTATTTTAGTCTTGTGGCAACCATATAGGGCTACACTTTGAGTGGCATCCACTGTTTTGTAATGCTTCATTTACTATGCAACCATTCAGGGTCTGATTTTTCAGTAGTGCTTAGTATCTACAACTTTATAAATCAGTGACAGTTGTAGGTATCTCCTACAACTATCTCCTGAAAATAAAGCAAAATTTTCAACCAACCACCTAAAATTAAGATGTGAAAATATGTTTTAGTTTTGTTTTTTTTTAGTCAAAGAACCTCTCCGTGACCATCTGTAAAGATGGAGTAAGAATGTTCTGAAAACTGCTGATATCTAAAAATACAATGTTTGTGATACAAGAAGCAAGTATTACACATGTCAGTATAGCACTCAGTTTTAAAAGCTGGACTCACAGATGCAAAATGAACACTATTTTTGTTGTTTTCCATTATGCATTTTTCTACACTTAATTAGAATAAGATAGGGGAACAGCCTCGACCAAAAATGAAAATCCCTTTAGATCTTAACTTTAATATGCCCTCTCTAATCAGGCCTCACAAAATCCAAAATTACCAAATCAGCAAGTGAATTGAGATTTTTCAGCTATTTAGTATGCAGTAGTGTAATGAACATGATGTACCTGCCCAGTTATTCTTTAAGGGAGATGAGCTCATTTCAAATAGATAACCATCTTTGACTTCTCTTCTGATTCATCACTGACCTGAACTCCATTTGAACCTTGTTAGACACAAAACAAGCAGGATTCCTGGCCTGAGCTATAAAATATAATTAAGCCCTTTTGAAATGATGTGTAAAAGAACATAGCTTTACCCCCACTATAACTACTACCACCACCACAACCAATAAAGTTAAATCAAGCACTGCCTGTAATGGATTAAAATAATAAATGTTCCTGGGTTTTAGTGTTTGAAGTATTTGAAGAAAACAGGCTCCCAGCAGCCAGGACTGCTGAATGCATGGGGACATTTATTAGTGACGAATTCAAGGGTTTGGCCTGTTTAAGATCATTACTTTTTGTTTACCGTGTGTTACACATCTCGTGTTTTTACTGAGCCTGCATGTATCCCCATGTAATGCTGAAAAACTCTATTTCACTAAAGAATAGTTAATTGGCAATGTATAAATATTGTTCTCGTGGGGAAAATGAACAATCATAAGATTCAGCTCGATGCTAATGAGAAATCCAATGTGGTCAGTGGATTGTTAACTAAATCTCTCCTGGAAAATTGTCCTTTATTGCGTCTCACCATTTGTTTGCTACTGCTCTTTCCACACTTGAATAAATTGGCTGACTTTTAAATTAACTGTAGCATTTGCTCTGTAATTGTTTTCATAGCTTTGTTACCCTTTCTTCTCAAAAGCTGCTTCATGGATGTTACCTGTCAAGAGAGCAGTGTAACTTTAGTATAACTAATGGTGTATATGAAATTTTCTTAAGAGGAAAAATACTCATGTAGATAATGATCAATATATTAGAGAAGATAACATATTTACATATTCAAAGCTGTCTTAGTATCTTTGGCAACTTTAAACTGGCTACTGAAGTTGCAGGTATGAAGAGTGAATGCTCAAAAGCAAATATCACAGATAATCACCTTAGTAAGGTGTGTCATTAAAGCAGAAAGTAGTAAGGAAATCCTCTTGCTAATTAACCTTCAGCAGCCAGATTGTATCTCTGCTGCCCAGGCGTGGAGGTCCCATGGCAGAGCCTGGGCTTGGTCTTTCAGAGAGCACCTCAGTCCTCTGGGTGGGAATGCCATCTGCCAGTTGTTGCCATCAGTGCAGACCATTGCTCCCGCACATCTTGCTCATGTAGAAGAAAACTCTAGAAGACAACTCTTTTCCCATATAGAAGGTTGCCAATGAAAATTGTGCTTTATGTTGCATGAGGTGGGAGTGCACTGAACCAAAGAGGATTTGCAGCTGTCTAAGGAACAGCAAATGCACAGGGCATAATAGAAAGAAAAAAAAACTCCTGCTACATTTCTACTTGTTTCTTTTGGAGTTGATTCAAATATCAGTATTTTAAAATGTTTTTGAAAACAAAAAGTCCATGGTTAATTTCAAAACATTGTTTCTCATTTCTTCTGTAAACCAGGAAGAATAACAGAACTTCTTCTTAACACCTGTTTTGCCTAAACACTAAGTGATTGTTACTTTAAGAAAAGGGTTGTTTTAATGTATTTGATGCATCTATGAAAATGGGCCAACTCTTTTTGTTCCTATACACACAAATGGATTTATGCACATAGGAGAGTGTAACAAACGTAGAACCTCCTGTTATTGGTAAATACTAATGTAACTAATTGTAACTCAGAGTTCTCAGATTCTATGAGATGTCTTTGTAAATGTTAGCATAAATCAAGTCTCTACTGAATAAAAAAAGAAAGATATTACAATATCAAAGGAACTGTTGTCCTTTAGTAAATTCTCTTCGCTATTCTGTTGTAATCATCTCCATCTTTAATTCCTGAGCAAGTTGATTTCTTGACATCTCCACGCAGGTGCTGGTGTTTTTTTCAAACCCTCCTATGTTATTTCCAACTGTATAAAAATACCTGGCTATCCCCTTTGATGAGTATATGTCATCATAAAGGTAATCCTTCCAATGGCATGCAGAAGCCTGATGTAAATTGTATTTTGCACATTTAACATGGCTGCATATTGAGGGGCTATTGTGAGTCTGGGTGGAGCCTGACACTGGAAGGCTGGCAGCATTTTTTAAACACTGTCCAAAGCAAGTGCTTCATATTTATTAGTCTCTTGGAGGAGTATTTTAAAAGTCATGAAGCTGTTTGTTCCTAGCAGTAAATTATTGCATGTGCTGAGAAGTGTGTTGGTGTTCATGAGCAATAATCCAAACAGAACAAGTTAACTTCTACATATCACAACAATTGTTTATGAAGATATATTGCTCCTGTGTGGTGCCATCTTAAGTTCACTTTAAATATAGTCTTTGATTTAATCTGTTTAAACTGAAGTTTGTATTCTACAATGGAAGTTTCTGAGAGATGCATGAAAGGACTGGCTGAAAATAGCGTGTGGGAGGGGAAGAAAACAGAGGAGAACTATATTGCATCTTTACCTTTCTGAGATAATTGCTTTAGGCATAGGAAAGCAACTTTACTAACTGAGCATATACCTTCACTCTTAGTATAGCATCTAGAAATCTTAAAGTAAGATCCCTTCTAGTGCATACTGGTATTTCTTCTCTCCCTTCCCTTAGGATGTAAGATTATTTCTTTTCTAATGTCATCCTTTTAGCATTTCCATAGTAATGGTACCGCACCGGAGCTTCCCTCAGGCCCAGAGATCTCTCTATTTACTATTGCTTTTTAGGGTTTGTGCATACTTGGTTTTCTTCATTTGTTTTCTTTAAGTTTCCTCAAGACATCATTTTGTGCAAGTTTGTCTGAATGCTCTCTGCATAGTAGTTTTTATACATCATCCCCTAAAGGCAATGTAGGTATAACTGCTAGGAAGGACGATGGAGTAATTCTTGCTTACACAAGAGCAATCTGGGTTGCAGCAAGGAAAAAAAAAAATCTATGAAGTTTTCCTGGTATTTGTAGAACACAATCCATGAATGTGCCTTGTAATATTTCTCTTATTTAAAAATTACCAATGCTTCCATATTCTTAATTGTGACTTAATTTGTCATTGTTTACATAGTGTTTGAGAAAGGCACTGCTGATTTTAAACCAGCAGCATTATGTGCTGAATGCTCAGTTCTGTTTCTAAGCTGTTGGATATTGTGTTTTCTTTGTACTTTGAGGAACTGAGAGGACAACAGAAAAAGACTGCAAAGCATAATCCTTCCAAGTGTAATCCCAGTGAAAGAAAACATAAATAAAACCACTTGCATTCTGGCATTCCTTTTTCCCTTTTGTTATTTCTGCAACTTGGCACATATTCCAATAAAACTATAGAAAGTTCCTGTATATTGCAGAATTGTGCAATAGTTACTGATAATTTCTCCTCTTTAGTATATAGAGTATAAAAAAAAATTGAATTTCCAAATATTGCAGTGCCTCTTAAAATAGCTAAATTGAGCATAGCAGGGTGAGGGTGGGTCCTTCCCGTAAAAATACCTCTTTTTCTTGGTTTAAGACTGTACATGAAGCTGCTTCATTCCACAGTTTACAGAATCAAGTCTGAACCAGTACCAGAAGGAGAGGCATCAGAGTGTGTTGATGTTATTTTTCTCAATTATTACTGAAGTTCAGTGTCAAAAAAACACTGAGCAGTTTCTGTTTTATAAACCTGTTATACCCGAGACCAGACCCAGGGGTTCAGAAGCCAGCATAAATAACCCAGAGCTAAAACTCCTTTCCCATTCAGTGACAGCCGTCCCATTGATTGGCAGGGGACAAAGGTTCGCTCACGCCTTTGATCATTCTTCCTAAATTCCAGACTATTCAAGGGAGAGATTCTTCTGGTTTGTGGCCCCCACATGGGTTGAATACAATTCAACACCATTAGTGCTATGGGGACTGCTGGAACACCTTCCTAGTAGACGCTGGATTGAAATAAAAATAAAAAATTGGATATATTTGTTTGCGTTGTGTAAAATTTTTCTCAGTATTATGAAGTTATAACTCATAGGATGCAGACTTCTTCACGGATTCTAAAAGAGATTCATAGGAGAAGCTTGACTCCTTCTATTCAAAACAGTGAGTTATATTTTCGTGGGATTTTTCTTCGGCAAAAGTATGAAAATATAAAAGGGAACTGTATCTTGAAACATCTGCATGTAAGCTCTAGGGTTTTTTAATCCTTTGCCTTTGGTAAATATCCAGTATCATTAGAAAAATAAACTGTGGACTTAATAAATTATGGTGACATTCAGTATTCAGAGTGTTGAGTCCAAGTACAAGAACCAGAAAAGAAACAGTTGACCCAACCCCAGATGTAGTACTTTTCATGTAAATACACAGAAGTAATAGAGTTATTAATTATAGTTTGTTTTATTAAATAGTGATTTGCTGTAAGTTAAAATCACAAGAAATGTGACATTTCTCAATAGTGTTTCTTTCCTAAAAATGTGTCTTTAATGAGAATACGTCAGTTCTGTCATAAATCTAACCTGCCATTATCATTTTTATGTTTTATGAAGCTATGTAAAGTTAATATGGTTATGATGTGATTAAACTGTTTTTTAGGTAAACGCGTGTTATGTATTTTGAGTTACAGTAATTGTTTTGAATTACTTGAATTTAAACATTACCCCTTTTCTCCTGCTAAGCACTCCAGAGTCTAGCAAGGCAATGTTTTGTAATATCTAACCTGAACAAAAGCAGAGAGAATTGTTCAAAATAGCTATTTCCTATCAGTTTAAAATAAATCAAATGAAGCAGCTCTCCTTGTTCTTAATAGACTCTTTTGGAAAAAAATTTCATGGTTTAATGTAAAATGTCTCTTCTCATAAACCTTAAAATACTCACACATAAAAAGTCATAATATTTTGGCAAATAATTTTTTTTAAGGAATGTGCATGAGACATATCTGCTTCATAACTGCAACTCTGTATAAAGTGTGTTCAGTAGTGTCAGAAGAGCAAGCTAAAAAAGATAAAGTCACAAGTCTTGTGGCCTAGCTGCGATGCTGCTGCTTGGTGAGGAGAGTGACTGTCCACACACGTACTTCCGTGAAAGTCAGTGGGACTACTTGTGTGAGAAATTGCTCGCAGGCTCATGGTAAAGCGAATTCAGGAAATAAGCCCATAAATGTTGGGAGAATAACAATAAGCAGGATTAATTATCTCTCTCTCTTTTTAGGAATCCATGGATCATCTTTTGTCCTTGATGTAAAAGATTTCCTACTTAAAACAAGTCTCAAAGAAAAAGCCAGATCTCTGATGGGCCCTTTTTGCTGCTCTGTTAATGTGGAAGCCAAGTGGTGTAAGCACAGTGGTGACCCTGGCCCAGAGCAATCTATTCCAAAAATGTACATCGATTTGCGAGGAGGACTGCTGCAGGTCTGTGTAAGATGCTTATGGTTCTGTTACTGAGCTGGACTGGATTTAGATGGTTGAGATCTCATCAATGAATGGCATGAAAAACTGTAAAACTTTGCAGCCTCCAGTTCATTGAGTTGGAGGATGTTGCCTGTTTGTTTTCAGTGGGTTTTATTTTATCTTTTAAAATAAGTATCTAGTCTTTTCACGTAAAACTGTTGATTGAAAAATTGTGTACAGCGTGGGGTTTTTTGTTGTTTTTTTTTTGTTGTTTTTTTTAAATCTTGTTATAGCCATGCATTGTGGCTGTATGTGTGTGTTCCCTTAAAACTAGCAGATCAAATTACTAACACTTAATATCTAGGACCCTGTTCTGATGTGTGTGTGTTTGTCCATGAGCTATGTGTCTGTAATGCCTTAGGGGTAGCTTGAAGAAATACATATCCTTTCTGTTTGAACTTACACCAATTTCTCAGGGGAGTAATTATAAGCTGTTGTTTGTAGCAATTAATACTGTTTTCCATGCTATCCTCTCCTTTTTGGAAGTGCCCACAACTTGAAACCAGTACAAGAAGCACGGGAGTTCTTGAAATGAAGAATAGATCCTGTGCAGCTTAAGCAAGTGGGCTTTAAGATATGCCTTGTTTTAATTATTTTTATTGTAGTATCTATGCACACCAAATGTTTTAAAATAAATATATAAATCATGCATATAAAACACAAAAAGTAAATTTTGTGTCATTAGGTCTTTTCACAGAGTTGGCACTAGAAGTTCATAAAACCACAGCACTGGGAATAAAGCAGATTGAATAATATGAATTTTAAAATATACATACTGTAATGAATACATAAAGTCAGTTGGTTTCTCTGCTTCTTTTTTATTTGTTCTTCACAGGTACTTGTCTGGCTACTTCTGCATGATAATGAACAGTGGGGAGGGGGATTCCCCAAAATGTGGGGGTTTTAGCAAGGACCCAGAAAAATATCTGTAAATCTGAGAAAGCCATTTATTCTTAGAGTAAACACTGGGATAATTAGCTTCTGCAGAAAACAATTAAGTATTTGGTCTATCAGAATAGATACAAGAATGCTATACAAAAGCATTAGCAATTCTGTTTCAAATTAATTTATTTATCACTAATGATTTTGCCAGCACTAAACATGACTTCATTTTATACCACTTTTAATTTGTATTGCAGCAGAGCCTTAGAGAGTCTATGTGAAACTGGTGCCTCATCTGTGAATATTGTAGGTAGGATTTCCATGCTCTGGAGTTCCAGCTGCCTTAAAAATAAACTAAATAAAAGTGTGTGTGGGGAAGCATTCCTCCCTCCCCTGTCAGTGGGGGACTGAGGCCTCTGTGATCAGCTTAGGTGGCAAAGAGCTCCTTTGAGGTGATGCTAGACCAAGTGTGGGGCCCTGAGGTCAGAGGTACTCTAGAAACTGCACTTAGGGAGACAACCTGTACTATCTGTACTACAGAACTATCTGTAGCTGTGTTTCAAGAGGGTCTTGGTTTATTCCATGGTCTTACATGTAGATGCAGGGGAAGGAAAAGCGTCCTTCTTGACAGCTGTATTACGCTGACTTTGGGCATCTTCTGATATTTTACTTTTTAATTTGAAAATGAGTGTTCCTCAGTGAAAAAGTTTGCACTACTTGTTATGTGCACACCTGACTTGTTTGCTTTACTCCTACACTTACCATGGAAATTCAAGTTACTGTCTGGTGACAATTTCATCCAGCACTGGTTCTAAGTACTAATGCTTCATTAATTGCTGGTTGATTCCTTGACTTCCTTGTTGCTTCCGGACCCACTTCTGCACATGAAGACTAAAGGGCTTGTCCCAGTTGACATGATTCTCTCAAACAGGAGTTTGATTTGAGAAAAGCAGTACTACCTGTCACTCCTGTGTGACCTGTTCTAGGTGTTCCTGCTCCAGCAGGGGGATTGGACTAGATGATCTTTCAAGGTCCCTTCCAATCCCTGATATACTGTGTGTGATTCTGTGTGTCATTGTCTAAGCTGGGAGAAAGGAACTTGTCTTTTAATTGCCTGTATAGTGTACGGATCTTCTGGACTCCAAGTGTCAGTTTTTCTTAAATATTTTTCTAAATTTCTGTTTTAAACTTAAAAAAAAACCCAAAAACTTTTAAATCTCAGAAGCTCTCAGAATTTTGAGCACATCCAATTCATATGCTGATATATACTTAGTATTTGTGCTTTAGGATCATCTTTCCTGTCTTTCACGTTATGTTCTTTGCTGTGTCACTTAGTTTTTCATGCATTCCAGAATTCCAGTTTTGGAGCAGCATGCTCTTTGAACAGTTGAAACCTTGCATTTTTAAGGATTTTTGTCATATCTTAAACTGCAGAACCTGTGACTAGTCCTAGCCTTAGGTACTGAACTCAGCTTTAAGTTCTTGCATATCATTTTTAAGTTCTGTGCTCTTCCAGGCAGCATCAGTATTAATTGTAAGTGGTAAGAGTTAATGCTTTCCATCGAATGATGAGAAGAACAAATTTACCAAATGGCTTTGTAGAGGTTTCTTGTTGTTCTTGTTTATTTTTACATTAAGGATACTTTCAATCACCTAAGGTGTAAGCAAAGCAGGCTGAAAGCTGCATAAAGT
>VZTM01034777.1:12436-31231 GCA_013400555.1 Jacana jacana | reverse complement strand
AGATGGAAGCCTTCCACACCAGGGAGGTGGCTCCTTCCAGAGGCAGGACTTCTCAAAGGCATGCATGAGGGGGAGACACAAGGCCTAGGCGCCTGGGGCTGCTCCCCATCACTCCTCCAGCATTCATTTACATCTAGTACGCTTTTGGCCAACTGCAAGATGATGCTAAACGCCGGCCTTCCAAGAGGAGCAGCCAGGGCAGCCGGGGGAAGGCTTCTTCCTCCAAACTCCTGCCTCCTGGAAGTCACCAGCAATGGGTACACTCCTCCCAACCCAGCTATCGGTCTGCAGACAGGAAGGAGAGCACACCACCAAAAGTTTCCCCAATTGGAATCGCCAGCCCACTGCCAGGACTAGGAAAGGGCAGCCAGGGTTGCCTGGGACCTCCCTTTCCCCCTGGAACTGGCCCACTGGGCGAGCAGAGCTGCGGGGCAGCTCTACGCAAGGTCAGCACGGGGCCAGGCCCCCAGAGCTGCCTCCCGTCCTTCTGTGCAAACGGCTCAGAGCCGTCATGGAAAACATGGGGCTGCCTGGAGCCACCACTGCCCGCTGAGGCCCTGGACTATCTCTGGGGCTCAGCAGCGCCCGCAAGAGCAGAAACCCAGGGTGGCTGCGGCGAGGCTCTGATGGATCCCTTCCCGCTCTGCCGGCTACAGCCCGTCCAGACGTGGAGCGAGAACCTCTAACGTCCCAGTCCCACGGCTGCTGCGGAGTGAAATACACCCACCGTGTCCTCTCTCCACTTCCTTCAAAAGGTTCCTGAGGGCTTCAGCAGGCTGCAAGGACTTCTTTCCTTCTTCGGTTACGTACTTTGCTCTGTCAAGACCTTAACAGGAAGTATTTGGTTCCGTGTGGTATCAGTCAAATACAGGCAAGCAGTGCAAGGCCGGTGAGGTCAGCAGAGACAGAGGACTCCCCCTGCGATGTCAGCCAGGCCGTAGCACAGGATCCAGCCAAGGAGCTGGAAGAACCTCCCCTTGGGGCCCGTCTGTACAACCAACACCCAGGAGAAGCCCCCACCATTTATTGTCACCTCCGCTGGCCCCAGGGCCCATCACTGGGCTCGACCCGTTCCCTCTCTGCTCTTCTCCACCTCCGTGCATCGGCCACGGAAGGAGCAGAGTCATTTCACGTGGACACAGGATGAAAAGGGAAAGGCTCCTGCCTCCCACTGACTTGGCTGTGGGACTGATCTCGGGCTCAAGGAGAGGAAGAAGGTAGGAACTGGGGAAGCCTTTGACCACCAGAGGGTCTTAAAGAAACTTGCACATGGAGAAGCTCTTGCCACATTGTCCAAGTATGTGTTTTGAAGGAGAGAGACGCTGAGAACTCACCTGCAGGAAGCGCTGAGGGATGCAAACCAAGGTCTAGATCAAAAGGAGGATAACCATTGCTTGCGTCCTCGACTAGAAGGAAGCACAGATGAGAGGGGTTTGGCTCCATTGCGCATTGGGATCCATTTGTGGCTGCAGAGAGGCCTGGGGACCTCTTGGCTGGCAGCTCTGCAGACCCTCTTTCCAGGCCACGTGCAACAGCCTTTGAGAAGCGGGTGGCCCAACATAGGGCCCTCGGGCCTTCCTTGCCCAGAGAGCTCTCACACACACAGACAGAGGAAACCCTTGCTAAGGCCCTGGGGGAAACCATCACCCAGGCTTCTTGGCTGGCGAGAAAAGCCCACTGGCCCGTCCCTGAAAGGCTGCCCCAGCGCCGTCTGCCTACCTGCTCCCCGAGCTCGCCACGGAGCAGCCCAGGCCACCCTGGTGTGCAGGGCCACCAGGAGGAAGAGCATGACAAGGAAGCGTTGGGCAGTGCCCATGATCCCCTGTCTTCGCAAAGTGCTGCTGCTTCTGCTGCTGCTGCTGCTGCTGCTGCTGCTGCTGCTGCACTGTGGACAGGGAGCTGAGCCCTCAGTACTTATAGCCGGCCGGGTGAGGTCACAGACCACCCCCCTGACTTCACAAAGGGCCTGCCAGAGCTCCATCTGCCCCACCTGGTAGACCTGCCCCCTGGGCAGAGCGGGTGCTTCTGCACCTCTGCTCTCCTAGGGCCATCCCATGGCCTGCCCCTTCTCCTCCTGGCCTGGCTTGGCCTGTGCCCATGGCTCCTGGGGCTGCGCTTGTCCAGGCAGGGTCAGAGACTTGAGCACTGTGCAGGGTTTTCTGGAGAATCCTAGGGCAGGAATTGTCTTCTAGATGGCCTTGATCCAACAAAGTGCTTACGGCAGAGAAGTAGTTTCACTGAGTTAATTGAGAATATGTTTGTGTGTTTAAGTGCTTTGCTGGACTCCAGCCTTGAAAACACTATGCTTTCATTTAAATTACATTTTTAGGTTTTATTTTTATGTAAGGATATGCATCTTAACTGGTTCATTGCCTTCTATTATGACACCAGCAGGACACAGTATCATTCTGTAAGTATCAATCAATACCTACAAATTGAAATGAAGGCTTTTTTTTTTTTTTAAATTTAAATAAATATTTAATAACTATTCTTAAGAGCCAATAAATCTATTCCATTTGTAATAAATAACTTACAAAAGCAAATTTACCTTTGGGCTAGCAGGTTGTCTTCACTGATGATCAGCTTAAGGTGAGGGGGCGGGGGGAAAATATTTGAGCTTTGATTTGTGAAACACACAACCAAAAAACCCCAGGGGCCCAGATCTTACTAGCTTACCTGGGTCCCTTTCAACCCCTTGAGTTCACACATCTGCTGCAGGGAGAAATTATTTCAGTGTCAGTGCTATCTCATTTAAATGACTACTTAAAAAGCGTTGGATGAGCATAAAGTACATTTGTCTCCCCAACCTTTTCCCATCGGTCTGTGCTTGGATGTGAAGTTTCTTTGTTTAAGCCGCTCTGGTGAAGACAGTAATTCAGCATTTCAAACCACCGATAAATGCTAAGTCATTCCCTGTTAAAGAATCAAAATAACTACCCTTAGTAAAACTACCATTAAATGAATATTTTATTTCAAACAAATCACCAAAATATGAATAATTCACACAATTAATTGAAATGCTGAAAATATTAATTTGATTTTAAGAACAAAACAAAACAAGTAAACCCCACCAAAACCCTCCAGCCAGCAGTATGAAAATCACTGTGTTACAGAAGATTCAGATAGGATGAGGTCATGAGACAGCTCACAGCAGGATAACGTTACAAAACCTTGGTGATCATGATAAATCACAACTCTGTTTATAGAATCATAGAATCATAGAATCATTTAGGTTGGAAGAGACCCCTGGGATCATCAAGTCCAACCATCAGCCCAACCATCAAGTCCAACCATCAGTCTTTAGCAAGACTAAACACATTCATGGCATAAAACTTGTTTACATAAAGCTTCCCTTTCACCCAACTGAGGGGAAAACCCCGATGGACTCAAGCCGGGATGGTTTTTGCCCTGAAGATGGCATTTGGTGGTTGGTGGTTGGTGGTTGGTGCTCCATCAAGAATAAGCTCTCCATTTCAGTTGTTCAGATCTGTCTAAGGGATTTATTTTTACAGCATGGTTAGGAGGAACCCTGTATGACATTGCAGAGATAATGTACCTGTTGACATTGTGTTTGCCTCACCACCTTCTGGGCTGTGGTTCAGACAATTCTTTTAAAGAAATACAGTCTGGCCATCACTATAGATTGCTGTGGCAGTATTTCTAGTATATTAGATATTCTTATCTGCAGAATTTGATAAACGAGGCAGTGTGCAACTTTTTGGGTTGGGTGGTTTGGGTTTCTGGTGGTTTTCTTTGGAGGGGAGGGTTTGAAACAATGAAACTTACATGGATTTTGCTTGTGGGTTTTTTTGGTTGTTGCTGTGGGGTTTTTTTAATGCTTAAATGTGTTCCAAGGTCTTTTTTCCCCTTACCTACATCCACGTTACCAGGTCCTGTTTCTGCATATTCATAACACTGAACAATCAGCGCCAGTAACTCCCCTGGGTTCTTCCACCCTGGCAGAAATGTCGGATGATGGAAGAAGGAAATGCCTTACTGACAAAACTATCCAAACTCTTTTAAGTGTAGCTTGATTTCCACAAATCTTCAATGGAGCGATGTCTTCCCCCAGCACTTAAGTCCTGGTAAAATATTTTATACCTGCTTTAGACCACCTCTGTTAAAATTGGTTTGTTTAACAAAGCAGTCACATTTAGAGTTCTAACAGGAGAGGCGTAGAACAGGAGGGAAATACTAATGTAATCAGACTAGAATTTCTCTAAGGGCACTTCTAAGAAGTTGTGAAAAGATAGATTTAATCCCTTTTGGGGGTAAATTGATGGGAGGTGGGAAGCCTGAATACTGAGGTCATACATGTTTTGTGCTTTGGTGGATAGGGTAAGGATGGATATTCCAGGTTTATTAAAAAGGTGGAAGGTTGTACAAGAAGTTAGCTATCTTATGTTAGGGACTGGAGATCCTCTGGGGCTGGTGATTTTGTGTATTGGTGATATAGGTTTTTATATATCCCTTTCTGGCCATTGTGAATTGAAGGGTGCTTCTAGATAACCATTGTCACTGAAGCTCATTTTGAATCAAAGCTCAAATATGGAAGAAGACATTTAGAGGTAATTTTGTCTGTCTTGTTTCGGCAGCAGGGAAAGATGGACATGGATGTAGAGAGAGAGTGCAGGTTTACTCAGTTGTGATTACAAAACTTTTAATTTTTATTAATAAAGCTTAAAAGAAATGGAGTGAAACCACTCTCAGCTAAATGACTCAAGCGGAATATCTGTAGGATGTAGCTGCCTTACAGCCTTGGACACGGATTGCTTTCATTATGCCTGCATGTAAAATTGTCAGCATTTTCTTTTTTTTGACTGGGGAGAATTGTTTCTACAGTCATAAAATATTGAAAGTGGAGATGGGATACAAATAAACAGGATAGATATTATGGAGTTGGTTGTTAATGTTTCATCGCCTTATACGCTTGCTCTGAGACAAGATCATGGAAAAAAAATCAGAATAAAGAACTAGGAAAGGCTAGAACTAACTTCATATGGAAAAATACAGGAATTTATAATAATGAAAACAATGCTTTCTGAATCATAGAATCACTCAGGTTGGAAGAGACCCTTGGGATCATCAAGTCCAACCATCAGCCCTACTCTACAAGTTCTCCCCTACACCAGATCCCCCAACACCACATCTAATCTACTCTGAAACACAGTCAGGGATGGGGACTCCACCACCTCCCTGGGCAGCTGATTCCACTGACTGACCACTCTCTCTGGGAAAAACTTTTTCCTCATGTCCAGCCTAACCCTACCCTGCTGCAGCTTGCAGCCATTCCCTCTCCTTCTATCGCTCATTGCCCGTGAGAAGAGACCAGCACCAACCTGTCTCCAATGCCCTTTTAAGCAGTTGTAGAGAGTGATGAGGTCTCCCCTCAGCCTCCTCTTCCTCCAACTAAACAATCCCAATTCCCTCAATTGATCCTCATAAGCCTTATTCTCCAGGCCTCTCACCAGCTTCGTTGCCCTCCTCTGTACTTGCTCCAGCACTCGCTTCATTTGAATGATCAACTGAAGATATGATGATGAGCTGCAAAGTATTTAATGATATTAAAACCCTCAATTTATTTGAAAACCAGCTCCAAGGATTTTGTTTACAAAGATTAAATACCAAAAGGGAATGTCAATTTACAAGATATATCCTTACCTGAGGTCTCAGTGCCTCATTTCTTTCCTTTCAGTGACGTTTCTTTCAGCATAAGGCATATCCAACAGAAATAATGAGACCATTGAGTTATTTAGGACCTATAGTGGACGATAATGAGAGGAATGACTGATTGAGCAAAACCTTTAAAGAAGCTTTCACTTTTAAGGATGCAGTTATGAGTCTTATTGACTCAGGCTCCTACATCTTACATCTTGAAAAATCCTAAGGTATTAGTTGGAATAGCCATCACTTGGTATGGTACGCGTGGTGGGCTTGGCACTGCTAGGTTGGCAGTTGGACTCAATGATCCTAAAGGTCTTTTCCCACTTAACTGATTCTGTGGTTCTGTGTGATCTCATAACTGTCTTTCATAAATACAGGATGATTTGGCGAGTAAACTATCACACCTTCTCAAATGCAGATCCTAAAAGCGCTCTTTGGCATGCTGGAGCTGTCTTTGCTGCCAGTGAGGGAAGTCACTTGTCCCCTACCTTGTTCCAGCTTCTCTCAGCCCTCTCTGATGGTATGCACTAGGTATGGGAAACCATCAGTAATTTTTTGTGCTGCTCAGCTGTTAGGAAGCATAAACCCATCTATATGAAACCTTGTGTTACATCCCATAGCCTCACACGGGACTCAAAGTGATGGGGCAAAGAAAGGTCCTGTCATCTTTAGACCAGCTATGAAGATTGGTGGGGAGCTGGTTTCCCTTTCTTACCCCTCTTGAAATTGTTTCCCTGAGGCAATACCCATAGCTTACTAAATGGATTTTAAGAGGTTTTAAGGAGGTTTTAAGGCAGTCTGAGAGTTGAGTTTTCAATGAGGCTTCTTCCCATAAGGGTGCGTTTTGACCTGCTGTGCAATGCAGTTCAGGCCTCTCACCTATCTCAGTATTTTATGCCTATACATTATTTACACGTGTCTGTACAAAACCACTGTCTTCTAAAGGTTTTCCCATAGAGGAGCCAACATGCAATTCCATAAACATGTCTGAAAACTATAAGAAAGGCACGGAATTGTAGATTTGACAGCATTTTTACTGCGTAGCACCTTTGGCTTTCCAGAGAGGACCCAGCCGAGGCGCTGACTGCAGAGCTGAAGATTCAGCACACTGAAAATTCCGCTGAGGAGAAAAGTCTCATTCTCGCTGCATCACTGGAGCAGGCACACTTTTAAGTGTGTTAAGGCTTCCAGCAGTCTTGCTGGGGTTCTGCTCTCTTCCTTTATCTCGGGTAGTGACTCATCCTGCACTGCAACCAGAGGCATCGCATTCCCATCCCCTATCAGCTTATTACTCAGGGCACAGTAATTGTTGTTGGCATGTTAAAATACTCCGCTGAGTACTTCATACTTCATTTATGAAATATTAGAATTTTCCTTTGAACCAAATCTCTTCAGCCTAAATCAGCTTAATACGTCCATGAAATCCCTCTGACTCTCTTATTAATGTTACTTCTAATAATAGACCTTTTGTTGTTCTGCTGGTTTTGTTAACAGCAGGCAGGCTGTGTTTTTGCAGTCCCAAACCCTATCAGAAGGTGCATTTCTACAACATCAGAAGATAAACATCGCAGGAACCTTGTAGAACTTTCCAGGCTGCCTTCAGACTGAGACTTGCTAATGGAATATATTCCCAGAAGTAGGAAAAGGTTTTCAGCAGGACTGGTAGGTTAAGAACAGAAGCTGGGAGATGTGGAAATAGTGTAATACTGTGTTTCCTTGGCAAACTAGAAAGTGCCTTCTTTTTTTCCCCTCCAGATTAAATTTTCTATATAAAATTCATTTATACTTCAGCTGAAGGGTTTTTTTGTTTGTTTGTTTCTATTTTTGCTTGGAAACTGAGCACGTGGAATCTCCTGGTCACCAAAAGTACGAAAACCAATTTTCTTATTAAAAAAATACCTATTTTTCAAGTGGCTTATCCTTGTTTTAGACAATATTGCTCTTAACTGATCATACCAATAAACTATTGGATGACTTTTATTATGCTAGTATCTGCAGACGATAATTAAAGGGGTTTCAGAACTAATAATTTTCCCAGATATTTTGCTTTCTTAGTGGTAGCACGGAAGAGGAGAGCAAGACGGGCAAATGGGAGCAAGTAAGATGCAGAGCCAGACATGGTAGCAAATCTCATCATGTGGTCACACAAATAATAATGTCTGGCGTGTTTCTACAACACTTCAGAAACGTTCTGCTTTCAAATCCACTCATTTGTCAATATCCAGTTAAGTTAAATCCACCCCTCAGGACACGCTACTGTTCCGCAGGGATTGGCTTCCCTAACAGGCAGTTTAATTACAATAAGATTCTGCTGTGACACCGAGGGTTGGGTTTGGGTTTTTTTCCATTAACTGTCACTAAACCCCTAAGACTGGCCTAGTAACATGCTGTCAGTCTTCATCTTTCTACCAAGCATGTTTTATTATGTTTTATTGCATTCTCTCTTAAATTTTCTTTATTACAGGTGGAAGCGCCGTCACAGGCCCCACTCACGCTTTCATACTCTTCTGTGGTGAGACGACAGTCTTGGCGATGGCTGCAGCAGCCTGGTCAGGAGAAGTCAAGTTTTGTCAGCACTGAAGAACCAAGTTACAAATTTAGAAGTGAAACACCATGTTTTGGAGGCCAACTGATTGACAGGCTGGCAGGTATTTCCTTTGGTTACAGGCGGTTGCTAAGAAGTGGTCTGTTACTAGCTAAGAACTAGAGTACTTTTGGAAAGAAGGCCACCAGTTTGCTGCTTTTTTGTTAGGATTTGGAATTTTCAGGTGGAACTAAGATGCTGGGAGTTACTCTCTTGCTTCAAAGTCACACTTTAATGATCCCTCTATAACGACTGAGAGCTCTGCACAGAAACCAGTGGAAGAGAAAATGTGGTTGCACATGCCATGCACTAAAGCAGCAACTCCCAAATCCGTATGAACCGTCGCCGTAGTCTGCACCACCATCATGGCATCATAGAATGTTCAAGGCCAGAAGGGACCTCTAGGGTCATCGCTCTCCAGTTGTTTCCTTTGGGCAGCATCCCCCACTGCTGCCTCCTTGGGTTTTTTGCTCCTCGGTTTCTGCAGCTCTGTCGCGGTTTCCCCTCCGGGTTTTGCCTTTTATGCCCGTTTCGCAGATCTCCAGGACTGCTTCTCTTTCCCTGGTGTGCCCTTGGCACAAGCCTAACCTGAATGTTAACATACCTCACCAGCTGGGGAATGCAAAATCAGACTATAAAGCCAAAATACAGAATCTTCTAGTTTCCAGCCTGTCTGTCATTAATTCTCACATTTTGGGGGGGATTTTTTTCTCTGTAAATTTGGATACAAAATTTATTGGAAATTCACTTAAATTAAGGGCAGTCTTAAGTAAATCGGTTTTGCTTTAAGGGCTGGTAAGTATTGCCTGAAAAGCTTTTTGTTTATGTGTTTGTGGGGTTTGGTTCCTCCCGCCTCCCCGACCCCCAGCCCCTTGTGCAAACCAAACAGGTCTCCTGGGGAAACCAGTTCCTGAGGTCACCTTTGAGATGGTTTAAAATTGTAACATCTATTGTAAGAGTTTTTTTGTAATTACCTGGATGTGTTTGTTGTTAGTGCATTTGCTTACATTTCCTTATTTATTTATTTTTTGCAGCAGAGGTTTTTGATTATCAGTTAATAACTTTTACCTGCCGTTCCCTTTCATGATCAAACCTCTCCCAACAGTCGCTTGTTTGAGCACTGTTTTGCCTAAACAGTTTCTGTGCCAGAAATACAATAACCGTGGGTCAGACAAATGAGGATGGATGTGAGTGAGTGGCAAGTGGTGAAGGTAGGCTGGAAAAGCCATGTGGAATAACCCACAATTAGAGCAAGGCACTCTATTCATAGACTGCTCCGTTGTTCCTTTCCCCATTTGGGAATTTTCATGAAAAAGACTGATGTTGGCTTTTCTGTTTCCTGTTTACACCAAAGGTAAACATTGAGTATCATCCTCCTGTTTCAGGGTTCAAAAAAAACCCCAACCCCAGCTATTCTCAGAATGCTGCTGAGGACAAAACTCTTTTCAACAAGCAGCAGCACTACGACTGAGCCATCTGGTTGTTAAGAATTTCAGTGGATATTTCTGACCCCTGCTTGAAATTGCTTTACTAGCTAGTGCATTTAATACCACATTACAAATGATAGTGTACTCATGTTTTTGTAGATATAATGGAAATAGCATCTGTTTTGGCTGTGATAAATTACTTGCTTAGTAAAACAGAACTGCAGTCTTGAGAAATATGCAAAATAGATGACTGAAAACCTAGGCATTAATGCAGTTCTGAATGCAGCATCGACTCCCTGGGGAAAGCTCAATCCAATTCCCTGTAGTAACCTGGTGGAGACGTGGCCATATATACCTTGTCTTCACGGTATGGATCATATCTGCATGATCCAAACAGCTAAGTTATTAGTAATGTTAACAGTGAGGGCATCATGGCTGATCTGAGTCTATTGAAATGATGAAATACCTCTCTTTGTAAGTAATTTATTCTCATTTTCTGAAAATGCAGACCCAATTATTGATGTATTTTTCATTGTGTTTTTGTCCTGCAGGGTTCTTCATGGCCTTGACACTAAGCAGGACTTTCTGAATGAAAGCAACCCCAGACTCTGGAATACAAGCCAGGGGTTACCTCTATTCTCTTTCCCAGGTAATGCTTTTCACTCATGTCTTAAAAGAATATTAAACTGTCCAATCTGTACTTGTCTGCCTTATGTTGGGTCTCTTCTCCCAAATCACAAGTGATAAGACAAGAGGAAACAGCCTCTAGTTGTGCCAGGGGAGGTTCAGATTGGAGATCAGGAAAAACTTCTACGGTGAAAGGGTTATTAAGTGGAATGGGCTGCCCAGGGAGGGGGTTGAGGCACCACCCCTGGGGGGATTGAAAAGTATGGGTAGATATAGTGCTTAGTGACATGGGCTAGTTATGAGTCGTTTTACATCAGTTAGGTTGATGGTTGGACTAGATGATCTTAAAAGTCCCTTCCAACACAGACAATTCTATGATTCTATATTATATTTTGTCACAACTCTTAAAATCACATATCTATTATAGAGAATTGAGTGTTCATCAGGAGAGCTGGTGAGGGACTCTTTGTCAGGAAGTGGAGTGACAGGACAATGTGTAACGGCTTTAAATTGGAAGAGGAGAGATTTAGATTAGATACCAGAAAGAACTTCTCTGGTGTGAGGGTGGTGAGACCCTGGCCCAGGTTGCCCAGAGAAGCTGTGGCTGCCCCATCCCTGGAGGGGTTCAAGGCCAGGCTGGAGGGGGCTTGGAGCAACCTGGTCTGGTGGGAGGTGCCCTTGCCCAGGGCAGGGGGGTCAGAAGTCTTTAATGATCTTTAAGGTCCCTTCCAACTCTAATCATGATTGTATGATTCTATGATCTCTGCAGTGTTTAGGAAAAGATTTAGTAGTTTAATTTATGTTTTAATTATCAACTGAATGCCCAACTTGTAAACTTGTAAATTGTCTATCACACTGTATTCCCGTCTTCTGCACCTACTTGGCATTATGCTGTAGTGGAGGTGCCTTTTAAAGTGTTAGGTTGCAGCATATTGCCAAGCAAGAAACCTTATCTTCTCTTTTTCAACAAAAGTTTTATTCTCTTGGAATTCAGAAGCATCGCCAAAAATTCGTTTCTTGACTTGATAAAGATTTGCCAAGTGATGAAACATGACTTTATGCTGTAAGGGTAGTGGTGTCTTCTAATGCCTTTCCTTGTTTGTTTGTTTGCTTGGGTTTTTTTCCCCCTAAAGATACTGGATCATACTGCAAAAACCAGTAGGCAAGGGTATTTGCATTTTATGTATGTGGATCAACAGGGGGCAGTGACAGAGGGGGCAATGGAATCCAGCCCTTCTGAGGGCTCACTCCACTCCGCTGGACTGCCTGTGTGGGTCAGAGTAACGTTAACATGACTTTTCTGTTGTCCTGAAATTGTCATCCCTTCTCCCCAGCAGAATACCATCGATCTCTGCAAAGTTGTCCTTCCAGTACAGTTAGAAATGGCAGGAGCAGTGGGGTGGTGTGCTGCTGTGGGGCTACCCCAGCCTGGTGTACACACGTGGTGTGTGTCTGTTAGTTGGGCAGACAGACAGCGATTGAAAAAAGTTTGAAAAGAAGGAAAAAGAGGAATAAAAAAAGGGGTTGCGTAGAGGGGATGATGCCACACGAGGGACTTTGCAAGTACACTTTGTCTAGGTGTGTTTCTTTCTAAAGGCCCTGCACAGCTAAACCCTCTGACCCCGTTAGAGAGTTGGTTAGGATTTGTATGGGGATTTGCATTCTCTTCACTGGTGGTTGATCTGAGTTGGAAACTTAGGGAAATGCAGCTTCTAGTGACCTGAGCCCATAAAGAAGAAACATTTCGCTGTAGTATGAGTCAGGACACAAAGTTCTGTTTCTTCTAGCTATTTCCTTTTATCAGAGATATATTCTTTAAAATTATGGAACCCTGAACGCTGTTTAAGAGGCCCTTTTGTGAATTTCTCGTCCATCTAATACAATAGAGGCTACTTGACTGGGAGACATTGCAGGTACTAGGGGTTTAAGCGCATTCAAAGTACTCTCAACGTGTTGCAGCTGACAGGCAAGATCATTTCAGTCTTAGGAGTACAATACTACAGTACTGCAAACATCTAAATCATAAATGCATGTGAAAAGGCAGTACAGTGTCAGAGATCCAGTTCTCTGTTACAAAATAGGACACAAATATTGTTTAACGCTACTAGTGAGTGACTGCTACTGCAAGAACAATACATAAAGTCTTAGAGGCTGCAAGATGCTCCCACTCAAAGGACTGAATTCATCATCCTGTTTTAATCTCCTTTTTTATTTTAAAGGCTATAATCAGAGCTGTTTGTGAGCCTTCAGGCTCACTATGGGATAACACACAAGGCTGTGCTGCTACCTCACTAATGAACTGAGGGCTGTAAATAATATGCCAGTAAAGGAGTCTTGGAGACAGAGACATCAAATTTAAGGGTTAATTTACTGCATAAATACAGCATTGGCTGAAACTCTTGCAGTGTGCAGCAGACGAGTCTATTTTTATGACTTAACCTTTACTGATCCGCATCTGTTAATCAGCTCTACATTATATGCAGATGCTATTTAAGTGTATAATGATCTAACTGAATGTCCTTGGCGCTGAAGATGCAAGATTTTTGGATTCTGCTTTTAATCATACTCCTGGGTGGCAACGTCCTCACCTCTTGGATGAGGCCAGCTGATCTATTTGCTTCCTACTGAGAGAGGTCTGTTGCTACAATGCAGTGACTCAGCTAATCTAAAGTGTTGACTCCTCTGCCTGAATTTGAATCTTCCCTGTGTATGAAACCAAAACATAGAGGATTTTTCTGTGAAAACATAAGGTCTCAAAAGAAAATGTGTATTAATTGCACGTAAGACTAGGTAATTCTTTTCAACTGCTTTGTCAAATGCTGTGACAAAGCTAGATTTCTTGCAAAATGTAAGCATCTGCCTTTTTTCTGTTGCCCTCATTGCCTTATACTTAACATAAATATTTATGTGTGGATTTTGGTATGTGGAGAAGCAGCTTATGGCTGTGCCCATCGGTCCTTGACAGAAGTTCAAATGGCTGTGCACACAGGACAAATACTAAATATTTTTCTATAAATAAAACTTTAAGCAGTGAAATAAAATTCCCTCCTCCCCCCCCCCAGCTTTCATATTTGGCAGAAAGGATGCTCCCCCACAACTAATTATCATTTCAGCATTCCTACTGTAAAGAAGCCACCCATGTTTGCACAATGAGTTCCCTTGTATGCTGTGGAGACAACAGCTGTTATGGGAGGAGGCAGTTCTCACGCTGCGATGTTCTCCTGGAAAATGTCCTGCCAGCTGTCAAAGTTATTTATTTACTTCTTTACTGGGGGAGGGAAATGAGTATAACTTGGGTGTCTCTCCCTGTGATAGCAGATGGCAGGGAAAGAGGTACACCCTTGGAGTGATGCCCACGTTTCTGTATCAGAGCTACCACCAGTGCAGTAAGTTGGCTAAATGCATTTTGAATAGGACCTAATATCCTGCTAAAGTCTTCTCTAAGGGTTCTTATCTCAGCTCTAATTTCTCATCCCATGTTTCACACGTCTTTGCCTTCCTGCCTCTGGTTTGCTTGTTTCCCTCACAAGCTCTAATAGTTAGTCTGCTAAGGGGCAGGTGGTTAGTTTTTCACCCCATTGAGAGGTATTAAAGTGAACACCTCAGAAGGAACGACAACCAAGCAAAGGTCAACGTCTGCTTCCGTAATTTCTAGATATATAAGGTTTGAGGAGTTCCATAATCTATTATATGGCTTGAAAAAAGGTCTAATTAATCCCTGTTAAGCAAGGGAATATTGCATAAGCAGGAACAATGTAACTTAGTTTACGTACTTTATATTAGTTATGTTTTACTTCACACTGCAAATAATAGGAATAAGATAATTCTAGCATAGCAGTCTTGTAAAGAATGGGAACTGGGATTATTACATAACATTTTAAAAGTCTTATAGCATTTCCCAGTTTCAAACATCAGAGATTATCTCTTGGAATAGGTTGCCCAGGGAGGTAGTCGATGTATTGAGCCAGGAGATCTTCAAGGGGAGGCTGGAGGAGGCCCTGGGCACCCTGGTCTAGTTGGGGGTGTCCCTGCTGACTGCGGGGAGGTCGCACTAGATGACCCTAGAGGTCCCTTCTGGCCTGGACCATTCTCTGATTCTATTAAAGATGGGTGACAATATTGTATGTCACCTTTATATACCGTATGTAACATCCTTGGTATATAGCAAACATCGGCTTCAGCCTCTATTTCTGCTGTATTGTCTTTGTATATGTGTATTTTCATTATCTCTGTGACAAACAAGTGTCATGTTTCTATGGAGTTTGTAAGAAAGAATTTAATGACCTACTAGCATGGGTTTAAATAAATGATGAGGCTTTTAGAAAGCCTCATAATGCTGTTCTCTCCAAGGATTGCCAGGTGATAGCCTCCGGCCCAGAAGAGTACTTTATGACTTATTTTCAGCACAGAGATTCTGTTTGGCATTTATCATGAAGATAGGCTACTCCAGACTCGCTTATGCTGTCATTTGCCAGCAATATTCCCTCTCCTCCATTCTGAGCTGTTCCCATTTTTGGCAGGTCAGTGGTTGACATTGCTTTCCTGAGGTAAGTGTTGTCAGGGTGGACAACACCCTTGCACTCTCCTCCGATACAGGCAGCCATGTTCTTCCTTCCTGCAGGCATAGACCTGAGTGTAACATTTAGCTGAAAGCGGGGCATGAATGGAGATACACAAAACACAACTCACTCAAATAATGGAACTTAGTTGTTTGGTTTTCTTTCAAAGATGTAAGGTGTAGAAGTCCATGTGGCGTAGAAGTCCATGCTTCCCCAGGTTCTTCCCATTTCCCCTATCTATTACTATATGTATAGCATGATGTACAGCGCACACAGCAGGCGTTTTTTTTTCTCCATCAGATGTAATTACATTTTTGTAGACTTGCAGATTTTTGAAGATGAATAGCCAGTAACATGAGATGGTAAGTAGTTTTGGTTTAAAATGTATTAGATTCAACCCACTCGAGTGATAGTTACCCCCAGTTTCTAGCATGGGTAAGTTGATTCTTTCACTGCCACCACATACGGTTATCTGAAAGCTACTTCTCCTAAAGGCTAATATGATTTTAAGAGGCATTTGATCAGACTAAAGTTTAGTTTTAAATTACGATAACAAAAGGATAAGAAATCAAATAATACTGGCCCTAGCCTGTCTGTAAGTTTCTTTTTTTTTAATTATTACCTTTTCTAACATGAATGCTTCTGTAGTTGTTTCTGTGCTAATGCCAGTTAAAGCTGTGGTAGGTCATTAGGAAGTGTACGACTTAGGATGCTTCATCCTTTCTTTTACTTCTTTTTCTCTCAGTTGGCCAACACAACTAATCCCCAGGAATTTGATCCTTTTTTGCATAGTGATTTCAATGCTAGGAAACAAGATTGGATTTAAAATTGCTTTTGCACTCTCTGCTTTCATATTGACTCAATTTATGACTTTTGTCGTTTAACATACCAGAAATCCAGTATTCTCTCTTCCGAATAGACACGATCATGTGGAATCACCTCACAAAGATACAGTAGAGGTGTTGAAGTATCACGAATAGTCCATTGGACAAAAAGCGCTGCTAGCTTTTTTTCAGGCACAGTTTTATGTGCCATTACATTTAGCAAGCTCCCTGTAATATTCCACCCATACTCTTCAGAATTCTCCATTTACAGTAACAGCGATGGCACATCACGAACTCTGCTTGTTTGTTTTCTTCTGGACTAGGGACAAGGTTCATAGAACCACAGAACACTCTGGGTTGGAAGGGACCTTAAAGATTGAGTTCCAACCCCCTGTCCTGGGCAGGGACACCTCCCACCAGAGCAGGTTGCTCCAAGCCCCCTCCAGCCTGGCCTTGAACCCCTCCAGGGATGGGGCAGCCACAGCTTCTTGGGGGAACCTGGGCCAGGGTCTCACCCTCACCGTCAAGAATTTCTTCCTGAGGTCCCATCTAAGTCTCCCCTCTTCTAATTTAAAGCTGTTACCCCTTATCCTGTCACCCTGACAGAGTCCCTCTCCAGCTCTCCTGTAGCCCCCTTCAGGTACTAGAAGGCTGCTCTAAGGTCTCCTTGCCGCCTTCTCTTCTCCAGGCCGAACTACTCCAAACTCCCTCCTTAGCAGAGGTGCTCCACTTCTCTGATCATCTTTGTGGCCCAAGTTCCTTGGGGCAGTTTCACATTTATAAGGTTGTTACAATACTCTATGGCATGTTTCAAAAAACTCCAAATCCTCTGAAGTCTAACCTATGAGGATGATTGGTTGATACTTTTTTTGAGTTTTAATCAGAATAATGATAAAGAGGTAAAAAAAAAAATCCCCAAACCAAATTTCTGAGAAGATGCTCATATGGAAGAGACATGCAAACTGAAGACAGTGTGTAAGGTAGGAAGTCCCTTCTGTTACCCTCCTACAGAGCTGTTAACTTCTGAGTGCCTAAGGAAGGTGAATGAAACTGCTGCTGCTTATCCAAACATCTAGCAGTTCGTGAAACCATAAAGGGCAACCAGATCAGTCTGTTGGCCACAAACTGTGGTTAGAATCATTCTGTAAATCTTAAAGTAATCGGTTGGCTGTGCTGAGAATGTACAAGGAAGCCCTATGGGTAGGAACTGCATTATCTTCAATCAGAAAACGCAAATTTTCCACGCAAACCTGTTAACAAGGCTCCATCTTGCATCACTGAAATTTTGAGCAGCCTCACCAGCCTGCTTAATAAATTTCTTTTACTTCATTGAATAGTACTGGATACTACGTTTCCCTTCGCTACACATCTCTTGCCTTCCTAACCATGGAACCCCTGGCACTGAAGGCAGATGCCAGCCCTGCAGCTGGTTAATAATTTTGTTCGTGTGCACAGCAAAACGTCTGTTCTGCTGTGCTTACTGTGGCTCTGCAAGACTGGCTGCTTTCTGTTAAGAGAAGCAGTTTCTGAGTGTGTCTGAAGCGGTCTGTCCAAACGGGGGGCATTTTTAGACAATTGCCCTTCAAGCTAGAACAGTAACTTAAAAAAAAATCCAAATGCCATTTTCCACTCTCAGATAGGTTGAGTGTTTTTCAGTAGTATCTTTATGGGGAAGTGAGGTTTGTATCCTCAAACCTCATCTTTTGAACAGTATGAGCAGCCCTTTTCTCTTTTATTTGGCCTCCTGCCTTTTAGATGAGGAGAGGGGGATTGTTGCTGCGATTATTCAGGCAAGGATGGATAAAATGATTCCTCAATCTTGTGATTTTTAATCTTTTTAAATTTTTAAATAATTGTAATTAAAAAAACCCGCAATTTTGTGTATAGTATCAGTAGAAATAACATGCGTGCCCTCGCCATGGGCAAGTCCAGTGTTCTGCCTCTCTGAATGAGTTGCTTGTGTGCCCTGTGTTGCTGATGATATAACTTGAGTTACTGCACTGGCAGAGAAGATTTTTAGAAATCTGAGTAGCCCCAGGATATTTCAGTACTAGGGGGAGAAATGTATTTTCTCTAGATCTAAATTTACCTAGATGTCAGTGCAGTTCCACACGGGCCAGGGCTGGCTGAGGTCCTCACCGCAGTGGAAGCCTGGGGTTGTTCCACTTGTTCACATTTTCGGTGCCTTTAATGCAAAACACCCTGTGTGTGTGTGTGTGTGTGTGTGTGTGTGTGTGTGATTGTGTCCCTGGGTTGTTCCTCTTGTTCCCATTGGTGCCTTTAACGTGAAACACGGCGTGTATGGCTGTGTGTGGCCTCAGCAGTGACGTTTGTCCCCTGGCTCCCCTGCGGTGCTTAAAAGATTGGCATCCTCCAATAGCCTTGACTATTTTTGTTAATCTCCCGAACTAAATAAATTTTATTTCCTTAAAAATGATGCAGTTTTACCTTTGAACGTATCAGCTTTGAAGGGTGAAGGCATTTCGCCGCAGGGATGGGTTTTTTTTTCCAAATCTCTGCCTGGATTTCGGGCACATGATCTTGGACCACCTGTTAGATGCAGCAGGGCCTGTAGAGATCAATTGCAAACCGGGTTGCAGTAACGTGCTGTCGCGTATTTTATGTTAAAACACGCATAGCCCTTATCCCAGAACTCGAGGGGAGAGAGGGAATTCAAATTTCTCTTAAAGCCTGGCTTTTAAAATGTGAAAACGCACCGCTAATTCTCCTCGTGGGTGCAAAACAGCCTGACGCTACACAGCGCTTCACCTTCATTGAACTGCCTGGTTTGGGGTTTTTTTAATGACAACAACGACGACAACAACAAAAAAACGCCAAAAAAAATGATCGCCGCCGCAGTTCACAGGTGAGAGAGGCCGCACGGCCTTCTCCCCTCACCCTCCGGACCCCGCGTTGACTGCAGCCCAGGCGCCGGGAGAAGCCTCCTCCGCCGCCGCCGCCGCTGTCTGTCCCCAGCCCCAGTCCCAGTCCCAGTCCCCAACCTCCCTCAGCGGGAGCGAGGCTGCGCGCAAGGCTGCCCCCTGGAGGCGGGCGGGCGGGCAGACGCCAGCCGGCCGGTGTCCGCGCGGCTGAGGGGAAGGCAGCGCCGC
>VZTM01034777.1:0-12431 GCA_013400555.1 Jacana jacana | reverse complement strand
CTTCCTCGGCCCCTGCCTCTGCCTCTCCGGCTGCCGAGCGCCGGCAGCCGCCGCAGTCGGCTCCCCCTCAGCAGCAGCAGCCGCCGCCGCAGCAGCAATCAACGGGCAGCAGCTTCTTCAGCTCCCTCTCCAACGCCGTGAAGCAGACGGCGGCCTCGGCCGGTCTGGTGGATGCCTCCTCCGCCGTCTCTTCGGCTGCAGGCAGAAAGTTCAAGCTGCTCCTGGTTATCGACGAGCCGCACACGGACTGGTAGGTGCCCCCCGCGTCCCTGCATTCCCCTCCGCGTCCTCTTCCTTCTCCTCCTTCCCCTCCCTCACACTGCGGTCCCGTTCACCCCGCCGGTCCCCTCCCCGTTCAGCGGCCGCTCGCCGCTTCCCCGGCAGATGTGGGCTCACCTGGGGGTGGCCGGGTTTCCCTCGGGCCCCAGGGGGGTGAGGAGGGCCGGGGCTGGGAGGAGATGGCGGGAGGGCCGCCGGGCAAAGACCCCTCCGCCGCCGGGCAGTGGGTTCCCGCTTCCTCCCGGCCTCGCTAAGGCGGCAGCCGCGGGGCTGGAGCGAAGCGTTAAGAACTGGAAGATGGAACGAAAACCAGCGAGCCCTGCAGCGCCTGACTAGGCATGAAAGCCGTTTTCCATCAAAACGCTAAATAAAACTTGTTTACAGCCCTGAAAAAAAAAAGCATGTCCTGTGTTTTATAGTGAAATAAAAAAAAAAGCATGTCCTGTGTTTTATAGTGAAATAAAGCGCTCGTGTATGGGTACAGGTAGCATTTAGGTGGTTTAGGCAGGAATTTCTGTTTTGAACAGCGGGTGTTCTGTAGCTTTACGTGTGGCAATTGATATTTATGAGCGGGCTTGTTTTCACGCAGATCCCACCGCTTCTGTTGCAGCCTCTAAAACCGCACGTTTGGGTGAAGGTCCTTCAGGATATTGAGTACCAGCCCTCGCTTTTACCTTAGCCCTGTAAATCTGTGCGATTTGGTTCGTTAAATTTGCAGGGTTTGGTCTGGGGGTGGGTGTTTTGCTTCTAACATCGTCATGAAAAATAATAAATGTGGGGTTTAGAAAACATAGAACTTGTACGTCAAGTCGTTTCTTCCTGTGCCTGGCTGCTACCGGTAGGAGAGGTTACAGCTTTTTCAGAGCTGTTTATCACATAGGACTCTGCTGGATGCTGTATTTTATAGGAGAGATATATACCTATTAATCCTTCCCGAACTTGTTTCTGTGTAATGTGTGTTTACACATCAAGCTGTGAATCCTCCCATTCGCTGTCGCTGATTACAGTACATAAGGTCTTAATGGCGCCTTAAAATAACACGGAGTAAAGCATGTTTTTATAACACTGACATCATTCAGTAATGGATTGTGGGTTTGTGATTTTGTTGTCAGCTTCTCAAATTTGCAGCCTTGCTGTCTAGGTGGACTTGTACAGTTCCATGATTTGATACCCTTTGCTTTAAAAATAATACTTTAATAAAATACTTGAAAGAAAAATGGTAAGCCTTTATCTATAGCAAATACGTTATTAATGTTAAGATTACCTGTTATGGGTTTGGGGTGTTTTATTCTGTGGTTGGTTTTGTGGTGTTTTGTTGTGGTGTTTGTTTTTTTTTTAAAGAAAAAAACAAGGTTGTTGTATCTGCTGGACTGAGGCAGCCTCTGTACCTACGTCATGGAGATGCATCCATGGACACTGCTCACTGCCTTGCAGATACATCTATTCCTTTAATAATCTATGGTGCACAAATGTTTGCTTAATTAAATAACTGTGTGTTTATAAAGTTTTTCTGGTAGAATTTCTCTATTCCTGCTGAAGCCATCGCGTGTATTACAAACATGACATGTTTTATGTACTTGATAAATGCACCCCAAATGAGCACAATCTGTTGGCAGTAGCAAAGCTTTTTAAACCTCTGCATGGGGGTTGCCTCCAACAGCACTCCAGGTAGGAGAGTAGATGCATTCACAAATATACACAAGGTTACTCATGCCTGCTTGCTTTTTCCTAATCCTTTTTTGTTTGTTTGTTTTATCTCTCATAGTGTGTGACATGGATATGTAGTAGTTCTAGAAAGAACCATTTGTTGTTGTATTGCCTCTTTTCCCTCCAAAAAACTAAGGATTTTGTAAATGAAGATTTTAAAGTAAATTTTGAAAAAGACGTATGTGTCTCCTTTAGAATGCATACAGAAAAGGTTGTTCCATACCTTTGGAAGTACAGATGTCCTGTAGTGTTTGACTCTATAGTGTTTGATTATATGGGCTAACATGGAGTACGTATGATAATTTTAAAAAAAGAAAGATACTGAAGGGGCAGAACTGTGGTCTGGTGGCCACCACAGTAGCTACCCTGCCTGGTGTGATGCATTGACGTGCAGTTTAAAAGGATGAGGTATACAGAGCTGTTGTCATGTGCTTCACTAACCAAAACCTGCTAATAGCAATGAAAAAAAAAAACCAAACAACTCAGTACTAAATAAACCTCTTAGAACCACCAAAGAAACAATTTCAGTTGGTTTACATCCATCCTGTTATCCTGTGAGGGAGATCATATGCTCTGTGTTTTGTTTTTGTAATATTTTGAGCTGTGTTGTGTTTGTCTTCAGCTGAAAACGTATGTATTGCTTTTGGGTTGCAATTGCAATATAAATGAAAGAATTTCCGTCTGAATCACACTGAAATCCTACTAATTCAGTCCCCTCTTTTAGCAAGGGCCAGAGGAAGTATTAAGCACCTTCTGTCAGCAAAGGATACCACCTCTTACCTCTAGCATTAAAGGGACATCTTGTTTCTAATACATTTTATTTCTATTGGGGATTGACTCATACTTAAGTCTGAGATTTAGTAACCCAGCATTGTTATTGTCGCTGATGGAATCATATGGGATATTGTACATATAAATAAATGCTCAGTTGTTGCTTATGGTTTTTTCTTGATCTTGGTGACTTCTTTTATAATTTTCTTGCCTTAAGAAGTTTGTACTATTATGAGTTTTGAAATTTTCCTTATAAGTTTCTTTACTTCTATGGCATAGGATAGAGGAAAAATGCGTAAAATAATTTATCTGTCCTAATTTGTATATTTTTACCATGTTATATTATCTGACTTCTTAAGGGAAGAGGGCAAATGCAGCCATCGTGTCAAACCATCCTTTTCCCAGTAATGCTGTCAATCAAATATGTATTAGAGATATGAAAGACAATTATTTTCCTACAGGTTTATTGGAAACTTGCAGTGCTGTAGATGTGAGAGACCTCCAAGGGCTTCTATGAAAGGCAAAACTGCAAAATGAGCTGATACAAAAGACTTTCTACCAGCTAGTGGCGAGTGTAGCAGAAAAATGAAAACAAAGTAAAGCTTTTAGTCAACTGCCAGCAATAAATCCATGACAAACAGTCTTTCGTGGTTCTGGTTCTCATGGAGCACTTTCTCTTTGTCACTTTACACAATAAGTGATCCTTTGGTCCATAGGTGAAAGCAAACAACTAGTGTTCGCTTTCACCAATTATTTTGGAAACCTTTTGTCATTCTGGGTATGACCATAAAGAAGAGTGACCTGTAATGCAAACACCCCTTCCAAGGGAACAGTACTATTAATTTATATAAAGGCACTGGAACAGCTAATTTTATTCTCTGGGCTATTCTTTATGCATTTTAATGTCACGTTCTTTCCAGCTGTGGCTGCATACTGAACAGGCATTTTCAACAGCTTAACTGGTGTCCAGAACCCTTTTCTGAGTTACCACGTCTGGTTGAGAACCTCACAAAGTGTTTAAAGATGTGGTGCAAAATCTGTTGGGGAGGGGAAAGCTTTGAGAGCTGCTTGTTGGGTTTAATAAAGATTTTATGTAAGAGACTTTAATGATTGTTTTTCAGCCTTGGGTATCTTTGGTGATATCTTTACAAATGGAGGAAACTAAGAAGTAAAATGATTGGCTCAAGGTCATCCAAGAGGGTAGTGACAGAGCTAAATTAAAACCTTGGGATCTTGCTTAACCTTTTCTTTTAATTCCTCTTTCCAGCTACTGGGCTGCATTAAGTGTCCAAAATTTTCAGCTAGATAAGTTTATTTTTAAATGTATTTAATTTCCTCAAAAACTAACCATTTTGTTCTGTATACAAAATGTACTCAATAGTCAGTGCTGAACAAGCAATTGATTAGAAGCTGAGCATTGGTGGCAAGGTGCCAGAGCGCTGTGTATATAGATTATTATCCTTATTAAAAGCTTATGTGTAATATTTAGAAAGCTGTTTCAATACTGGAAACTAATTAGCACTTTGTCTGTCTTGTGCTTTAAAGCTTGAATATGAGACTCATTGGCAGTAGTGATGAAACTATAAAAAGAATTAAGTGGAAAAATTTTGTTCCTGTTTTTTTAAGCCCAGATCTTGTTACAAGCATCAGTTTCTTTTTTTGCCCCAAGAATTAGGCATTTCTTGCAATGTTTACTGCCTTAGTAGTTACTCATTTTGTGATAAGTCCGAGAGGTAATGACCAGATGGCTGTGGCAAATGCTATATGAAGAGAAAACTTTCTGCTTTAAAATTAGAGTCATTTAAGGGCAAACAGTGCTTCTCAGAAATATTTTTAATATGACAGTATTATTGTCACACTGCAGAAAATGCTGGGCTATAATACAAAAATTTATCAAAGTGAGCAGTATTGTTTTCTTGAGCTTGGTTTGTTGTTGGTTTTGTTGTTTGGGGTTTTTTTTGTGTTTACCAGAAGGTGGAAAAGAGTTTCAGTTAAAAACGTGTATGGTTGGTTTATGTGTGGGTAACTACCAAACAACTTGCATGTTACAAGGAAAATCCATCTTTTTTTTTTCCTGTTGAGTAAGGGTGGTTCAGTTGTGCACAACTCATTAGTATCTCCTAACTCCAGTTGAACTACAACCCTAATTTATCTTATTTGATAGTAGTATGTTCATTTAGTCACTGTAGTATTAATTGTATTCAGTGCAGGCCTTTGGTTAACAAGTTTTCCAATTTTAGAGGGTGTCACTTAGGTTTTAGTAATGCATAAATGAGGGCGGCTGCTTTGCCAGAGCTCACCCTCTGGTCCTCTGGGAGGACACTGTCTAGAAGGACAGTGTTCTTGCCAGGCTCCTGGTGTTGTGAAGGACACTGCTACTGGTGTAAAGGATAAAGCCACTGTAGAAAACGGGGAGAGAAGCCCAGGGCACGGGCAAATATGGAGCTGGTAGTGATGGCGCTTTGCACCCCTTTAGGGGCTGCAGGTGAGAAGTTTCTGGAACCAAGTCAGGAAGAGGGCCAGTTGTGTTGCAGAGGTATAAGGAGACTGATTTTTAGAACAATCTGTGCTCTCAAGATTGACCAAATAACTAAATGTAGATATAAGCCTGTCCTAGTATACAGTGTATACTTTTTTTTGTTCTTTCTCTCTCTTTTATACTTTTTAATTTTTTTTTCCTTCTTCTATTTATTATATTATTACTATTTATATTTTCATTAAAGTAGTTTATTTTTTTTCTAAGCTCCTGAATCTCTTCAATCCCTTTCTCTCCTCTCTTTTCCTTTGGGGGGGGGGAGGAGGGGTCATCATCTGTCTGATTAGTCAAAACCACAACAAAGCCTTCAGGCAGTGAGGGTAAAGAACAGGTAATCTTATCAATATATATATTGTACATAGGAAGAGAAGACATACAATAAGTTACTTTTATGAATTTTAAATGCTAATTAAGAACTCCTGTGCCTTTTACAAGAAAGTTGTTATCTTAAAGGAAAAAACACCTTGCATTTGATGTAACACTATAATTTTCCAACAGGTTCCTTAAAACCCCGGAAAGTGAGCAAGAAAGATAAAGATTTTAGTTTGGTTTCTCTTTAACTTTTGCTTCATGAAAACATCACATTTCAGAATTACCTTTGTGAGACGGTTGATCTGAATCTTACAAGTATTTGGCTATGTTGCAGTCCAGTTCTAGTTACAGCCTTTGGACCGAGTGCCTAGTGCTCCAGGGAGGAGCTGGCAACCAGATTTTAGACGAAGTCAGTATGTGCCTGGACAGCTTCTTGCAACCAGGTCACTAGATCAGTGCTACTTTCCAGCACGCACTGCAGTCTTGAACTCTGCCTTAAGGGCTCTGCGTTTTTGCAATCAAACTAGCAAGATAATTAAAGGAGAGATGGGGTCATATGTGGGAGCTGCCTGTGTACAAACAGCACATCTCTTCACCGGCTGGGAGGGAACACCTGGGTGCAAAGGTGAAGGAACGTGAGTTTCTGCAAAGTGAGGTAAAGTTTATTCTGAACTCTGTCTCCTCCTCGAGCGTGAGCAGCTGGTGTTCTAAAGGGGTGGAAGTGTAGCTCACTGAGCCATGTTACTTGGGGTTTGACCATATTTTTTTTTTACATGTTAAGCCCATGCTGGGCAAGAACTGGAGAACAAGGACATGCAGCTGGACCAACTGAAGTGTGTAACGTAATGTGTTAACAAATCTGAATTTGTAGCACACAGCAATCTCATGCACATTGTGTTTCTCACTGGTTCTCTGAAAAGGCTAGCTGATACAGTTTTGCACCAGACAACGTGTGTGCTAGTATTTTAAGATGATTTAAGAAAAAATGGCAGGTTTTTTCTGTTTATCTGTACTTGTGTCACGTGTAATACTTGACTATATTAGTATAAATAGTAAAACACAAACACACAGTGTGCTCTATATTGCCTTTTTGACTTGATACAGGGGAAAAAAAAAAAAGCTTTTAGTGGAAACCACTTTGTCCTCTAGGTTCTGTGTATTGCTTTAGCTCAACAAGCTCTTACATGCTCTTATGTTATTTTAGGCAACTTAGAATATATGACATGCTGACTACAAATTTGGACAGATTGTATCTGGTGACATCCCCTGTCCTGTCCCTGTCCCCATGCTCAGAATCTGAGAGAATCTCAGATTTTTATCTCCGAAGAGACCACAGAAGACTGAAGCTCAGTGAAACCTACAGTAAATGTTTAGTTGGTAATATTAGAAAAAAAATGAAATGTGCTTGCCAGTGTTCTATTCTGAAGTTTGCCTTAATGGAAAAGAAATGGAGAAATTGGCAAGGAGGTAATTAATGAGTTTTAGATGGGTGTATTTCAGAGTAGTAAGACTGAAGCAAGAGATCAAGGCAATAACAAATTGGTTTGTAGGCTTTAGACCTAAGTGTACACAGACTTTTTCATTTCAGTCCATTCAGAATTTGGTAATTATTTACCAGTAGCAAATTGTAATTTGTTGGAATTGGAACAGTATGAAATGAAAAGTTTTCAAGAAGTCTAATAATAGCTTCGAATAAAGCTTCCGGGTGGCTTACTTATTTTGGGCTCTATCTGTTTTCAATGGATGTTTCTTGCCATTCTGTAAACAATATAGGACTCTGAAAGAATACATGTATTTTTTGTCAAAACCATGTTTCTCCAAAAAGTTGATGCTAAATATTCTCAGCATCATTAATGCATTCTTAAAGGAGTAAACGTTCTTAGCACCCAGTTCTTAATAGTACCATGCAATAGTCACCCTCGGTTGTATTCTGATGCAATATCACATAATTTTATCACATTAAGTTCTTCAGCCAGCCTACCCACTCTAAACTACAGAAATCTATATTTAATAGAATTGAAATAGACTGGTTTGGATTTTCATACATTTGTAGGTAAGATATATTGCGATCTGCACTAAAGAAATATAAGACTTTATTGAAAATATGTGTTTGAGTATACACTTGTGTGAAGAAGAGAGCAACAAAGAGAGGAAGTCAGAACCTCTTTGGATGTAGAACCTCTCCAGAAGGATTCCAGACCTGGCTGGATGAACACAGCAGCAAAGGGTAATTAAAGTAGATGGAGAAGAGGAAATTGGCAAAGCAAGCTATGTTGTAGATGACAAAAAGTGCAGCAATAAATTATGAAGCAAACGTTACTGGAATAATGATAGTGCTTCTAAGGATGAAGCTACTTACGTCACGAAGTGAAAAATACATGTAATGAGGTGATAAGGCTTTGCAGACGCCATGGATGGGAGAACAGCGTCAAACCTTGATCTGGAATGCAGAGTACTTGCTTTATTGCACTGCTGCTTTTGCTAATTAAACAGCTTTGTTGGGGCTGAGTCAAACTTCTCAGGAAAGCTGGTGTGCTTTTAGACAGCTGGGGGAGAGGAACGATGGGCATTCATGGTAACAGCTGTGGACTAGCTTAGCTTTTGCAAAATGTGGAAAGACTTTGTTAGTCTTACAACACCCACTTTGACCACAAGTGTGTCCCTGTCTGGTAAAACAGAAATATAAGTCGACTCTTGTTGACAAATAGGCTGTTTCCTAACAAAAAGTTGGTGGCTAAGGTCAAATCCTTGTTTATGTGTTTGCAAGCAAAAGCAATAGAAATATTTAGTTCATAAGACACTGAATGTTAAATCTTGAAGAGGCTGGTTGTGTTTTTCCTACAGACCTGTGGTGTCTGAAGCAGAAGAGGGCTGCCCCTCAGCTGTGGCAGGCATTAGAGTGGGGTGTCCAGGGCTTGTGCTGGGATTGTGGTTGCCCAGCAGCCTGCAAGCTGGCAGGTTGACAACTCATCAGGGCCACTGGAGTGTACCTGCTTACTGTACTCCTTTTTGAGTCGCAAATGTTAGTGAGATTCACTTAATTAATGGGTTGGTCCAGTAGGCACTGCTGAAGAACACTCAACTTCAGGTTTTGAAGAAACTTTCTACCTTTTTTCTGAATGCTGCAGGGATCTTGATCCTTCCGCTGTATTGACATGTGAGCTGTCACACTGTTGTTGCTTAAGTGCAGCTGGGGAGGAGTGTGAACTTCCTTTGCATTAGTTTTACCTCAACACCTCTGTTTGCTTGGTCCCAGCCCATTTTTTGTAAGTTGCTGTGATCTCCTCGTATGAGAGGTGGGGGCAGGACACTAAAATGTCTTTCCTCCCTCTGTCAAAATGCTGTCCAGGTAGATAATACTTTTGTGGTTGCAGTTTTCTTGCTCTGGTGCTATTGGGTTGCACTGGAATACAAGGACGCCCTTCCATTGTGCCACTGGAAAGCTACTGAGCTGTTGTGAAGGCAGGTATGGAGAATCTCTTGTATGGGTTGTAATGACAGAAGATGTGGAATTTAGAGATTCGATATTTTACATGGGTTGTACTCTACCAGAGTTCTTTTAGTTGGACCCATGTTCTAGAATTTTTGTGCTGATTCATTTTCTCACTGTGGAAGAGATACCTAGTATGAACTAGCAGCAGTTCAGCATACAAGAATATAAGATTAATTTTCTTGGCAGTAGTTATACCTTAGAGGAGCTGCGAGACACTAATATAAAGTATAATTACTGTGTATTAAGGTTTACATTATTTCTATTGAAATAACTTCCACTGGATTGGTCTTTGTTCATGAAATGTGTGGGAAGAAGCAGACTGCGGGGCTGTTCTCAGATTGGTAAGAAGCTTATGGCAGTCCTTTTCAGTTTCAGTTTTGTGGTGATTGTCTAGGTTTCTGTTTGCTAGAAGTCCAAAAAGTTAAGCAGCTGATGAAGTTTTGGGATTGTTAGGGTTTTGTTTTGGTTTGTTTGGTTGTGGTTTTTTTTTCCTTTTCTTTTTTCATTCTGAATAATGAGACCCAAGTACGTATTTGTGATCCTCAAATCCTTGGCTGTTAGGTGCAGTATTGATGATACAAGTGGCCTTCAGAGTAAAAAGAGATGTTACTGCTTTTACAGTTGAATTGCCAGAGTCCCTTGATAATAATGTCCATATATTTCAAGAACAGTACTCTGGAAAGCTGTTGTAGAAATCCTGGTTGTGTGATTTTTATTTTATTTTAATTTTTTCCTTTTTAACAATGTAATTAAATCTGTATTTTTCTGGTTTGCTATCCTTGAGGTAGCTTGTTATTGGGCTAACGTAGGCTTTTGCTGAGCATTTGTTAGTAATTTCTTATTTGGATGATTTAGAACAATGCATTTGTGATGTTTTCGGTGGAACAGAATTGCAGTATTGATTTCAGCCTTTGAAAAAACATATGGCAAACTACTATCAGTCAAGATGGTGTGAAGACTTTGTGCATATAACTGCTTAACAAGCACTAGTGTAAAATTTAAAGCACAAGCTACTTCATTTAAATGCTCATTTCTGGTTTGTGAATTTTCAAATGAGTGTTTGAAATGAAACAAACCTAATTGCTAGTGAGAAAATACTACTTTTTGTGGGGCAGACACATTCTAAAAGAGAAAGCTGTAACTTTGCAAACGTGTTACCTGGGTTGTTCCTATCTAGAGCTCCTACCCAAGGCAATTATGGTTACAGATGTTAATTTTTTTAAACTGCTTTTACTGGCCTTTTTGCAATAATTTGGTAAAGAATTCAAAGAATTTCAACCTTAGTGTATTTGTCAGCTAGGATATTTGTTCAGAATAGCTGAGATACTCTTCTAACATCATACCTTTATATCTGCAGTATCCAATTCTAACCATGATTATATTGTTTATAGTTATGTCCACGCATATGAAATTATGCAGTGATAGATGAGTGATCTTATTCCTGATTGTAGTAAGCGTAGAGCCACATCTTGGGAAGTGACACTGTCACCTTGTTTGGCAATCTGCTCAGTTGAGGACCATAGAGGTACACAGCAAAGCATTATTTGCTTGCAGGTGTGTCATAGCACTTTTCCAAGTTCCCCCCAGAAAGAGAAGACTAAGGGCTAGTAAAGTTTTCCACGTATGATTTTATCTTAGTATCAGAACAAGTAATAATCATCTCTTCATGCTGGGTCATTGAAAAGATATGGTTGTCTTTAGTGAGTTGTTATCATCCTGTTACCATAACTAGTAGGTTTAGAATATATGATAAAGTTATTTTAAAAAAAATAATAATAGAAGCAAAAAGGAAAGTCTCTGTAAGCAAGAGAGAAGTTTAAAAAAATCGGTATGGTTACTGTCTGCTGAACAGTGTATGCTTCTTGATTTACCAATTGGATTCTTCAAAACTTTCTATTTTGACAAAGCATTACAAGAATAAAAACTGTACTTCCATATTTCTTACACTAGTCCATATTTTAGAGTAGTTTTTTGATAGAAGATACAGAATTTTTTTAGATCTAGACACCCTACTCAAGACAAGAATATTTTCAGTTTGGGGACTTTAGGAAATAAATTTCATGGTGGAAAACAGGATTATGCGTAATATGTAAATCAAAGTAAAAGATGTTAATTGGCAAAAGCAGCTTGTTCTAATGCATGGTTGATCAAAGTCAGCATCTCTGCTGCATCTGTGTTTGAGCAGTGTATTGTAACTGATAATCTAGTTATCATACAAAACGAATTGTGTTATGTACACCAAGATGAGAGGGTTTAATATGCATGTGTGTGAAGTTATGCACCTCTGAATGTCTCTCACTGCAGTAAAGTTGGGGATATTTGCCTGAAAGAGCTGACCAAGGCATAAAACTACTCTGCATAATGAGGACAAATATTTCTGTTTTGTCTGGAAACTCAGGGTAAAAATCCATGACTGTAAGGCTCGTAGCAGTTCTTTAAGTATGTAAATGGCAATAAATTGATTAGAAACAGCTTTGATCAGATAGTTAGTATTATAAATATGCAATCATCTTTCATATACTTTGAAAAAAAAATCTTGTTGGGTGCCAGTATATGGGACCAGCTGATGAGGTTCTCTTATTCAAATAGACTAGGTTTTTTTTCTGTTCAAACTCTAATTAAACTGAGATAAAATGGTGCATGGTTACGGTCATTTACAATTCTCTTTGTCAGCTGTCTCCACTGATATCGCTAAATACATTTTGAGGTCAGTTAGCTTAACTATGTTTAAAACACCCAACAAATTTACGGAACTATTTAAAAGTTGACATTTTTATTTAATAAGAGTATGTCAGAACTTGCTTTTGTTTGAAGCAAACATTCCTGAAACTGTTTGGAAAGGGTGAAGAAGAAGAAAAATCCATGTTTTCATGTAACTGTCTTTCATCTGACCCTTCTGTTGAAACCACAGGTGAACATTTAGCATGGAATTACTGTGGGGGCTTGCAGTGAAAGATATAAATAGTAGTTAGGCCTGTGCTGTCACAATACCTGTGTTTATTTATGCTTGTAATTTTTCCACGTGAGCAGTTAGATATCTGCATGGTGTTCTGGAGAAATGGTGTGGTGTGGTTAGTTATGAAATGTCTACTAGTTACTACTTTTTAAAAGAGCTATTTCAGATTGCTTCTTGGGGATTGGTTATTTTTCTGAAACGCCTATTTCTGACTTTAATATGTCATCTTTTATTTCAAATAAAATTGTGACACGCTGGTCATCAATTTCTCACATAATCTACAAACTAAGGTAAATGCCTCCAAAAAAAAGTATTAATTCTGAAACTCTTTCAAGCAAATTAAAATAGTTACTAAACAAAATTTGCAGAAGTCAGTG
>VZTM01034771.1:0-13041 GCA_013400555.1 Jacana jacana | reverse complement strand
TAATACCACATGTAGAAGTCTGTATTGTCTATACCTGAATCTAAGGTCATCACCTTAGGCCACTTTTATATCCAGCAGAGAGAAATAGCCACTTAGAGCAGGAAATTGGTTTGCCTTATTTTATATCTATATTTACAATGAGTTGAACCCCACAGGGAGATCTTGACCACTAGTTTGATAACTTACCTAGAATATGTCTCTCCCAGTCCCAATACCCTTTTCACCTGATTGAGGCAGGCATACCATGGCTCAGCTACATCCTGAATTAGTGTTCTAAACATCCTGCTAATGGTTCTTTTAGAAAATCTTTTATTTTCTCCCTGACCAGGACTACAGTCAGCCTGGTGCAAAGCAGGAACAGATGAGGGTGGGTGCTTCTTACTGAGGTTTTCCTGGATTCTGAGAGTCCCATAGACTGGTCTGCACATAGGACCCAGTAGAGCATACAGTAAGTCCCTGGCTACATTTTAAACACATTTTTATAGTGTCTGCCTCATAATCTTGTTCCTCCTATTCATCTGCAATGAACATTATCTTCAAATGGAGTAAGCATCCTTTAACAAATTAAACATCCAAGGGCTCTTTGTCATATGGCTCATTCATGACCTACTGATGTGATTGAACCCCAAAGGTAAAACTGCTAATGAAGTTGGTATGAATTTGAATTGTAATAGGAATATTAGCTTTGGCTTTCAGATCAACTCTCCTCATGGCTCCAACTTGATCATTGTGTGGTAGCTTCTTTTTTCCTTTGTTATAGGATAGCATCATTGCATAAAATTGCAAAACATTAAGACTCAACACTTTTATTCATTCTGAAACTAACTGAAAACACACTTTGGTGAAATATGACCTCTGTTAACAACCTATTGTAAAAAAGTTGTCCTGGAGAGGTTTTGTGTGTATTGAATTCAGTACTTCATCCTGTAGTGGAATTCAGTGTTTATTTGTAGTATCTAAAGCTTCTAATTTAATATGTATGTAGGTTCTGTGTCATGAAGAGGAAGCAGGGAAAGCACCTGTGGAAATTCTAGAGACAGGAAAGTCAATATTTTGTTTTCAATTTAGTGTGCAAATGACGCAGGATTTAACTCAAACTTTAAAGCAATGGAAAAAAAAATATGTGTGAGTGTCATTCTCACTGTGATTTTTAGATAAAGTAATCCAAAAGCATTTCTCAAAGGTATGGATTAAATGTTCATTACGTAAATGTACTTCCTCATGAATCTGTTCTTTGTTCATTTAGATAAAGTGGTACACCGTTTCCATGTCAAACAACTGCTGATTACAAATAAATAATTCAACGCTGAGATACAGTTGTCCACAGCGCATGAAAAAGGGAAACAAATTGGAAAGGAATGCCAATAAATTGACAATATTAAATTTCCATAAATCTACTCTGATTGCATAATTAAAGCTTGCAGTTTGTCTAAGAGCAGAAAGGGAAGGGAAATGTCAACAGTTCCAAGCTGCACTAACATTTGACTTGTTACAATTGCACATAAACCTTCAAAATTAACAAAAAAGTGTCCCAGAATGATGGAAAATAAAATACTGCCTCTATGACATCATAATATTGGTATTATTGTTGGTTTTAATGATAAGCAATGGAAGCATTTACACTGAAACACTACAATGAAAAGAAAAAAAATATTATTGTCTGTCATACCAGATACATTTTCTTTCGAATCACGTCTCAGGGTTGATACCAGCAACTTTTGAGAAATGGAAAAGAACCCCTGAAATAGTAACTTGTAGAAAATCCTGACCTAACTGCACATTTTTATCCAATCTTTGCTACCATAGTGGTTAAATTAATTAATGGGGAAAAAAAGAAAAATAAAAAAAATAATATATCTATTCTGTTTATTTACTTTGGAGGTATTTCGGTTATTCAAACACATTCCTTCATCTTTCCATCTATAATATTTAAAAGGTAGAAGTCTCTTCACATTGTTACTACAAAACATTTTTCTTAAGCTGAAACTGCGTAAACTTTGAGAAAATGGATAAGTATGTTTTTAGCTTTACACTGCTGGCTCTTCCATGGAAGCTGTTGCTAACAGAAAGTAATTTTGTTCCTTTGCCTTCCTATCTCTCACAGAAGTATTTCCCAGAAACCAGACACTGATGTTTCAGCAGATATTTTTGAAAAAGTAAAAGACTACATGACGTTTGTGATTTCTTTGTTCAAAGACTGTTTGATTAGATTCACAGGATAAATTGGGGATTATCTTTCTGGGGCTACAGAGTAGACTAAAAGCTGAAAGAAAGTTTTCCAACTGTGCTCTTTACCATGGTTCTATGGCGCAGAAAATAGTACTGGCTGATGATAAATTAAACAGTAGAACTTGATAGAAAAAAAAACAAAAACAACAAAGAAGCCACAAACAAACATCACCAATAAAGAACGCATAGTAGAACTAATAGTGTAACAAGCCAGTCTTTGGTTACTCCTTAGTTGATATTTAGATATTTACAGTAAGAATATATATTTGTGCATATGGTTTGTGTTTTTTTAACATTATCTTATTAGTGTCATTATGAATACAATTGGATGAGGAAACAGAGATTTAGCTGGGTAGCACTAAACATTCTGTGTTTCATTTAAGCATTTATTAGGCTACTGCTAATTAGACTGGAGGTTTTCAACTATAACTGCACATGTTTCGCTTTATTATACAATTAGGGATGCAATATGAATATTTAATGTTTTCATTAGCTTTTCTGTATAAAGGATTGCATCTTCTACAAACAACAAAAGCAGCCATCCAGATTCCCAATGGTCCAACAGGGAAAAATGAAGTTTACATCTGCATTAATGTACATTGAAGATAGGATGAAGAAAATACTTGGAACCAAGCAAGTTTTCTTCTACACCAATATTTTCACACAGGGAATAAGCATAAAAAGGGGGATAAATCAGGAGAATGAAGAAAAACAAGCAATGCAGCTCTGAGTTGTTCTTTTTGCTAGCCCCAAAGATTTATTTCTTGTGATTCTTTGCAGACATCAGGATCATAGGTAAGTAGGTTTGAAGACACTACATTTCAAGAGGGTAGAAAGCTATGGCCCTCACTTCTACTGCTGTCCCAAGTCAAATTTCCTTGCAGCTCAGGGAAGAAGTAGCTGGTTGCTAGCAAGCAAGCAAGCACCAGATTAAATTTTCATGGCACATGGCTCTTTGCCACTGAGTACTGCAACAAAATTCAGCAGGCATGGAAGAAAAAATGTTAGAGAAAATTGTGAAGTGATATAAAAAGTAATTTTGTTCATCTTTTATGTTTGTTTTTCAAAACGAAAGAATAAATGAAATGTTGCCAAATATTTGTAAATGTCTGGGTTGTAAAACATACCTGTTGTCTAAAACTACCAGAATTGGTCTGGAATTAACATATCTAAGATGCAGTGAAACATACTATAGGAATCACCGTATAGGTATATTTCCATGGGACAGATGAGCTATTCAAACAGCAGACACTCTCCTCTCATATTCTCTTTCTCATTCCCCTGCCCTCATCCTCCACCGCACTTCCTTTCTACTGCCTCTGCTTCCAGCCACACTTGTGGTCTGTCCTTCCTTCATGTCAGCTCGGACTCTCACATGGTTGCACATGAGCCAGTTCATGTCCCTGTCCTGCCTGTTACTCAGCTGTAGTTAAAGTAGCTTTAGCTTATAGTGTGATCAGATGAGCTTAGTGTAAGCAGCAGAAGCTTGCAGAGGGGGAGGAATGAGGAGGGCCACCCTTTTTCCTTAGTGATGAGCTTTCTATGTGATGACAGCTTCCTCCTGCAGACTTACCCTTGGAGATACAACTGTTCTGAAATGGTTTGAAATTGAAGCTTTACTCAGGTCCCTCTGCTCTTATTAGTTAACTTCTAGTAGTCAACTGTATTTCAATGTTCTTTTGTCTAGTTCTTCAAAATAGATTTCATAGTTTGCCCAGGGAAGATACAAATTGCTTACTGACAGTGATCCCAAGGCCACCCTAAAAGCCAGACTGGTAGGATGTGGAGAGCAGTTAACATGCCATGAGTCACTCCCTAGGTTGCCAGCAGGCAGTCTGCAGGGTCTCTGACAGTAAGCCTGGGAACGCAAGGTACAGTGCTCAGCACATATGCTTGGTTTGGAGACTCAGTTTTCAGTTTCCAAATAGTCTGAGTTTGGGACAAATCTGGATTTCCTTTCACACTCATCTGTGAAGAGGACAGAAAGCCAGAAAATGTTACAGTTGTCTAGAGTAAGTAGGAAGAAATTCTGTCCTGCAAAGCTTTTCTGTGGTTGCTTTGGAATATATATTTCCCCGCTTATATTGGACTCTGCAATTGTGCTTTTCCAGATGATGCTTTTCTTCCTTGAAGGCTAATGTGCTTTGTGTTAAACAAGAAGAATGGTTTTGGTTATTTTCTGCAGTAACTGAGCATTAAGAAGGAAGGAAAATATTCACCTGTTATACCATCTTCAAGTCTTTATCTATTTTGACACTTATCTCTAAATTTTGAGAAGCTACTGGAGAAGAGTGTGACTTGACAGTTAAATAAATAAATTCTAAGAAATTACCCTATTAATTAACTGTAGCAAGGGAAAGGGGGGGGGAAGGTCCATGCATATTCTTCAAGGACTAGCATGTTTCTCTATTACCAGGACTAATTGATCCCTCATGCTCACTTTCTGTTAGAATAGACAAGCAAATGATTTTTTTAGATATGGGCATATCTAAAATCTCATCTTCTAATTTTCAGTAGCAGCAGTCTGAAGCAGATATAATGTCTTTTATCAGTCACATAAGATGTCCCCGTTCCGTCATATTAAATCATCTCATTAATATATTATCATCAGAAAAAGGGCTTTCACATATTTGGAGTTGTTGTGAGCTGCTCAGCAGTAGTACCCTCTTCTGACAGAAGAAAACACTGGTTAGGATAAAATCAAACATACCACCAAGAATGTTTAACATCCTACCAAAAGACAAAGCAGTAAAATAGAGGCATCTATATAGAGAGGCATTTTATTCTTTTCTTGTTATTCATTTTGCTAATGGATATGGGTTTCCAGACTAGAATAAAATGATTTAATGATTAATAGAAATTCAGCTGAGGTTAATAAAGCAACATTTCAAAAAATACGTTATAAGTAACCTGTTTTATTGTGTTCTACCAGCAGTAGAAACACTAAATTTGTACAACTGGATTTGGCAAATAATGGGTATGTTTGGATTGGTCCTGAAATCTAGCCTGGCTTAAGCACACAGCAGAGGCAACTTGTCCTGTGCCTGTATTGATGCTCCTTCTGTTATATACCAGCACAGCAGTGGTATACTATATTCCCCAAATTCTCAGTCTAGAGACCAGGCTCTAATGCACATAATGTAGCTGAGATTATTACAGCATTTTTTCTTTTTCTGTCTGGCAGTGTTGCCTCAGGAAGGCCTTGCTTCAAGTTGTTTGCAAACAGAGAAGTTAAAACTATTCTAACATTTTCAGATTGCTGAGTCCCTCCCATCATGCAGTGGTTCCATCTTTTCCTTGACTTAATGACAGCTACTTCCTTGCTGGAGTTACACTTATCTAATCAGATGGTGAAAAAAATAAAAAAGAAACAGCCATGCATCTAAAACACAATTCTTACAGTTGCCTTGGTTGTCTGAATTGAGTTCTTGTTCTCAATCATCAAGAATGAACAAGGTGCTCATCAGACCTGTAAACAACATAGCTTGCAGGAGACATCTCTGCAGTCTGTGCCCTTTAACAAAGCATCCAAATCAGTCTCTAGTTTTCTGGCTGCACTTACTCTGCATTTAAAGGTTTGAGGTTCAGGTGTCTGGAAATCTAATCTCAGGGAAAGAAAGTTTGATCTTACTTTGCCACTTAATCCAGACCCCAATCTACTTATGCTTGATTTATAGATGTAACAGAGATAGATAAGGTACGTCATACATTTGCCTTCATTTTCTTATCACTTGCCACCTCAGCCCTGTAGAGACTTCATGGATGGTCTATGTGAGCTTTGAGTACCTTCCTAAGCACTCATAGGCATCTTGGTCTGGGTGCTAGAAGAGTGGAATGGCCAGTCCACTCCCAGCCTGGTGTGGGCCACCTGCAGGTATGGGACAGTTTCAGCAGTGTTCATTTACGTAGTCTGTGGTCTTTTGCATGGTCTAGATAACCATGTTGTGAGAGAAAATGAAACATCCTAGAATTCAAGTAGTCTAGTAAAAAAGATACATTTTTGGAGGAACTCGGTCAGAAAAGCAAACAAACCCAGAAAAGAGCTATGAATTGTATCCAAACCTGCTCTTTTTTGTATGTATGTTTTAGAGGATTCCATAAAGAGACAAGTTATTACTCTCCTATTGGACAAATACAAGGCTTTTGATCGCTTAGTTTTTTCTTTCCCTTCCTCTAGTAGTCTTGGGTTTTGTGGTGCATGACTGTTTCCCTTTATAAGGTTAAAAATGTGGCAAAGCTCATTATTGTACCACAAAACCATGAAGATCTATATTGCATAAGTTGTCTTCCAGAGTATCTTGTCCTATTGTCTTTATGGAGAGCACATAGCAACATCTTAACCTCCCATAGTGCTAGTTTTCCCCAACAACCTTTAGCATTCTCTTCTGTGCTGCTGCTGAAGACTAGCAGTACTCTGTTCTCCATATCCTCAGAGTTCATTGAATGAATTAATCCTGGAAATGAATGTTATTTTTTATTGGATTTCCACGGCAAAGTTTTGGTAGTGGAGAGCTGTAGGGATAGCCTCTATGAGAAGAGACCAGGGCTGCCCCATGCTACCTACAGTCAGTTCCAGCCTCTGTGCAGAAGAGAGAAGTAAGAAAAGAAAAGCGTGAGAAAGAGCTCTGAGAAGTTCAGAAAAGGAGAAGGTGGAAGAGGTGCTCCAGGTGTTGGAGCAGAGATTCCCCTGCACACTGTGGAGAGACCATCATGGAGTAGGTAATTCCCTGCAGCCCATGGAGGACACCATTACAGAGCAGGTATCCATACAGCAGCCTATGGAGGACTCCAGGTCAGAGCAGGAGGAGCTGCAGGCCACAGAGAGGACCCATGCTGGAGCAGGAGAAAAGTGTGAGAAGAAAGAAGCAGCAGAGAGGAACTGCAATGGATTGACCACTGTCCTAGTTTCAGCTGAAACAGAGCTGATTTTCTTTCTAGTGGCTGCTCTGTTTCAGAATTGCTATGAAAACAATGTGGATAATATTTTGGTTGTTGCTAAATGATGTGTATACTAGTCAAGGACTTTTTTTCAGCTCTCCATAGAAGCTGAGAGAAGCATAGACAGAACAATAGAATAGCTGATGGAATATTCAGTACCATAGACATGCTCAGTTTGTAAAGGGGGGTTGGCCAGTGGGGTGGAATCCAGGATGTCTGCTCAGGTTGGGCTGGGCAACCAATTCACTGGGCAGTGAGAGTGACTTGTGTCTTGTATATTCTTTTGCCATTATTATTATTGTTATTTTCCTTTGCTGTTATTGTTCTATTAAACTCTCTTTATCTAGACCCAAGAGTTCTTTTTTCCTTTCCCTTTGTTTTCTCTCTCATCTCCCTATCCCTCTGGGGGAGAAAGAGAGGATGAACCAGAGCCTGTTGTGGGGTTATACCACAACAATCACAAATGCCCATTCCTCCCCCACCCTGTGCCACTTGGCAGGGAGGAAATAGAGGAGTTGGAAATAAAGGAGTGAAGTTGATCTTGGGACAAAGAGGGATGGTGGGAGGAGGGTGGTTTAGATTTTTGTCTTTGTTTTCTCATGAGCCAACTCATTAGATAATTAATTTGCAATAATTTTTTTTTTTTTTTCCCCAAGTCTAGTTTGTTTTGGCTGTCAGGGCAGCTGATGAGTCATATTCCTGCCTTCATCCCAACCCATCAGCTCACCAGCTTCGTCATCCTATATTCTCCTCCTGTCCTGCAGAGGAGGGCTGTGAGTGAGCAGCCGGGTTGGTGTCTGCCAGCTGGCTAAGGTTAACTCACCCCATATTTTCAGGAACAAAACATTTTAGATAGGCTGTATATTTTGGTCAGACTGAAAGTTCAAGGTAGTTAGGCCACAACCTGTCTGCCAACTATTTAGAACTACATATGCTATATTTATTAAAATTTACCTGACTATTAAGCATATATTTATGCCTTGAACCAGTGTGTCTCATTCATATCAAATATGTCTTATTAATGGGTTTAACTTGTTGCACATACAGTAGTTGATAAACATGTCAGCTGAAAATAATTTCATATCAAAATGTTGAAATGTATTCAAACAACATATTTGTCCAACAATGAAAAACAACAGCAACACACTGCATTTCTAAATCTGTGCATGAAGAATATTCCAATGGAAAAATGGGAGAAATGTGCCTGATGAAATCTAAAATCACTCTAGAGACTTTTAAAATGGATAGCTGTTTTTTCTCTCTCATACATTCTGGAAAATATTGTACAAAAATAACTTAGAACATCATGCAAATTAATAGATACATCTAGTCTGTGGGTTCCTGAAATTCTGTGGGGCTAAGAAATGTCTGAAAAGCAAAGAAACACCCAAAGAAAATGATAACTTGGAATGATGCATTAATTGTGAAATTTTAATGTTGTTTCAAGAGGGATTGGTCATCTAAAGCTCCCCAGCCCTCTTCATCACCTATCTACAGATGCAAAAAAAGAAGAGGATGTAACTTGTGTCACGTTATCAGTATCCAGCTAAAAATTCAGTATTCCTTTCTAGTGTAGTTGTGCGTTTTCCCTCTTTTAACACCATATGATTTCCCTGCAAACCTCATCAATCAGTATTCACTTCATATTATGGCAGGAGTCACTTGAGTGGCTGAGAAAAAGCTTGGGAACTTGTTCCTATTAAAGTTTGTATCAAGGATCAGGGAAACCTTGAATTTCCTAGTTTAGGGCTCTGCAAACTTATTTACAGACTCTCTGTCAAAGAAGAAGTGATCTGGGATCTCACATAATCAGACCAGCTCTTTTCTACTGCTGGTTTATTCTCAGTTAAATTATTGACTATTATATAAAGGGTTTAGTTCAGTGTTCTGCTAATGATGCTGCCATTAAATTGTAAATCAATGCTCATTGCTGCCTAGCTTTCTGGTGTTTCATTATAGAAGTTTAATATAAACTTTGGATTTAATAGGCTATCCTTCACTCAAGACTGTTGATTTTAAAGTGACAGTTTTCAGGGATAAACTAAGATTGATTTCTAAATTGCTTGTCATATACTTTATGGGTCCAGCCCTGAGGTCCTGTCATAGTTAAATCTCCTATTGACTTAATTTAAATGGAAGTCTGCAGTGCCACAACTAAAGATACTATTCTGGTTGTCACTTCATCACCAAATATAAAGTGAGGCAAGATTCACCATTGAATATACTTCTTTTTCAAGAAAGTGCTTTTCTAATTATTAAAACTGTTACTAGGCAAGGCAATCAGATGTGCGTGGTGTGATGAAGCACTGCTGAGGACTCCAGAGCTACCTCTGAATTTTGGAAATCTGAACTCACCTGCAAGACAAAGTTCTGTTTGAACCACTGTGTATAGACATACTGTGAATGGGATGGTGAAGTTTCTAACATAGGCATACTCATCTCCCCACATCACAACAGTACCTTTTTTGTCAGGGATATTTTGTCAGTTAACTGCTGGCTATGCTGTTTCTATGATGATTTCAGCCATGCTAGAACAGCAAGGATATGGACCTGACAAGTGGGTTTGGAGACACCTCTGTCATGGTACTTGAACATCTGCACTGGGCTCCCTCCACAGCCGGTCACCTGGGACAGAGATTGTGGCTTGGGTGCAGTCAGTAGGAGCTCTTCTGGGAAGGACAACTGCTGTAGAAAGTGAGAGAGAGATGCCCTGAACTGTTTCTGTTGAACTCAGTGCCCATAAAGTAAAAGATCCTGTTTTGATCACTAATGAATGCCAGGGAATGTCCTGGGAACTTCTGGATTGTTTCCTGACTCTCAGTGAAGTAATTTATGTTTAACTAAGTCTGCTTAGTGAAATTTTAAAACAGAAAAACAGCATTAGAAGTTGCCTCTTTGATACATTTTTAGTACAGCTGAGAAGAAAAGGCTCCACTTTGTCCTAGGCATCACTTGGATAAACTAAAGTCATTCTCCTGTACATTCTGATGGGTTGATGTGACAAATAGACACTTGTCAGACTAGATTTTCCATGTAGAAGACTTTTGCCAGACTCATGAAAACTGCACTTGGGAAAAATACTCCATAGAGTTCATATCACATATTTTCTGATTGTTATGCTCATTGTTAACTACAATTAAACAGAAAGAAATAATTAACAAGAGCATTGTTGCATTGCAGTCTCTCAACAGATAGTCATTCCAGTGGGAGAGGACAGTAAGACCTTTAAACAGCTGCAAGGAAAGAACAGCTGACAACCTTTGTTGGGAGTAAATGTGAAATGTATATTCAGTGTACTTGTTTTATCTTTTGTTCTAACATCTGTGACTTAGTCTATATGCCACCAGCAATTACTTTAGAATTCTGGTAAAGAAAATAAAATATGATTACAAGTAGGAAAGCAAATATGATGAGTTATCATGGCCATTATAGAACGAGAATACTGATCTGGCACTCTTCAAATTGCTTAACTGCACTGTAAATGCAATCAATCAGCTTTATTTGTGTAATATATTAACTCCTTTTAAATAATTTTTTAAATCTTCTAACAAAATATGTCTTTTATTATATCTGTTCTCATTGTATACTCCTCTCTTTTGGTCTCTCTCGTTCTCACTCTCTCTCAAAGCCTTGTATCTAGGAGAGCTCTCATATCAAAAATGTTGCCCCAAGCTGTTACCACTTCATGTTTCATCTGGCAGGAAATGGAACTTCAATTGGAAGGGAGAATATAGGTTTTCATGAATGTCACTCACAACTGAGTGTCAAAATTCTTTACTCTGTACTAATTTTCAGGATAATTAAACTGAGTCAAAGAGTGAGAAGTATTTGGGTGGCTATATTCAAAATGCATTAGCTTCTGCATTGTTGCAAGAATGTCTTATAGTAGTGTATCTACTTTATGTTTAGAAGTATATGCAATAACCTTTTTTGCTGTAATTTCTCTCAGTCTTTAATTGCTTCTCTCCACTGCTCCAAGTGTCACATTTTCAATGGAAGATGCTCTTGTTAAAGGAGCAATGACAATAATAATTGAGAGGAAATTTTCGACAATGATCTGTGATGCACTAAAGAAAGGTAGGAAAAAGATTGAGTTCCAGATGAATGAACATTTTCTCCGGGCAAAGCATATTTGTAGTTGGCTGAACTGTGCATTTTTCAAGTAAAAAAGGTTTGCAATATGTTAAAAATCTTACAGTTCATGCATCAACAGCATTGTAATTTTTATTTACTTTTTCATTAGTTGGGTTCACTATCAAGATCAGTAAAACCAATCTCTCAACAAAAAATTTTCTGCAACACATTTTTTCTCTCCCTGTTTTACTTGTGTACCTCAGAGATTTATTTATGGTTATGTTTTGTTGCAAAAGTCCCTTTCTGAGTGGAGTAAGCTTTGATACATAAAGAATAAACATGAGGTATTAAACGTTTTAGTCATATGGGAGGTTATGTTTCCCTTTACATGATTGGTGTTTGTCACTTCTGTACACTAACATTGCCAAATCTGAAGTTAAAGGAAAAGAGCTACTTAATACTATGGGATAATTGCTCTTCATTAGACTTTAATTTTGTTGTTGAATATATACCAAAAAATTAGGCCTTTGTAATGTTTTTCTTACCATGATGAAAACCATAAAAAATGCAATTTACTTCAGCCATAAAAATTCAGGACGTAGCTCTTCTTTTGTGCTTGTGAAGATGTGGTCCTTTGGCCTACGTGACATTTGGCATCATCAGAGACTTCTGACATAAATATTCCATCCACAATGGCCTGATCATGCCACCATTATTCACAGAACATATTAATACAAATACAATACAATAAGTAATCCCAANCAATAAGTAATCCCAATGACCTGAAAAAAAACCACAATCCACAACCCAGAAAAAAAACCACACAGAAAATCCCAGCAATTAAATTGGGAAGTCACAATTCTACTGTGCCCATTTTCATCAGATAAAATAATTAGAGACTTAGTAATACCTTTGCACTCAGATATAGTGCAAATTAAATATATAGTGCAGATGAAATTTGTTGCATATTGTAGTGAAAGGTCTGACAACAGGGATGGTCTTGGTTTCTGATGAGAACCAAAAGATGTAGTGTGGGGCCATTGGCAGTTTGTTTTCTACAGGCTTCGAACTGCATTGCCCTGCAAAAGTGCTGAGAATAATTTGGAGCTTCCTGAGAACAGAAGAATGTCAAGAAAATCTTTTGTGCTGTGTGTGGGAAAAAAAATAAAAGAAATAAATTTATATTAGTTAGAAAAAAAGTTTAATTTATAAAATGATGAGATTAAACTGGTACAGATAATACAGAAGAGCTCTGATATGATTGAACATTGGCCAATCAGGAGGGTGGGAGAATGGATTATAATGAGCATCCTATTACACTGAGCCTCAAGCAGAACTCTGTGAGAGAAATTTCAGTGGAGGACAACTGCAGGAAGAGTCTGTCTAAATTTCCCCAGGGGACACGCAGACTGACAGAATGTGTTCATATTGCATCTGAAGTTTTCAGAGAATTGATACTAGATCTAGCACTGAATCTCAAGATGTTAGCAAGTCCAAACCCCTGCACTAAGGCACCCCTTAATCTGCAGCTCTATCTATACCAACCCAAGTTTTTTTCTCACCTCTAAAAACCACAAATGAGTTAAAGGCTGTAGTCTCCAGAGAGCCCTAAACATTTTTACTTTCTTTGCTGTACACTCAGCTCCTACCCCATATAACATCTTTAGGTCACACCCACAGTACAGTGAAAGATATACCTTCTGACAGCATCTCCATCCAACACTGGACTGCAGTCTCTCTTTATGTGCATGGCAAACAGTGCCTGTTGCAGGTGATGGATATAGTGGGTGTATCTACATC
>VZTM01034754.1:14702-25224 GCA_013400555.1 Jacana jacana | reverse complement strand
CAATGCAGGGGAAGGCATTTCTTCTAGGTGAGGTATTGAAAATAGGAGCAAAGTTGGTATGCCTTTGTTATTTTGGATTTTATTTTATGATCATAAAAATTTAAAAGAAAATTAACCATGCAGGAGTTGAATTACTCAGAATAGCAGTCACTGTAAAAGAATTTCTGCTGGAAAAAAAAAAAAAAAGGTTTTATTCCTTCTAGTTTAGAGCTTTGGGAAAAAAAGTTTCATAGCTTGCACTGTATTTAATTTTATTACCCTCACTGGCTAGCTTTGTGTCCTTGACTTTAAATGTATATATACACTGTTACTAACAATTTTCTCTGTGTAAACATTTGAAGAGCAAACAGCAGTATCTTGTAAAGGGTAAGTGGCATTTCTGAGGTGAATACCCTGTAGGTAATGGGGACTTGAAAGAGCATTCCAGTAGAGCTCTGGCTTTTCCAAGGCTATCTCTCCAATGCTTCGTTTTCCTAAGCCTTGCTCAGAATTGTGCCAACAGTATTTTATTCAAAATATTGGAGAAGCAAATAAACCTGGCCTTTACTGGGATTAATTTAGTGCAGCCTGAAGCAGCGAATCTCTTCTGGCAACCGTTCATAAGCTGAGTAAGCAGCACCCTCACATCTGTTGACAATGTGAGTTCCTTGTGGAAGCCAGTATCTGGGAAGACTTTAAGAGAGTGTCCAGAATGGGAGAGGGAATATAAGTCACTTACAAGTGACAGCTCTGAATTTAAACACTTTGAGTCAACTACTCATGTGGCTAGAATATGGATATGGTATTCGTTGTCTTCTGTTTCTCTAGTATTTATGTGGTTCGGCTGGAAAACCAAACATCATGATGCTGGGAGAAGCCTGTCCATTTTGACTTGGGCGGTTACGGAATATTTAGTCGATTAAAGTAATATTTTTTTATTTCAGTGAGTTTACTGAAATTTTAATCAAAGCAAATGTTTTCAGGAAAGTTAGTAGAGCCCTGATTTTTCGGAGTTACTTTAAAACCTAACAAGTAATTAAATAAATTGTGTTTGGGGATTTGTTTTTCTTCTGGATGGCCAGCTGTATCTTACCAAATGACTTTAAAACATTACTCCTTGTAATCAGTCTTTGGTCCTCCATAGCACTGCTAGACTAAACAAGGGATAACACTGAAAATCAAAATCAGATTTGGTGACATAATCATGTTGATGTATTCAACATTTACTGGCTTGAGTAATTTCCTTCTCCAGCTTAATTATTGCACAACATTGGTCAACTTTATTATTACACAGTGCATTCAGAAGGTTCTTGCTCTTTATCTGGGTGCTGGTAAAGACCTGATCCAGTCTTGGCAATGCTACTTTGAGGTCCTTGAGGCCTGGCGTTTCCTCCCTGCTCAGTTATCTTGCACAGCGTTGGTTATCTCACTTTGACTTGTCATATGGCCTTCTCCTAGCTATAAGTTTAAGGTAACAATGGGCGCTATACTTAATATTTCCATAGTCTTGGAATATATACTGCTCCCACAAAGATATTCTGACTTAGCTTCAAACTGGAACAAGTTTTCAGAATGCACATTTTAGTCAGTGATAGATAAGATACAAGTGTGTATCCAGTGAAGAAGCAGGCTAGTTGCAGAATTGTGATTCATGACCAGTCTCACATTTTTGATTTTCCTTTAGTCAAAGTGAACCATCAGCAGCAACTACAGAAATGGCAAAAAAATAAGTTTATTAAATATGTTAAACAAATAGAGGCCATCTGTTTGTGAGCATTTGGTGAGCCAAAGGGAAAAAAATGTTTTGAATACATATTTCTGAGCAAGTTCATTGCTTAGCTCTACAAATTTCTGTCAAATTGCTGAATATGATATAAGCTGTTGAAACTTGTCAGAATTCGTGTTCAAAATACAAAGATCTGATTTTCCTTTAAGGTTTCTGGTTGCGTGTTGTTACTAGCGTTCATAAATTATCCTGTTATTAAGAAAAATGACGTGGGAAACAGAAACAGTTTTAAATTGATGGCGAAGCACGTCGGTTAGTGGCTGTTTTAATAGAAGATTGCATTGTACATTTATCATTTCAATTTCTAAAATTAGGTGGTTCCAAATGGATCTTTGGTTTTGTGTGTAGTCAGACTCTTTTTATATATTCAGTGCAGCCTTTACTTATGTTTATACCTCATTTATTTTGTTTAAGAACTACTTATGTGCTTTTATCATTTAGTTTTCTATTGTTGGTGCCAAATCCTGAAAAATTGGTCCCTGTAGTATGCTGCAGCCATTAAATACCAGTCGGTTGCAGAATATCATTTGAACTTATTAAAATGTGATTCATCTGGTGCCAAGTTTATTCACAAGCCGTGTGCTGGGCCAGGCATTATACATCAAGGGAAAAAAATGCAAACTCCCGTGGGTAGAGTTGGACAACTATATTCTGTGAGGGTGGTTAACTCCTGTCTACACCGGATCCAGGAGGGTGCTGCTGTCCCGTTTCTCCTCCTCTTCTCTGAAGTGGCCAAAGGAGCAGGCTCTTAAACACGTGAGCAAGCAGTACTTCTGTGGTCCTAATCCCCTAATTAGACTGTCTTGCACAGATGGTATTTAGATTCCTTTTTGTGTGTGAAGAAAGCATGTGGTAACAATATTCATGAATTTTTATAAGATCAAACATGCTACGTAGGCTTTGCTCGCATATTTCTTAACCTTGTATTTGGGCCAGACCACTGGGTGGAAACAAATGTGAAATTGAACCTAAATACACAATGAAATTCTTACCAAATCACTTTACAGCATGCAATAAATAAGTAAACGCATTGCATCTCACTAGTGATAGTTGTGACAAGGCAACAAGGTTTTTTGTTACCTTGGCTGTTGGCCCCCCCCAACAAAATTTAGTAAAGCTTGCATTACTGCACTCATTCCAATATTATATCCAATAGTATATTACAAAGGAGCTATGCTTTACTTTCATTTGGAATAATAAATGCTGACAAGGACATACCGGCTTTTAAAGTTTAAAATATATAGGAGATTAATTTTCTGTAGAATGATTTAAGCATTTTGGACTAAGAGATTATATAAGGTAAATGTCAGAGGCAGATGCATTACTGTAAAACACTTGTATTAGGAAGTCATTTGCAGACATTTTTTTTAATCTATCACATAAATATCTCCAATATTATATATATGAGAAAAAATGCCTACTTGCTTTAAAAATTACTCCAATGATGACAGCATTTTGCATTTTCTTTTGTATCAGCCATGGAACCAACAAATAACACACAAATGAGCTGTCATAAAAGCTGAGACTTGCTGTGTTTAAATGGTATATTGAACTTGCTGATTCCAGTGACAGTTTATCATTACGGCTGGCATTTATATGGTGCAATGGAATCAAATTGCAGCATTTAAATTGTCCAAGATGGACTTCCAGTAAATGAAACAGGATTTTTCCACATTGTTTTGATAAAACGCTGATTTACCATGTTTTGTTACTGTTACTGAACATATTTGAAGTGTTGGAAAGATTCTCATGAGCACTTCAAAGGAATAAATGAAAGAAAAAAAGCCCCGGCAGATAGATACGCAAGTAACATCCAGAATGTTAAACCAGACGATAAGGACAGGTAAAGATGTTGTGAATTCAGTGCTAACAGGATATAAGAGAATAATCTACGTTCTAATATTTGTTTTAACAGTAGAGAGTGGAGAGTCTAGGGAACATAGGGGTAATGATGCAGGGAAAGAAAGATAGTAACAGATTTTCTGTTCTAGGTAAGAAAGATGAAAATTCTCTCATGTAACAGTGAGGGAGAAAGGGTAGACATAGCATAGACACCAGTCTAGTGCTTTTTTATTTTTTTTGCCCCAAAAAAGTTTAGATACTGTGCTAAAAATAGCTGGAACTTGAAAGTTGAGAAGGAACCTTAAAAGAATATGTAATAAAATAATCTTCTAGACTTCTTAAACTCTGCATAGAATTGAAATAATAGGAATGAGAAAATGCTACATGCATCATCTCAGTGCCTGAGAACTAATGGGTGAATTAGCATGTATTTAAAAGAAATAAATTGCTATTTAAATCACCAGATTCACAGGTAATGTTTGTGGGTACCATAAAATTCTTTATAATCATAACAATGTTTTTGAGAATTATAGAATCATCTAGATTGGATAAGACGATTAAGGTCATCAAATCTAACCATAAACCTAGCACTACCAAGACTACCACTAAACCATGTGCCTCAGCGATACATCTACACATCTTTTAAATGCCTACAAGGATGGTGATTCAATCACTTCCCTGAGCAGCTGGTTCCAGTGCTTGGTAGCCTTTTCAGTTAGGAATTTTTTCCTAATATCCAATCTAAACCTCCTGTGATGCAACTTGAGTCTGTGGCACCTCTTTTAAGTAGTTGTAGAGAATAAGACGACCTCCCCTCAGCCTCCTTTTCTCCAGACTAAACAANTTTCCTAATATCCAATCTAAACCTCCTGTGATGCAACTTGAGTCTGTGGCACCTCTTTTAAGTAGTTGTAGAGAATAAGACGACCTCCCCTCAGCCTCCTTTTCTCCAGACTAAACAACCCCAGTTCCCTCAGCCTCTCCCCATAAGACTTGTACTCTAGATCCCTCACCAGCTTAGTTGTCCTTTGGACACACTTCAGCACCTCCATGTCTGTCTTGTAAGGGGCCCAAAACTGAACACAGTACTCAAGGTACGATCTCACCAATGCCAAGGAATGATAGGGGGACGGTCACTTCCCTAGTCCTGCTGGCCATACTATTTCTGATACAGGCCAGGATTCAGTTGGCACACTGCTGGCTCATGTTCAGCTGGCTGTTGACCAGCATCCCCAGGTCCTGTTCTGCCAGGCAGCTTTCCAGCCACTCTTCGAGCCTGTAGCGCTGCATGGGGTTGTTGTGACCCAAGCACAGGACCCTCATACCATTGGCCTTGGCCCATTGATCCAGTCTGTCCACATCCTTCTGTAGAGCCTTCCTACCCTCAACCAGATCAACACTCCCACCCAACTTGTTGTCTACAAACATACTCTTGATCCCTTTGTCCAGATCATTGATAAAGATACTAAAGATTTTATTGGGAAAGAGTGAGTAGGTAAGAAATATTTTTCAATATTTGAAATATTCTGTGCACAGAAGGAACACGATGATTCATCCTGTGCTCTATTGAGGAGACAGGCTCCCCATGTGTTACTAGAATGAGGTAACTGATGGTTTCCATGTGAAAGATCATAAGTTATGCGTAATGAAGTTCTTATTTCAACTCTTGATCACAGAATCATAGAATGGTTTGTGCTGGAAGGGACTTTAAAGATCATTGAGTTCCACCCCCGCTGCCATGGTCAAGAATACCTCCCACTTGACCAGGTTGCTCAAAGCCTGGTCTTGAGCATTTCCAAGGGAGGGGTCCCACTTGACCAACTTCTCTGGGCAATCTGCTCCAATGTCTCACCACCCTCACACTGAAAAATTTCTTCCTGATATCAAATCTAAATCTTCCCTCTTTCAGTTTAAAACCTTTACCCCTTATCCTATCACTGCAGTGCCTGACAAAGAGTCCCTCCCCATCTCTCCTGTAGGCCCTGTTTAGGTGTTGAAATGCCATTATAAAATCTCCCCAGCACCTTCTCTTCTCCAGGATGAGCAACCTCAGCTCTCTCAGTCCGTCTTCACAAGAGAGATGCTCCAGCCCTCTGATCATCTTCATGCTCCTCCTCTGCACTTGTTCCAACAGGTCCATGTCCTTCTTATCCAGAGGACTTCAAAGCTGGACAGGATACTCCGTGTGGGGTTTCGTGGCGTAGAGGGGCAGAATCACCTCTCTCAACCTGCTGGCCACACTTCCTTTCATGAGGCCCAGGATGCGGTTGGCTTTCTGGGTGGCCAGCAACATCCTGAGGTGTACAATGATCGTTTGCTGTCCCATGTTTGAGAATAATAGGTTTTGTTTCCAAGTTACTGGCTCTCCAGTCAGAGTAGAAAAAGGATAATGTTTATCTTGTGTTAAGAACTATCAATTAATTTAAGAAGTGATTCTGTACTCTCCTTACATGAGGTTTATGAAGTCATTTTGTATTTACTTTGATTTATTTAGTGTTACGGGTACAAAAGAAAAGTTCAGGAAGGTGAAGAAAGCTAACTCTGTAGTTCTATGTATTTTTCAAAACGCCTAAGAAAGTGGTGGTGGTTTATGTGTCCCTGAAGCAGAGATGTAGAATACCTTGTTTAACACATGGCTATTTTGACTATATGGTAAAGAAAATGGTAATTGTCATTTGGTAACTATTGGCATTGCTTGTCCTTTGTTAGCTTGCTGCATACTACTGCAGTTTTTCTCTTGTGTCGTAGGCAGCAAACCTTGCAGAAAACTTATCCTTCAAAATACCTTGTCTCACAAGGAAATGAGAATGGAAAGTGTTTGAAAGCTACACATTTATTGCGAGTGTATATATCAGTGCCATATTTTTCAGCTAGTTGAAGGGTAAGCCTGGGAGAAAGTGCCACTTCTGTTCAGGAAGAATCTCAGAGCAGATCTCTTGAATCAGCCTCCAATATCAGTCTTGGTAAATGTCTGTCTAATCCATTTTTGAAGATTTGCAATGTTGGAGACTTTGCTATTTTCCAAGTGTAATCTATGCTACTGTTTCATTATCTCTTTCCCTAATATTGACCTGAATTATTCTTGCTGTAATTTAAATGCAGTACTCGTTGTACAGTCCACTAGGGACACCAAGAATTGTTCTTTTTCTCTTTGCAGCAGCCTTTGTGTATTTGAAGACTGTTATCGTTGCCCCCTATCACTTGTCTCTCAACTAAAGGTGTAGATTTTGAGAGATTTATATAATTTGCATAATTCTTATTTTTGTAAGTCTTCTACGGTGATTACAATAGCAAAAGCTAGAGCACATTTTCTTGTAACTAAAAGAAGTAAGAGTCTAAACAAACAACTCTGGTTTGTAATTGCGATCATCTGGCAAGATGTGAGCAATAATGAGTTTCTGTTTGATGGGGTAAAAATGGCCATACAGCTCTACTGGCATCAGGGCTCTCGCTGTTTGCCCTGCCCATTAGTCCAGCTTTGTTTCTCCTAGTTTTCCACATTGAGAAAACAGAGTGATTGCCTCATGGTGCCCTTTGGTGCGACATGTTGCATATAAAGCATGCCCACAGTGGTAGAGCTATTGTACTTGTGCCACAGCAAGGCCGTGCTGGAGTGGGAGACGGGACACATCCCATGCTCTGTGCCTTCCATCTGCCAAATAAGAAGGTGAAAGAATGAAAAGATGAGTACCAGATGGAGTTACAGAGATTCATATCACTGTGTATTAAAACACAGGTGCAAGTGTTCTGTGATAGAGAATGACAATGTATGCTGACACTGAGTACCAATTCTAGCAGGTATGTAATGTAGTAGGACCTCTTCTGCAGTAGGACCATTCAATAAATCTCCAGAACTCAAGTACCATTGCTAAAAATATTTCAGGGGAAACTATTTTGTTAAAAAGGAAGGCCTTGTATAATGAGTTGGTGAATGGAACTGCTAAGATTTTCTTAACCCACTTCCAGGAGACTTGACAAGTATTTTCAAACAACATAAGTGACAACATAGAAAAAGCTTTGCCACAGGAAAAACCACGGGACTGTGCCACAGTCGTGGAATCATTCATTGAGGGGACAAATGCTTATTTTGTATGCTGGGCACATTGCACAAAGGTGAATTAATTCATTTGGGATGTAGTCAACACTGGGCAAGAGGAAGATCTCTTCACTTTGTTAGAGATCAGATTTTGCTGATTCGGAAGCTCATTGGCAAGCCTTCCGCTATTTAGGTGTCTGATTTTTAATCTAAATAATGACCTATCGGGGTGGATATAAGCTTGAAAGGAACCTTGAAACTGATGAACTTTTCAAGCAATTGTTTAGGGATCCCAGTGGTATTGAAATGTTTATACAGTAGCCTGGGAAAAGAGGGAGACCGGGTCCAGGCATACTACTGCAGACAGAGCTTCAGTCGATGGACAAAGGAATACAGGCAACCCAGAAATAAGATCTAACAGTTTAGCTAGCCCATCTATTTCTCTTGTGGCAAAAGAGAGACAGCAAAATCTGATCTCTCCAGAGGGAGATAATAGTGCAAACTAAACAATAAATCTGGCTTCTGAAAGTCACAGTTACCTCAGTTCTCTTGAAAAGGTGAATAAAATAAATCAGACATGTAAGAATAACACACTTTGGCGGTTGTTTCTCCTTTGTAAAGGAAGGAGGACATTCAGATTGAAGAAAATGGGAAAAGGGAAGGTATTTTTAAGTGAGACTGATAGTTGAACACAGTGGTTTTATGAGTAATTTAACGCATGAAGAATTTTTGAAGGCAAACTAAATACTTTACCTTAGTTTTTTTCTCCTTTTTTTCTTCAATACGGAAAGATATTAAGGGAAAATGAGAAGTTCAAGGTAAAATTAGGTGGATAAATTATAAAATCATCTACACAAAAAGAAAACCATATTTGCTTTAGGCCAATACTGTGTAAACTAACAAGAGAAAAGTGTTTTAAACCTTATGCTGTAGCAAGGAAAGCTACGAAGAAGCTGGTTTTAAAAAGCAGAGTTTGAAAAGTGTACAGCATCATCAGAAACATTGCTTGGTTTCTGGTGGAAAAACTTGAAGATTGACTTTAAATGTGAGAAGAAGTAGTTATCCTGCATACAGTGTCTCAAATTCTTTCAGTATTCTTAACATTGAAAATGTTTGAGTTGCAACAGCAGAAGCTGGGACATAATTCAGCAAGTGGAAAGGCCAAGTTGGAAAATACTGAGTAGGTCAGAATTCTATGGAAAGCACCACATGTCTTGGGGATTGTATCTTGTAAAGAGGTGACGTTACATACAAATCTTCCTGTGCTTTACAGCAGCAACAGCATGAAAAATGTGAGTTTTATGTTCTCGAGAGTGAAGCAAACCCCAAAAGACCAGTCTGTCTTTAAATTAGTCTGTGGTTAATGGTAATGATCCATTATTATGAATTTGCGTCTTTGTAAGCTACTGGCTAGGATTTCCCTTACAAATGGGGAATCCAAGGTGCCTGCTTTAGCGGTGGGATTTGAGATTGTTTTCTCAGCATTTTTGTTACCTAATGACAGGGAACTTTCTGCTGAACATGCTGATTCATTTTTTTTTATATTTAGCATGATGGCTTTTCGGCATCCTACTCTGAATATGTTTTTACCCTATTGGTAGTGTCTGATGAAAACTGCTGAATTTGGGTATCGGGGCAGAGATTAACCCAGACTCCCCATAGTCCTTGCCTTTGAGATTTTGTTTCAGAAATGAATATGGTAGTGGGTCTAAGGAATACTATAGAAGAGGATGGGGAGGAAAAGTTAAGGTTTAAAGTGAGGTAATTTTTTTAATATTTTTTTTTTTTTAATTTTGGAAATTGTATGAAGTGATGGACTTTTTTTAGTTTAGCAGGTGAAGGTTTGACTGTACTTTACTCCCTCTCCCTTTTAATGATGGTATCTTTTAAGGAAAAGTAATGTTAGTCCGCATTAAATTACATTCTTCCCCACTTTTTACTTTAAAAGATTGTTACCTTTCATCTTGTGTGATAGCATGCAGTTGTAGACATTAGTATTAGGACTTCTCCCACCAAAAAGGATAAAATAATTTTAAATCTGGTACCGGCTGAAGCTCGTAGCCCTGTACTAGAATGATGAACATGAAGTCCTGCATTTAAGGTGAATAACAGAATTGTCAAATATAAGCAATGATTTTATGCAACAAAAGTGACAGAAAAGGAGGAATATGAAGGTATAAGATAGTCTAGTGAGATTAAGCTTTAAAATATTATTGTTAAGTAGATAAGGAAGCATTTGTGCTATTTTAGAAAGACTAGGTGAAATAGTGTATGCAACTGCTATTTCACATGTTCCAGAGACATGAAGTGTGACTAGAAACGATGCTAAGGAGAGCAACAAGAATGACTGCAAGAATGATGAATCAGGGTTGAAAGAAGAGACTGCAAGAGCAGCTTTACTTAGTTTAGTGAAATTGAGAACTAAAAAATCTGTACTGCATGAATGGTGTAGAAACGGCAGGTATTACCTTACTGTTAAAAGGCCAGATTTTACCCAAGAACAAATAAACAGAAAATAGTCTCCAATGAAACCTGACTAGAAATTTTAAAAAGGGTTAATTTTAAGCGATATGAGCATTATGAAATGCATGATTGTAAGGATACATCTTTGAATAAAATAAAACAAGGTACATGTTTTGCAAGTAGATTGTTTTTTAAAATTTCCTGATATAACTTGCATTTCATTAAATCATCAACACTAAAAACCAGACAAACCAACCCTTTTATCCTGCAAGTAGGATGCTTGGTGATTTTCATTGCAAGCCAGTGTCATATACTGGAAAGAGTACTACACTGTTGCCTTATAACATGCAGTTAACTATTGTTCCATATGATCTTTTTTTCCCAGTGTGGTCTGAACATGGACAATTACAGGTGAT
>VZTM01034732.1:42983-73295 GCA_013400555.1 Jacana jacana | reverse complement strand
ATGTGATTTTTAAGTTTGGGATTTAAGGAGAGTTTATTTGAGATTATTAAAATAAACATTTGGTTTATTTAAAATAAAAATCTTGGGTTTAAGTATCTTTAGGTGCTAGAACTTTACAGAAATGCAGCAAATAATATGACATTCACAACCTTGTCCCAAGATCTGAGCAACACTGAAGATCCGTGTTTGTATCTATGTGAAGCTTAGAAATAAACATATTATACTGTTATATATAACAATTGGTTTAGAGACTATTGTATGGATGTATGAGTATTGCTTGAAGAAATGAAACCATTTTTATTTGGTATTTTAATACCTTGGAACAGGATTGTAGAAATGACTGATCAAGCCAGATGCTTCGTTATCATGTTAAGCAGTCAAGATACTTTTCAGCTTTCAAACATATAATTTTCTTGTTTACCTCGTATGTGCAACTTGGGCACAAAGAGGTGATTTTTCTGGTTTGAAAAATCCATATTTTATGTACACTGCCACTGTTGCTTTCCTTGTTATTAAGAGCACAATTCAAATGATGCAAAGGGATTTTGTGTTCCTGATGTTTTTATAAATACCTTGGAGTATCATGATGCTTGTAGCGATTAATTATCAAACACATTTCCAGCAATTCTAAGGGTTGAGTTTCTTTTTAACTATGCTGCTGATGGGTGTTCTAGAATGTTTTAAATCAAGTTCAAAATACAGTTTATTACTCTTGGAAAGTAACAAGTTTTGGTTTTTTGTTCCCAGAGCATTTTTTCCTGTTCACTGAAAACTTTATCTTGAATTTGTATTTCAGAATGAAAAGAAAGTTCTATTCATGGGATGAATGTATGAATTTGAGAGAAGTCAAGGTAAAGTGGTGAATATACCACATTTAAAAACAGATGTCTGGTTAGGTTTACATGAAGGAAAAAGGCATCTGTGATGGCCAAGCATCAGGCCGGACTCTGAACTCTTTAAATGGGGGTGACAGATTCTGCAAAACCACATGCTGCAGGCACACCTTGAGCTCTCCTGCTGCTTTGTGGAGTATCCCACTATTTGTACATGATGTCCATGTCTCATAGCCAAGCCTCTTGTTCTTTGAGAGAAGATAAAGAAACTGATCTTGTGTGTATGTGTGCTTTTCTGTTTTACCATCCTGGTCTTTCATTTTGCTGCAGATTTCTAGGTGTATATCCAGTCCTTGTATTTGGGGCATTTGTAGAAAGCACTGGGAGTTTTAGCAAGCCAAATGATAGAATAACACTTGAAATTGTGGGTTTAAATTCCAAGTCAACCCATGGTTTGTGCATCTGATTTTCTATATATACAACATTCCCTAACAGAGAAGTTGGGTATCCATAATTTAGGTTTAATTTACTGGAGATTGCAGTAAACAGTGTCTTCAAAAAGAACACCTGTAAGAGAGTCCTTGTTCAGGAAAGTTTCATAAGAAAAAAAATTGCTGGGTTTTCTTGCACAGTTCCATGAGCAAGAACTGTTACAGCTTCAGGACTGTCTTCCATTGCAGGGAAGCAGGTTTTTATGTTAATCTTCACCCCAGCTGTGATGTCATACCTACAAATAGAAGTTTTAAACTACTATTAATATCAATGCTTTTATTTTGAAATTAATTTAAAATGCTATTTTGTTGCTTTTGAAACAGATTACAGACTGTCAAATGGACATGTTTTTTAAATTCTGTGCTAGAAATTTGTACACAGTAAAATTTTAGTTCTACAGTCCCTGCTGAGTTCTTTAAAGGTGTATTTTGCTCTCTTACAGTCTCTGAAGAAGCTAAATCATGCCAATGTAATAAAATTGAAAGAAGTCATCCGAGAAAATGACCACCTTTACTTTGTATTTGAATACATGAAGGAAAATCTCTATCAGTTAATGAAGGACAGGTATGTCTGTTTCACAGAACAAACAGGGTGCTATCGTGCTTTATGTAACGATTCTTATGCTATTATGAAGAACACATTGGAATTTCTGATTTTGGCTCTTCTTGCAGCCCCCCTGATGAGAACAGGAGTTGCTGCAGCTGCTTATCTGAGGGTAGAATTCTGCATTACAGTATTCCATATTGTAATGCTTTTGGAAAGAACAGTTTTTTTCAATTGTTAATATGATAGTTTGCATGTCTTTGGTGTGTGGAGCCATGGCAGAAATTCCAAATACTTTTTTTTTTTCTTTATTAGCCTTCACTTTAATGTATGAAGGATTGGATAAATACTGTTCCTTCTGCTTTTGCTCATGGATTTGGCTTAAGGTGGGGATGGTCACCTGCATGTACATGCATGCATGCTCATAAGAAAGACCTATATATGGACTGACTGTGTGATGTTGCAATCATGGACAAATAGTATGTAGCACTGTTTGCAAGGTGGACTTTGGAATAGGACCTGCCTTGTCAGTAGCATTTCTCTTTGCTGAATACTTTTGCCTTAAATGTGTGTTTCCTTCAGACATTGTCATGCACCTTTGTCTCCTAATGTTCAAAGCTGCTAGGTTCACATCCTGAGATAGCTGCTGGCAATGTTAGCACCGTGTTACCTTGCAGCTGAAAAGTGCTGCTCTCAATCCAGTGTTCCCTTAAGGGTGCCACTGGGTAACACACCTACTGCAGTGCTGTGCTGGGTGAGTCTCTTCCTTGCTACATCACTGTGCATTCCATGTTCAAGCGCAATACTGTCCAACCAGCTTCTACAGAAGAGACCGGATCATGAATCTTGCTGCAGCACTTAGTGAAATTGAGGCCTGGCAGCAAGAGTTTTGAGATGAGAACTACTTGCATCTGTCTTACTTTGTGCACAAAACTTGATGGGTCTGTTTGTCTCAGTTCACGTTGTGTTAACGCAAAATGAAGAAACACCTGTGTTCTGAAAATATGTCTTTTTTTGATTACGTGAAGTTGTTGATCTGTTTCTTCACAGAAACAAGTTGTTCCCCGAGTCAGCCATCAGAAACATGATGTATCAGATATTACAAGGGCTAGCTTTTATCCATAAACACGGTAGGTTTCATACTAGAGTTTGTGTAGCACTTTTTAGAAAATAAGATGATGCATAGTAATAACATGAATGAAAATATCTAGTGAAGGTTATTAATTGTCTGTAATAAAAATTATTCTTACCTGTTTCAAGTAGCTATGTTTTTAAACCATACCTGAAGTTACATACTGTTTTTCTATAATCAGATTTTTCTCTTTGCTTTTGGAATAGTTGGATATTGTTCATACACTGTTCCATACTTTTTTTTCCACCTTATTTACCAAATGAATAAGCAAAGTAAATAAACCTGTATGCTGTGTTATACCATGCATTTCTGTTCCTCAAAGATTTTTTTAAGGAGCATTGATAACTTACAGATGTCAGTTTCTTCTGTCTTGAGATATTGTAAGATACTATGTCTAAAACCATATTAAAATAACTTGCTCACTAGGAGAATCAAACAGTCTCCTCATCGAATACAATCTGGATTTAAATATTTTAAGAGGTGGGACTTCTCTAGGAATTACAAGCACAGTCTATGTAAGAGGTGCTGTATGCTCACCACAACAACAAAAAGTTCCACGGCATTTACACAACTTCTAATGCTCATGATTAGTATCTATCTGTAAACTGCATTCTGGAATACTGGTATTGAGCTCCCTGGCATTTAAAAAGGTAGTAATATATTCTCTTGCTCAACTCTTATTTAGTCTTTGTCTTTCACATCACATCGGTTGGTTTCCTTAAAGTTTTCCGAAGACAATAAGCTGAGAATGAAACAAGAAATATTCCCAGGGATCCCTAATTGGCTCCTGTGTACCCTGGCCAGGCCTGTTGATGAAATCAAATAAAGAATTAATCCTGTTACTATTATTCTGTTAAAGTTTCCAAAAGTTGCCATTTCTATGCCTTTGTGATCAAGATGCTGTACTGTTCTCTGATTATTAGCATCATCTTTTCCTCCCTTATTTCTATATGAAATATATGAGAAAATTAGAATCTAAGAAAAAGTGCCATTTCTAAGGTATGATATTAGTATTTTTTGTCCATAAGTGTTTAGGAATAATGGGTGTGTGAATTTGAACACTTACATTTCACTGTAATCATTTTAGTCAATTTCTTACAGTGGATGTTATTTTCTGCATGCAGAAATCAAGTATGTTACTGTAGCAAGTGAATTTCAATCAAGTTGATGTATATTAAAACAAATTGTGCTTACTAATTAAACAGCAAGCATTAAAGAAACTTCATGTGCCTGCATAATAAATATTAGCATTTCTGAGTAGAATTGGTATCTCTGACGTGTTGGTGTCTGCAAATTGTTGTCACAATGAAAAATAAACTAGTTCAAGATCTTCCAAGGAATTTTATAAACCATGATGCTCAATTTTCCATTATCCGAAGCTGACAAAGGTGTTGTAGTCTTTGCAAAAGATTTCATTCTGAAATTTGTTCATTATTTAATATTGCTGCAATAGCCAATTAATTTTCCTTAGTCTGGTAAAGACATTTGTCAATTTAAGAACTTTTGGTGTAATAATCACTAGAAGGAAAATGTGTGCACTTGCAGGGAGAAGGTTATCATTGTTTATGCTGAAATAAAAATTAAAATAAGAAAGAAAACCAAACACAATAGCTTTATTTTGCAAAAACACCCCAAAGTAAATTTTGTATTACTCTGTTAGAAGTTGCTGGTTAAGAAATTATGACAAATGCTCTTTTTTATCTGGTCTTCTATAGGATTCTTCCATAGAGATATGAAGCCTGAAAACCTTCTCTGTATTGGACCAGAACTTGTGAAAATAGCAGATTTTGGGTTGGCTCGAGAACTGAGATCTCAGCCACCTTATACAGATTATGTTTCTACCAGGTGGTAAGTACACGAAGAAGTTGATACATTATCTTAATTACCTTTCTCTTACTATTTTAATTTATCTATTATTCCTTTCCATCCTCATAGGTACCGTGCTCCTGAGGTTTTGCTAAGATCATCTATTTATAGCTCACCCATTGATATGTGGGCAGTTGGCAGCATAATGGCTGAGTTATATACACTAAGGCCTCTTTTCCCAGGCACAAGTGAAGTAGATGAAATCTTCAAAATTTGCCAAGTATTAGGGACACCAAAGAAGGTAAGACTTAGAAAAACCCACGCAATTGTATTTAAAAAAAAAAAAAAAGCTAAATAAAATTATTATAAAATTTGGAATGTTATCTAACTCCTTCAGAACATACATATAAAATATTGTTTTGATAAATGTTTCTTGCAGACTTAAGGTTTTCTCAACCATATTTCTTTTAAGGTTCTATTAAGACGTGTAATGCTAGTCCTTTGTTGTCTATTAGCATCTGTTGTGTATCATACCATGATGCGTAGCCTTGCTCTCCTCTGGTGAAAGCCATATAAAATTGTTTAATTCAGTTATTTAAAGCTATGCATATTGGAAAGAAAAACAGAATCCTCCTAGAATTTCACTTTGCCACAGCCAATTTGCTTTCCTTTCCTGAAAGTGGAATCCTTCTAGACTAGCACCCAGAATTTGGAGGTTGGAGAAGATACCATAAATAAGTAAAATTATTTTCTTATTTTTAACACACGAAGGAAACCTTTTACTTCAAACACAGATCCCTCAAAAATATTATTAGCACTAAAAAGTAATGGAGGAAATGCAAGCAGTGTTTTAGAGGGGAAGCAGTTATTTTCAGTTGTTTTCTGGATGGGCTAAACAGTATTTAAAATTATAAGGCAGGTTTGGGCAGTGCATATAAAAATATACGCAATTATATTTACTTCAGTTAAGAAGTTGTTCTAGCAAATTGATGTATGAACATGCAAGAGTAAGCTTACCTTCAACATTTTTAATAAACTGAAAAAAAAATCATGTAATATAAATACTTGGAGGGGGAATAAGGTAAGAGATGGCAGGTGTCTATCCAGTGCTGCGCGGGCACAAACAGAAGTTGGTGAAATAACTGAACACAGAGTCTCTAGATCTGGAAAATCTCAGTATGGGAGAGAAAAACATCAATTTTACCTGTGTTCTACTGATAAATACAGCATAATTCTTGTCCAGTACATGGGCTGTTATCAGTAGACAAATGAGGAACAGAAAACTTCAAACAGAAATAGATTAAGTTTAGCTAGGAACATGCAGAGCTTGAATTGGTGGGAAAGCATCCAAGAGAACGTCCTGAAAAACAGGTGCAAGCTTAGGAGAGCAGAGAGTAAAAGGTCAGAGGTGGAGTTACAGACGGTATGTTGTGGAACTGAAAATCGAGTCTAGAGGACTCAGTGCAAATTGCTACGGTGTGTAAAGCAGTGCTTGCTTGTTGAACAGAAACAAATCATGACGAGTTATACTTTGATGTTCCCTGACCAGCAAGCTTGAGAATGCAGGGAGCTACCCATTACCAGCTGAGTATTTCAGAGCAAACTGTGGCTTCTAAATACCCTGAGGGCTAGAGACACTGTGAAGTCAGTCCTCTAGGATCAGGAAGTTCCTTTGTGCTCCTGTCATCTGCTAGGCAGGCTTGGGAATTTTATCTCCTTATGACAGTGTTAGGGCATTCTTTAGGGAGATCACTGTGTAAGAAGAGTACTTAAATATAATGTCAGGAATTATCACAACAATTGGTGTGTTTGTTACTAATGAACTAGTGTTCTGCATTATGAAAAACATAAGCAGTTATTTTAATAGTCTGGTTTTGCAGAGAGTTTTACAAATAACATTTTTTTCAGACATAAGTTTTAATTTATTCCATTATCCTGCAATAAGGAGTTGCAGGAATTATGCCTGGAAGCTATCTTCATTCCAATTTGCCTTCCTTTGTTTAAGTTTATAAGAGCAGATTAATAACTTCTGTGAGTTTGGTTTTGATTATTTTTTTTAATAGTGACAGGCAATTATTCTGTTTTATTTTATAAATGAAGTTGCTTTATTTATAAAATGTTGCTTTATTAATAAATGAAGCAGTAAGTTGTACCACTCAAGTACTGGCAGTGATGGTGCACTTGTAGTGTGCCAATTCAATGGAAAAGCTGATGAAGATCTGAGAAGGGGAGGTAATGAAATGCGTTTTCATTACTAGAAGGTTAGCAATGGTATCACTAATTTGAGTTATAAATTGGACTGCATTTCTAATTTTTGCACTTGTACTATTTTCCCCATATCCCTGCACGTCACGAGTTCAACACACAGACCTTGCTACTTTGCTCTAAATGCTTCCTTTATCACTACTTCTAGCAAACAACTCCAATAAAGGAGGGAAATGGAGAGCAGGAGGAAGGAGTCTCTCTCCATTAATTTAAATGAACAAATAATTCTCTGAGGTGGAATAGGAAGTCACTTGAAGTCTTGAGATTTATTTTAACCCGACTTGGTTTATAATTATATTTGAGTTCTTTGATTACCATAGACTGTGCTAACAGAGCTAGAACTCTAATAAAATTCAAAAAGGACAAGTATAGGGCGTGGCACCTGGGGAGGAATAACTCCATGCACCAGTACAGATTAGGGGCTGACCTGCTGGAAAGCAGCTCTGTAGAGAGAGACCAGGGAGTCCTGGTGGACAACAAGTTGGCCATGAGCCAGCAATGTACCCTTGTGGCCAAGAAGGCCAGAGGTCTCCTGGGGCACATTAAAAAGATCATGGCCAGCAGGTTAAGGGAGGTCATCCTTTCCTTCTGCTCTGCCCTCCAGATGGGGTGAGGCCCCATCTGGAGTACTCTGTCCAGTTCTAGGTTCCCCAGTTCAAGGACAAGGAACTACTGGAGAGAGTTCAGCAGAGGGCTGTGAAGATGATGGGAAAGGAATGGAGCACCTCTCTTATGAGGAAAGGCTGAGAGGCTTGGGTCTGTTTAGCTTGGAGAAGAGAAGCCTGAGAGGGGATCTTATCAATGCTTATCAATGTCTAGAAGGTGAGTGTCAAGAAGATGTCAGACTCTTCTCAGTGGTGCATGGTGACAGGAAAAGGGGCAACAAGCAGAAGCTGAAGCACAGGAAATTCCACCTCAACATGAGGAAAAACTTCTTAGAGGTTGACAGAGCACTGGAACAGGCTGCCCAAAGAGGTGGTGGAGTCTCCTTCTCTGGAGATATTCCAAACCAGCCTGGATTCATTCCTGTCCAGCCTGCTAAGGTGAACTGCTTTGGCAGGGTGGTTGGACTAGACCTTCCAACCCCTACCATCCTGTGAAAATAGGAATGCCTGTTTTCCACTATATAGGAAGGAGCTACACAAACCAAGAGTGACTCAAGCTGCATAAAGTTAAATTTGATCTAATACCCCAAAGATATGTTTTCTTTGTTCTTTTCTGGTGCTTACTTTTCTTTCCTTTGAAACAGAGTGAGTGGCCAGAAGGATACCACCTTGCTTCTGCTATGAATTTCCGTTTCCCACAATGTGTCCCTATAAGCCTAAAAACTCTCATCCCAAATGCAAGCAATGAAGCAATACAGCTAATGAGTGATATGCTGAACTGGAATCCAAAGAAGAGACCTACAGCAAGTCAGGTCTGAGCACCTGAATGATTAAGTATAAAACTGAATTTTCTTGCATTGTTAAAAAAAAAAAAAGGTAGACAACGCAATTGATTGTGATAATACTCATGGGCAGAGAAATGGTGTCCTCATTTTGAACACTGTTGGGAATGAGACTGAGTAGTGAGGAGAGAGGAGAGTTCTACATGTGGCTCAGCCAACGTAAACTCTTTAGTTATTTCTGTGATGTCTCTTGTCCTCTGCATTGGCATATTCTAAAACTTTATAGGATAGAGAAGGATCTGAGCTGAAAAGTACCTGAACTGAAAAGTACCTGAACTGAGACTGTAATTCACTTCTGCATCCTTCTATTTCCTCCCCTGTCTGTACAAAAGGGGATATTGAAAAGTAAGCATTCTTTTTTGTGAAGGTGCAGATGGAATGCAGTATGGAAGAGCTAAGGATTATTTTTGCTTGGAGACAGGACGTAAACTGTACTAAGTGACAAGGAAAGAATGTTGTGGAGAACACACCAATAGGTCACAAAGGCCACAGTTTTTCTGCAAGTTAATTTTAAACAACATATTTCAAGTACCAAAGATGGTTACATTCTACTACATTTTTTTTAATTATTATTTTTTATTTTTTTAGTATTCATACCTAATGCAATCCTATTTAGAAGGTATAAAAGGGGAATACAATTGGGAAAGAAAAAGCACATATTGCAGGCTATGCTAGGTGGATGTAATTTAAGTGATTCAGAGCAGTTAAGCAGATGGTACCAAGAAGAGCAACCATTTATTTCCATTTTATAAAGCATGTCTATTGTTATAGTCACTGAGATCTAACTGTAGTCCAGCGTTGCATATCTCTGCACAGCATACTGCTTAGTGCTTTATGAAAGCAAATAACCAGCTTTTGCCCAAGAGAGTTGTCAAGGAAGCAGCTGCAGCAGTTGTGTAATACACAATTGAAAGGGAGAGTTTAATGCATATACATAGAAATGTATACAAAGGCAGCAATTCTCAAGTGTAGCTGAGGCAGAACATCTCTTTGAGGACTAACAAAGAGTAGGATCCTACCCAGAGGGAGTAGCAGAGTGTGATGTTTTGACATAGGAGGAGCTATGTTAGTTACAGTATGTCTTTGCTGTGCTGGGCATGAAAAGGTCAGAGAAAAAGAATGAAATACACATCTGCCTGAAGAAAGATGCTATAGTTTTTGCTTTATTGGTTTTATGCTTTATAAGTCTCCTAATAAACTTTAGGAATTGGGAACATGCTTTATTAGCTCCCTAATAAACACCATGAAGGACTATCAAGCACAGTGATTGCATTTGAGGGCAAAGCAGGGAAGGCTGGTGATAAGAAAGTGGATGAGAAACTTTGCTCATTAATGTCCTCTGTTTGTAAGACCCATACATTAGTATTAAATGGCAATCATCACACTTCTGGGGTTTGGTTTTCTTAATAGTAATTTTTAAAAAGCTGTTCCTCAAGTTGCCAAAACATAGTTAGCTGTGGAAACACGTAATAAAGCATGTGGTAAAGGTTGTGGAGACTACTTGTTTTAAGATTGAAATTTGTTACTGCATGAATATAGGATAGTGTTGAATGTAAAGTGCACCTCAAAACACAGATTCCACAAAACCTAGAACTATAAGAGGAAAAGAAAGGACATGACTGCTCTAGCATGTGCAAGTGCATCCATCTTAATTATATGATGGGAAGAGTTTAAAATACAGAACTGACAGTTATGAATACACAGTTTATGTATTATCTCACTATACGTCCATCTTCCACGTGTGCTGTACATCTTGCTCAAATGCTTCAGAAACCTGCTTAGATCCTTGGTGAGGTTACCAAAGTCAGGTTTACTTATTGTACAAAATTGGTGTGTTGTATCTTCTTCTCCAGGCTTTGAAGTACCCTTACTTTCAAGTAGGCCAAGTCTTAGGACCTCCTCCACAGTATCTGGAGAAGCAGAATACTGTTAAACCAGTTCAGCCAATAGAGCCAAAGCCAGCTTTACCTAAACTGGAAGCTATATCAAAGCCAGAATCCCTGTCTTCACCAGATGTACCTGACAAAACAGAGCCACAGTCCCTGTCAAAGGTTAACCACCAGCCTCTCCAGCAAATTCAGTTGCCTCAGAATACAGCTAACCAGCAAGAGCAAGTACCAAAACAGCAACAGCCACAACCGTTTTTTCCAACTATCAACAAAAACTCATCACCAGTAAGTTGTTTTCAATATACACCTAGGTGGTTTTGTTTTTGTTTTTTTTTTTCAAGTTCTTAGTGTATTCAACCAGGAGACCCCTTGAAAATTGTCATACTTCTCCTTTTTTGTTTTTTTGAGGAAATGCAGAAAGATGGTTAGGAACTAATTAAAAATGTAACCGGCCACTTACTGAAAATCAGACGTATAGATTGCTTCTAACAACAATGTATGTTCATCTATAATAAGCTTTACTGACACGCTTATACAGTACTGCAGTTAGGATAGCTATCATTTATTGACCTCTGAGAAACAATTCACAAAAATGTAGAATACAGAAATGGAAAGGGAGAACTTTGCTTGCCTCAAGCAGGAAAATACCCAAGAAAGTTCATCCAATTCCAAAGATTGTAAGAATTTAACAACTAAGATTAATATTAAACTCGGGTTTGTAATCTTCATTTTGCTTTCTGCTTATACTCACTGAACTGCAATCTAAAATAGGTTAAAAATGATAAGTCTTCAAAAAATACTGGAAAGCAAACTATAGTCAGATGAAAGCACAGTTTTAAAATCTAGTAATTTCTTTGGAAGGGAATGTTAAGGAAAGGCTCAACTAACTTCTTTTATTTGCTGTATTTCCTTTGGAGCCACAGCAATTGGCCCTCCTAGACTCTGAGTGTGATTGCTGTGAAGGTTCTGCACCACTCTGCCCTACTTCTTGACAGTTCATCTATCACTGTTGAGAACCTTAGTTCAGCAAGATACCAGTAGTAGAGGCTGAACACTGAACTGGGTCTGCAAGTAGAACATTAACCTCACTACTTCAGGTAGATTTGAGCAATTTAAGGATGACAGTGCAAAAGAGCTATGCTCAAAATACCTGCTGACATTATTGTTATATTTTGGGCTTAAAATCATTCTGAAACTATGACCAAAATAGGCACAACAGAATGGGGAAAATTCCCCCAAAGTTCTTAAGCAGGAAGTGAAGTAGGTACAACATATAAAACTTTATAATTGAATTGAAGGGTTGGGGGTTTTTTTCCTATTTAAAATAGAAGCAAGGAGCGAGTGGTCCTCAAAATGGTGCAGTAGGTACTAAAAGCTGCAGAAGACGATGGGGTCAGACGTTGGTAAAGGCTGTGGATAGCTGGGATGACTTGGATGACACTGAATTTGGAATGTCATGTTCAAAGAAGCCCAGCATTGCACTGTTAAAAGAAAAGAAAAACAAGGAATGTCTTTTTAGGTAAGTCCTATAATTATAAAACCACCTTTTTTATTTTCTTTTTAAATAAGCAGTGTGTAGTAGATCTACAGATTAAGACAAATCTCCTAAAATTTAAGTCACCAAAATTCTGCAAGAATGCAAAGAGCTGTATGAGCAGACAGGCTTTGGGTGTGGTATTGACAGCACCAGTTACATCCAAGTGGAATCAGATTTGTTTTCAGGCACTGTATGGTCTAGGGGATTGTTGTGTTATTAAGAAACTGTGTTTTATTAAAATAGTATATCCTAATTTAATTTCCTTTATTGGTTAAGTTTGGTACTAATTTCTGCCACAGTTACCCCCATTTGCTTTTATTCTGTAGTGTTGAATACGCTTTCTACTTCAAAGTCCCAAGACAAACTCATGAGGTATGAGTTTTGGCTGTTACTTTCTACTGATGAAAGTAGGATAAGAGAAGGCACTGTACTCTTCAGGCTAGGGTCAACTTCTGGTATTCTGAGCTCGAGTTGTTGGTCACATTGTTTGAACATTTTCATTTTTTAGTGTGCCAGAACCAAAAGCTTCATGCTGTATCCAGCCAGGAGGGGAAAATAAGGTTCTGATGAGAAATGATTCTGGAAGATCAAATACATCAGCAAAACATTACTATCTAAGACAATCAAGATACCTACCTGGTAAGGGTAAAAGTCAATACACGTGAAACTACAAGCTGTGAACAATTACATACAGTACATTTAAACTTTGGATTTCACACTGGATAATTTCACTTTTCATAACGAGGCTAAACTTTCAAGTTTTGGACTTTCCCAGAATGTATCACAATTGATGCAGAAGTGCCTGGCTACGTAAATGTGGAAGAGAGCTCAATGCTGCTTGTACACCATAGGATTTCACTGGCCCTCTTATGGCCAGTAAGTCATAAAAACCCTAAGTAATATGTATCCAGTAGTACACAGTTCTCAGTTTTGCAGTGTCAGAAGGTTTGGGTTTTTTTTAACTAAAAGTTCTGATAAGCAGAGTCACCCTTCTTGGTAGGAATCATTTAGGATTAGGTAGGAATCAGCCACTCGCACTGGTAGGAATCTATACACTCACTTCCTTTCCCAAGGCAGTCATCCTCCTTAAGAATAAATAGACAGCTGAGGCTAAATCTGGGTGATTTAATCAGGAAAAATAACATGAAATGATGTAATTGCTAGGAATAAGAATGGGAAGGAGGAGAAAGAAAAGGGAATATTTCCAAAACCCAAATGATTTCTCTGGCATCTCAGTATCTTTGTTACCATGATAGTTTGCATGATTACAGTAAGTGTCTCATGACTTTGACTTAATCTACATACAAGAATTCAGGTGGCTTCCAGAGAAAAGTCCTGGTTGTCAGGCAAGTTGTTTTGTTACAGTGTATCACTAATTTCTCGGGAATTCGTTAGCCCAGTGATGACTTCTTAATATGACATCACTTCCTGATTATTAAATAGGATGCTCAGAAATTCAACAGTTTTAAGTCCAAAAAGAAATTAAAAAAAAAAAAAGGAGGGGGGGGAGGGGCTTTCCTATCTAAAAGTAACACAAATGGAAAGTTCATTTATTTTCTTAGCTGTTTTTAAGCATGCTTCTAATGTTGCTCCAGTTTCAGTAGTTTTCAATGAGAACAGCACTAACATAACAAATAGTTAATTTTAGCACTTAAGAGAGTAATAGCTCCAAGAAGTACAATTGTTATTAATCCATATTGCCGTAGTTCTCTTAGTTCTAGATCTGGGAGCTGCTTTCGTGCTGTGTAATCCCATTAACTCTTGTAACGCTCACAACATGCTGCACTAACAAGCACCTCTTTGTCCTACTTTTTAACTTATCCCTTGAAGTACTTTATTTTCAGGCTTGAGAGCCCTACTTTTTGATAGGCATTTTTATTTTGTGTTGATTGCTTGAGAATCAAAATATATCAATAATGATATTATGGTTTTATAGAAATGGGGTGCACTCAAAAGGCTTTTACAAGTTCTCTTGAAAGCGTGAAGAGAATTGTTCTTAAATCACTCCAGTTTTCATGGTTTGGCTAAAAAAAAAACTAACCTAATCAAGATGCATTGTTCTTTTACCTTAATTGTGTTTACATTATACCACAAATAATTCACTGTTATTTTACTGTTCTAGAAATGTCCGGTTTTGTATCGGTTGAATTATGTTTGAAAATTGATATTTATAACGTTTTCCATAATTTGTTTTCTAAGGTGTAAACCCTAAGAGTGTCTCTTTAGTAGCAGTCAGTAAAGAAGGATCACATGGAACCTGGAACAACCAGTTGTTTTCTAAACCGCTGGCACACACCGGAGGAGGAATGGCTTTCAACAGAAATACTACAGGTAAAAGTGTAATTAAAAATGGTCACATTAGATCTCATCATAGTTTAATTAATTTAAGTAAGACCATCTGGTTTACCTTCTGGTGTCAGGCTTAGCTTCTAGGCTAACTTTTTTTTTCTTGTTTTAGCAACGGAGTCTTAAAATAACAACTTCTTCACATGTAAACTACGTGCTTTACTTTCAGAGCATAAAGGAAATACAGGCCAGCCCCTGTTCTGTCAAGATAAATTTTGTCTATAATCCTCTTAGAACGTTATTTCACTGCATTAATTGAAGCGATTAGTTTTGACCTCATTACTGCCTGGTCTGTGTGCCATGGAACACTATCAAGCAGCAGTCTCACATGTGAAAACCAGATGGTGGGTGGTGTGCTCCTGATATTCTGTACTGCCTGATATTCTAAACATGTCGTGTAGCAATCTACTGGCCTAGTCCTAAACACTTTGCTGCATGAAAATTGCCCTTGTTTTCAGCAAGGAACTTGCCTTTGCTACTCCATTTTGTGAAGAGCACTTATCAGCATTTTACAGAGAGAAGACTAGGACCAGTTAAACAGTTTATCTAAGATTTCACTGAGGAAAGCATCAGACTCAAGACTACAATCTGTCTTCTGACCATGGAGCCCTGTGCTTTAAGTACACAAGTCCCATCACCCTGTTCTGGGAGGTTACCTGGTTAACGACTTTGCAGCTGTTGTCCAGTGAGCCTGACTCACTCCCAAATACTTTAATGCCAGGGAGCCACTGAGCCTTACAGGCCTGTAGATAAAGCACTTGAGATTGTTTTTCATGCAGATGCTCCTCCCCTTTTTAAGAGAACTTCAGTGGCTGTTCTGCAGTGTCAACAAACCTGATTTTTCCCTCTGAAAGTCAGGTGAGCTGTAAGCTCTTAATCTGCAATTAGATGAAAGATTTTAGGAAGTGGAAACAAAACAGTGCCTACCAGAGTTTTGGTGGAATAGAACAGACTTTTTAAAGCAATCATCATAGGTATCTTATTATTTTCATAAATATAGTATCTGGGTACCTTGTGTTGTGGTTTAAGACAAATTGGCCCATGACAGCCACAGATGCTTTCCCCTCAACTTCTCACTCTCAGGAGAAAAGGAAGAGAGAAAAAGAGATTTACAAGTTTAGAAGGGACTAAACTAATGAAATATTAATAATAAAATAAGAAATAGTTAATAGATTCAGTATATACAAAACTGTATCAAACTCCCACGATGAAGTCACTAGCAGGCACTAGAGAAGTCCCAGACTGGACTCGGTGACGGATGGGAACTGGGTTCCAGGTCTGGAGTCAGGAAGACATGGATTAGGATCAAAGGCAGATGAAGAGGCAGGGTCCTCTTTGGGTGTTGGCCATTGCAGAAAGAGGGCTGACCCTTTGATCCCTCTGCTTTTATACTGAGCATGAAGTAGATAGGAGGGAATATCCTGCTGTCAGGGTCAGTGTGGGGTCACCTGTCCTGTCTGGTCCTCCCTGCAGGTGGGACCTTTCTATGCCTTTCTGTTTCTGCCTCCAATCGGGCAAATAACAAAATTACCTGACCTTGGTTGTTATAGCAATAAGTATAAGCAAGGGCCTCTCTGCATATTATGCCTTTCCATGAAGTACAAACATTGGTCTTACCACCCTGAAACCAGTTTTCTCCACAGTATGATGTTAATTGCAGAGAATTAGAAGAGACCTAGCTAAGAAGTAAATTACTGACCAGAACGTTGGTTCTGTTTTACCTCAGACCGGGACACCTTGGCACTATTTAAGATACTCATACAATAGTCTTGCAAGAGAATTGAGCACAACAAGGCAAAAAGCTGTTTCCAAAAGTATGCCTCAATAGGCTAGACATCTACCTAGTAGGTAGAATTGCACTGAAAATAAAATGAAGATTAATGCTGATGGTAAAAATCCTGATTTTGTCTTACTGACTTACCTTGGGTATCTCCCAAAAGTTTAGAGAAAATAAAAATGAAAACTGATTATTTTTTGTGTGTGAAAGCACTTGATATTATTTCCATCAGTATCTTAAATTGCATGTGAAGTTTCATATACTGGGGGGGCAGCAGCACAGCTGAGACCAGGACAGCTGTGGCACCAGTCACAGAAATGCAGCACCTGACAATTATGTATGTTTTCGTTTTCATATTGACAGACTGGAAAGTTGACACTGTGCTATTTACTGTTTACATAACTCTGTTTATAGTTTATTTTAGTGCTTACTTCTTGTCCTCAGCCATAACATTGCCTTACAGTGATCAGAGCAAATAGTTACAAATGCTTTATTTATGAACAACTGGAAGGTTACTATCAGTCAACTTTGTGGATACGCCTGGGTGCTTAAACTTGTGATTTAAACTGGAATGTTATTGCAGCGTTGGCACATCGCATTTTTATTCCAGTATTAGAGAGGACCTTGTAAAGTAACTTGTGAGTCTTGCTTGAGAAAACAGGAACGAGATATTATAGTTACAGAAATGTAAGCTCTTTATTCTTTCTTGCTTTTCCCTCATTTCTTTTCATGCACTTTTTCTAAAGTTCTGTCTTTCCATCTTTTTCTTCCTTTCATACTTCTTGTCTACAGATGAGAACTTAATTATACCTATTGAAAAGCTATCATGCAAAGAAAGTTTGAATGAAAAAGTAGAGGATCCAAAAGGTAATTTATAGCTTGGTTCTTTCTACATTTCCTAGTTATGTTTTACATTTTCTTGTTAAAAATGCATTTTTAGTGCAGATTCCAAATGACTGTGTACCTTTTTTTCAGTTGTAATCTGTTTTGTAAAATCTTGCTCTCTTCACTGTCACTTCTTCTGGGCTGTTGGCCCTTACTGTGCTTTAAAAGACAGAGAATATTTTATTACCCTAATTATAATCCACTGCAAGTCAGTGCACTATTGCTGGAAAATGGTGAAGAAGAGATCCTCAAGAAGCAGCGTATGCGTTTCTGCTGGAGGACTCCTTGTTCATAACAGCACTTGGGACTTGCACCATTGACTGCATTCTGATTCTCTCTGGTACACTGATTTTACAGCACTGACTGCATAGATTTTGCTGGAGTTACCATAGCAGAAGAGGGTGGAAGCTCAGGTTTCCAGGCAGCCTAGCTTGTATCTAAACACACTGTTTAGTGCAAGCCCTGTAAAGCTGCTGGAATGTTTCACCTCTCCCCCAGTTTCTGGCCCCTCTGGTGTGTACTTGCTGTGTGGTACATCCCATTGCAGCTATTTGTACGGTTTTTGAACATACTGCCCAGCTTGAATGAGTCAATGATTTTATCCTTTATGAAGGATCAGTATGTGTTGTTTGAGGTAGGGGGCACAGCCTGCTTACGCTTGCTGCCACAGTGGCCATGAGTGCATCCACATATGCCTGCTGCCAGACCTCCTGGACTGCCTGATGGATTCCTACTTCTATTGCAAGAACTCCTTCTTTTGTACAGCAGTGCCTAGAGGTAAGGAACTTGCTTTTCAATGGGATTTTTTTTTTATTTGTAGTTATTATGTTATTATACTGAACTTTTTTTTCCTCCTTCCCTTGCTCTCATGCAACAGAAGATCATCCCTCCAGACCTCTCTACTTCACCCAGACAGTTCCTCCTGGCTGTGCTCTTCCATTTCCTGCAGAAGACTTCATAAAGGACACTGGACATTGAGAGGTAAGGAGAACCAAAAAGTGGTTGAGCAGTTTGTGACAGATAGGTAGCTGTGCTGAGCTGCTGATAAGAAACAGACAGAAGTAGTCTTTTTGAGCTTATGTTCATTGAGGCCCGTCATGTTCTTAGTTCCAGACCTCAGAATTGTAAAGAGTGCTAGTGAGCTGTCAGAGCTCTGAGCCACTCCCAGTGAAATAACTGGGAACTGGGGGAATAAGAGAAACGTGTGTGTGTGTATATATGTGCACAGGTAGGTGAATGAACCACTAAAACTGTTGTTTTGTTTTTCAGGCAAATTCTTGAAAAGGAAGAAAAACTTAGGGACTACAAGAAAGTTAAATTGTGTTAGAGTACTTTAATAAAGTTGTATTTTTCACCAGGCCTTTTGTGTCATTTTTTACTGCCAACCGCTGGGCACAGGGAAGCCACAGAAAACTCTCAAATCAGATATTGCACAGTTTACTGCAACTACCATGGAAATCATGCTGAATATCAATATTATAAAAATGCTCACACTTGCTGAGGATCAAATTAAAACTACTGTGTATGGCCTTCTAGTCCACAAGTTTAATACTACTGAGTAGACATCACTAGAGAAAAGCATTTCTCTCTTGAGATTGCGCCACTGAAGTCTTAACACTGTCTCAGGTGACGACAGACATGGAGAAGGTAAGACATTTTTTTGAAGCAGGGAGTATTACGTATTGTAACAGACCCCTCAGTTGTTAGACAATAATTGCAGTACTGATTTTGTGTGTAAATGCATAGTTTCTCAGCTTCCAAATGAGTATGGTTATGTCAACCTTCCCAAGGTAGCACTGCCTTAGAGAATAACCTGGACCAAAACCAGGCACAACAGAATTGTAACTAGGTTTAGATAAATAACGAGGTTAATTTGATTTGGCATTTATAGCAGGCCTTTAACTGTGGAACCAGCAAAGTCAACTTCAAGTGGTACATCACTTCCTACAAGATAAGTTTGGTTCTGTTGTTTGAGACAGATTTAGGCTGAATGTGTTGAGCACAAGCGTTTTCAAATATTGAAGGGCTTAAACCAGTTTGCAGTAAAGCAAGTAACTCTATGTAAAAGGTAAGATCCTGCCTTTCTCTAAACTTCAGTATAAACCTTTCTCCATGGTTGAATGAAAACACTAATGAAAAGTTTATCTTGCTCTGTTGTCTTTATTCCTGCTGAATTGCAGATTGGATGTACTGGGTCTGCAATTTAGCAGGTCTGTTAAGTGCTGTAAAAGGTCCAACTACTATACAAAGTAAAGAATGAATATATTATTTTTTTCAACAGGGAAGCATTAAGGAGTTTTTAAAGAACACTCATACTTAATTCTCTTGTGATATTGCAAACATATTTTGAAGTGACTATAAAAGTGCCTAGGCAAGGTTTTCTGAGTGCAACACTAAATTTCTGTATTGTCAACAGGAAATCCGGGCTTTGTAAGTGGTGCTGCTTACAACCCCTCAGGAGTGTATATCCCTTCCTTTCATAAAAAAGAAGTTGGATCAGCCGGACAACGGATACAGCTAGCCCCTCTCGGAGCACCTGTGTCAGGTAAGAAACATCCTTTTACTGTACATTTCTGAGACAAAGAGAAATGTTTGTTTCCCATACTGCATAAAAGATTCATTAGCTCCTCAGTAAGGTTTTTCTCAAGTTTTCTAAATAAAGTTCTTGGGCATGAATTGTTTTTAACAAAAGTGAACTGAGTATAGGTGTCTGGAAGCAGTCCTGATAGCTAGAGAAACTATTGCTACTATTATTTGTTGGGTAAAAGTGAAAATAAAGGTGCAAAGCTTTTGTAATTTTAGAAGGTTTGGACCATTTGCTAAACTACTGTTTGTTAGTGGTTAAGGGCCAAGCAGTATAGGCAACTCCACAATTCTACAGTAAATGGTCATGTAGACTGGACACAAATATAAATCCATGATTTATTTAAGTAGTTAGGAATTGATACAGTCACCAACTATAAAGGATGTGAAATAGATAAATTCAAGGTTTTAAAAAAGCCTTATATTTGAGTTGATTTGGAGGAATTTTCATGCCAGGGACTTTCACGCAGCTTGGGGCTGTCTTGTGGGGGTCTTCAATGACTTTCATGCCACTTAATACAAATGAATGATGCTGATCTATGCCTACAGTGGCCTCAACAATTTTAAATGGCAAAGACCTTCATCAAGTGACTTGGTGAATTCACAGATAATGTTACAGATATGGTATAAGCAGTAAGTTAGAATTATTTTCTCTCTTACTTACTGACCCTCTGTAGTTGGCCTATGGTTTCTGCGGTGGTCGTGTAAGGCAGTTTTTCCCTGTGTCTGCCCTCACTGTGTTAGCTGTGTAAGTCTGTGGATACTCAGCTGACAGAATTCTTGCACCCATGAAATATCATGAGTGCTTTGTGAACTGAAACTTTCAATGTTACTACATTATAGAAGGCAAAGCCAAACGAGAATGCAAACGGCCAGTTCTGAATAGTTATGATACGGCATCAGCACAGCTGAACATTACATTAACAAACACATTAAAAGACTGTTCTGTTCATCAGTTAACACCAATGTAAGACCTGTTCTGAACAGAAGTCCTCAGGATGCAGGAAAAACTGGTTTGTGAGTGAAGATTTAGAACCGTTGTCCACACCCAACAGCGCACCTCTGTAGTTAATTGAGAGAAAACAGCAAGGCCCTAAACTAAACATGAATTGTTTATATTAAGGCCTATGGCAGACTAATCTGATATGGTACTGCTTAATGATGTTGTCTTTTTGCTGACTTGCTCTTTTAAGTTACCTTCCCCTTCGGGATTTGCAAATGACTTCTGAGAAGGGGAGAGGGAGGAAAGGAAGGAGGCAGGACACGTATATAAAGTACATTTAGATATATGCATATCCAGATTGAGTTGATCAGAAGTCCACCAGGGGAGGCTGGAGCCGCACTTCATTATCTTACTAACTCACTGCTGAAACACAACAGTGAGAGCTTTGATTTGTCACTGTGTGTGGATCAAGAAGTTCATAGGAAGACAAAATCTGTAACTATCTCTAGACTGCTGTGAATAGTGAGAATGAAAAGAAATTGAGTATGGTGATCCAAAAGGAAAGAAATTCACTGTTATTTTGTAACTAGAAATGGAAAACAAGTAGTGGAAGTCAGAAAGGTTGGCAGATGGAGGTCACTTAAGAGACTGTTTCATGTTGTGAAGAAGAGCAAGAATCCTATTCCTTAAACCCATCATATTTATCCTAAACTTTGTAGACTTGCATGGGAAGAGAGATAAGGATGAAGCAAATGGCAGGTTTTATCTCCTATCTATCAGTATTTGAACATTAACATTTTAGCTGACCCTTTGTTTTATATTATCCAAACTGAAACAAGTTATGCTCTCAATTCTTTGCTTTCTTCATTTGTTCTGTTATGGTTTTTAATGCTGTAATTTAAATAAGGTAACTAGTGTGAAAGATAATTTTTTTCTGAGGAAAATGCAATGCCAATACCCGAGAAAAGTGACCTTCATTGTCCAGAGAAGGTAAGCTGGGATCATACTTGCTGATGAAAGATAGGGAATGCCAGCCTACAATAAAAAGGAACAGTATTAGTTTTTGAAGAGGTGCAGACCTGACCCCTAGTTTCAGTTCGTGAAATTCCTCCTTTTTAAATGTCTTTATCTTCACCTATTCCTGAACAGGTTCAGCCCCCTGTTGAAAAATACCACCAGAAACAGATGGATTTCTGTAAGAAACAGGATATGTAGGGATACACATACAATTAAAAAAAAATTAAAAAAGGATCATTTTATCCATGACACGGTAAATTTAAAAAACTATCAGTAGTACTTAATAGAAGACAACTAAACTACAAAAGTAGGAATAGGAATAGAAGGGGCAGATCATACTTCAGGAACACTAAGGAAACAAAGGTAAAGTATAGTAAAAGGATCTATATTTCTTATACATACAAATCCTAATAGAATTTCTTCTTTATATATGAGAGGTCCCAAATGACTGACTTTAAAGGCAGAATTGGTGGTGAACATGAAGAAAGCCAAGAGCAGTCAGCCACTGCAGCGGGGCAATTACTATAATCACATGAATCTTGAGGAAACGGTGGCTGTCTGAAATGCAGAAAGGGGAAACCAGAGTAGGAAGGTGGAGCATACAGCAGTGCACTACTCCCAGTGCCTGGGACCAGGTGGATGCCAATATAAGTAAGGAAGAAAACCCAAGAACTTGGAACAGATCCTATGAAATCAACAGAGTAACAGGAAATGGAGATGGTGAGAACTCACCACGAGGTACACCAGGAGTTCTCAGCTAAGCAGGAGGGGAATAAAAGGCATAAAAACTCTCAAAAGGAACATGAGGGTCTCCAGAAGCTGTCCTTCAGTGTAGGCTGTTTGGGTTTTACTAAGTTTAGCAATGTTATAACGATATGCTTTTTCAACTATTTGACACAGAAGAAGGAACACTTCCATTCTGCAGCCATTTAGTAGTAGGAGATACAGACTAGTACACACACATCAGTTTTCCAACTAAATTTCAGTCTCAAAAGTTTTCTCAAGGGATTGATGGAGAACAAGCATCCAGTACTAATAAGATACACAGACCATAGGAAACATTAACCTTATCTGAAAACAAGCATAAGCACCTTGTCGGAGACCAGAGCATCCTACTGCCTTAGCCTTTTTGAGTAGCACAAGTCATCTTTAAGCTCTCGTTCTTTTGGCTGTAAAGGAGTGAAATACCTGTTAAGTCATAACTAATTCTGAGTTCTCATTCCTTTCAGATTATTCCTGGAAAACCAAAGGTGTTCGTGCTCCGTTACCGGGTCCTACTTTCAATTCAGCAGCAAAAAACATGACTGTTTTAACTCGCCCCCCAGCAATTCAGCCAGTACATGGAAGAACAGACTGGGTGGCCAAATATGGAGGAAACAGATAGAAAATGCCATCCTGTATATCGATACGTGAGCTGTGGTCAGTTCTCTGCACTGGAAACCTCAAATGCCTATTTGCTCTGACTTCTTCTAGGACTATGCAATAGTAAAGAAGGGATAAAGACCTTGTGTCCCGTGAAGAAAAATATAATATCTATAGTATACCAAGTAAAATACTGGCTATAAAGTAGGATTTGTCCAAGTATTGTATAACACATATTGCCAAAACTTCTGAGAAGTAGATTTCACTCCACATTTTTCTACAGATGCGTCTCCTATCATTGTACCCCTAGAACAACTGTTCTGGGTCTTCACCCAACGTAGGGCCCACTGGAAGCATGTGCTTGCTGTCATGTACACAAGCAGCTAGAAGGGGGGCTAGAGCAGAGCAGCACCAAGCTTTCAGGTGTTAGGCTGGTTCCTTACCAGAAAGAAAAGAGTGAAAGCACAGATTGAGCTTGGTGAAGAACACCATGCTCTCATACAAAGAATTCACAACTCACTTGTCCCTAAGAGCTCCTTAGGGTCTGTAGTGTACAAATATTCATAACTGCAATGAGAACTTAACTCTTTGCAGCAGAATATAAGCAATCCACTGATAAACACTACACAGGCAAGGTCTACAAACTTAGGCCTTATATGGCTATAGGATGGTAGAGCAAAATTGGAGAACAGCTAAACAAGTACTGGATGCTAGACTTAACCTCACCAAGCTGCAGTGAAGCCTAAAAATTTGATTCCACTGGATTAAATTATGACCATTTTTGGTCGAAGATCTGTGGAGATTTGTATCTGTCCTATCCAGGGAGTGTCCTATCCAGTGATATTTTAAGGAGCCTGAATCACTGCAGCCTGCCAGCCATTTTAAGGGTGAATTAGCCAAAAAGGCATAAATTATCAGTAAACTGTTGCTACATATTTTTGATCATGATGATCAAATCATGGTGATCAAACTAAGCTACAAAAGCTGAAGAAGCTACGTGAGGGAAGATATTGGGCTGTTCTTCAAAGATGTTGCTTTCTGATTTACATCTTAAAGGCCAACATAGGTACCTGAAAACACAAAAAACCCCTTTAATAACACAATACCTCACTCTGTATATGCACCTTCAGTACTTTCCCTGGCTTCTATGCTCAGTTTTATAGTAAAATCCCACAAAGGAGCAAATTGGTTTCAGGATGTTGATCCAGGCTACTTCTGTTAACAGCTGCATTTAGAATACTTCAGACTTAGTAGTTACATTAAACCTGCCATTTTAAGTACAAAATGATTATGTTCTTAAAAGATGTCATGTAAAGCTGTTCATGATTACTTTAAGCATTATTAAAATGAAATGTATTTGTATGGCTTTTATAGCTGCATGTAAAAACTTAATTTCCTGTTGTTGACCTAGAGTTCCATAATATATGGGTTTTGTTAACTTACTGGACAATTGTACCCAAAAAAATCACATTTTGTTACAAAAATTGCCTGTAAAGAAAACGCCACTTCAATACTGGAAGAGATGCAATGGGATAGGGGTGTCTGGTTAGTAATGCACTAGAGGGTTGAATTCAGTTGCCATTGGTCTAGGCTTAACTATTTTTCATTCCCTTAGTACTACCAGATAGCCATATGCTATTTAAATGCACCTTGATTTCTCTGGAACTGGCTGTGGCAATGAAGGACAACCTCAGACTTTCTGTAGCAGGCATAAACACATTAGGTTTATAATTGAAAAACAAGCTAAGCAAATCACTGATCTCCAGTATGGACAGCATTGACTTAGTTAAAATCAGAGTCTGGTCAAGGTGTTAGCTAATGACCTGTCCCTGTCCAAGTCACCTAAAGCAGAAAAATAAACAGGTGCTATTTACGGCACTAGACATGGCTAGAAGAAACATGCTGTCCTTACCATATGCTAATGAAGGTTGAAACTGCTTGGACATAACCAAAACAACTTTACTTGTCCACAACCAAAGCATGACAAGAAATTCTTCTTGCAATCAGTGAGAACAAAACAGTACTGAGAGGCCAACAGGCTTTGTCTGGGCATTTTAACACATTGAAATGCCATCTAATGCTTCAGAAATTTAGCATATGCTGATAAAGATCCAAAGTATGCAAGGCTCAAACTTTTCTGTTTTCCCTTTGGCTGAATTACTACTTTCTCCTGCACACAGGAAGTGGCAACAAGCACTTGTACCAGCAGTTCTCAACTTAAGCTACTGCTTTCCCAAAGCTTGTCAAACAGCAGCAGGGCTCAACGCTTTGGTCCAAGTTTAAAAGCTTACGAGTCCAATTCCCTGCTTTCTGTTATCTTCACTCCATTAAAGGACAGCTGCAGCCCAAATTCCCAAGCTGCCCAATTTGAGACCAGCATTCTACAATTAGAAACACTGCTGGAGCGTGGCTGTTCTCACTTTATTGCAGGAGATGGATGGATGGATGGATGCACGCACCTTTCTTCCACAGAAGGTAACTGCTTCAAAAGCAGTATGAAGAGGCAAATAAAACATACAGTAGTTTAAAGAGAAGTGTCTTAGGTGCTAATGTCTGCCTTATTAGCCTTTTCAAGCTAGAACATAGACACGCAGACACCCGCCCACTGACAGGTCTGCAGCCTGTGATGAGGCATTTAGAAGGGGGATTTATAAACAAACCATCTGCTGTCCTGCTCAGGCCCTGTGTGAGGAACAAGTAAACATGGGTGAGCACCTGAAGCTGAGCTCTGCAGGATGAGGAGTAAAGGCTCTACAAAGGTGCCCTGAGACAGCTCCCCTGCAAGAGACCTCACCACCTGTGCTCAAGCCAGCTCTGCCCCGAGTTGCCTGGCCTGTGGTCAGGCTGCTGAGAGCCCTGCCAGCACTGTGCTGCCACTGCACCCCTGTCCCTGCTCATCTGGGACTCACCCCGCTTCACTTGCCCCTCCTGATCACTGGACACTGCCACCTGACTGGGTCTGTACCTCCTGTCTGGTCACTGTTCTGCTTCGACAAGGCAGGAGGGGAGGAACACCTNCCCCCCCCATGAAGGGACTGGCCCGATTAGAGAAGTCTGAGCAACTCCAGTCTCACCAATCTCATGGATCAACCCCACTGTTTCCATCTCTCCCAGTACCCGCCACCACAGGGAAAGGCTGAGGAAATCAAAGCTGCAGGTCTGTGCAGAAAAGGACGTAAGTGAAATGAGACCAGAAAAGGGATACGTTACCATCCATGGGTAGCTCCCAGGATTATTTCTGTACAGCAGTTTATATTTAGAACTATTTCAGGCATCAGGGGAATCAACTGAGGACAAAGACTGATCGACTAAGCCCTTCAGTCTTTAAATAAACATTCATAAAGCATTTTTCAAATCTATAATAGATGATTCCTCTTAGAAAATTAATGTAACACACATGTGAATGTGCAGTCTGTAGACTTTTGTTCTCTACACCACCCTCCAGTTCATGGAATTTTTGCATTCACAAGTCACTAGATTCAGGAAATGGAATAGGGATTATTTATACAAGTCACATTCACAAATATATCCAGACACTGTGGAAAAAGCATCAAACTCTCAACCCAGATGAATCATTAAAGAAAAATTATTACAAATTCATTTGTAATAATAATGTGTTGGTTTATTTAGAATAACATTTTAATTCCCATGAAATGCAAGAGCTATGCCTACGACTCACCATTATCTAATAAAAGCATGTTTTTGATTTATGAAGAACAATCTAAAAGTGAAACGAATGACGCTGAGCTGGGCGCTTTTGCTTTAGCAGTAATTGCACGTAGCAGGTTTGCATGCATTGCACTGCAGCAGAACCCCACCAGCCTGCCCTGGGATGGTGGTTTGTGGGACCAGGCTCTAGCACACAGTGCTGGGAGAACGTAAGTCCTTGACTGACAAACATCATGACTGGATAAACCAGCAAGGAAAGGGAGAAGTAACATAACAAGCACATCTGTTCTATTAGTGACAAATTGGCAACTCCTCTCCCCTTGTTTTAGTGCTATAGATGATTTTAGAATGACAACTCCAGAGGCACGTTTAAGCTTCAGTCCCACAACTGTCTGTGTGCAAGTGCCAAGAGGTCTTTGCCTACAGTAAGTTGCAGGACGAGAAGCTAAGCTAACGCTGTACTCACATTCTCTTGCCTCGCAGTGCAGAAAAAGGTAAGACAAATGCCATTTTGGAAGACATAGCAAGGGCTCTCACCATCAGTCCGTTACAAACACAACCCACATGTGTTGGGATACGCAAAATAGAAAGCACGGACAGCAGTGCCTTTCCCACTTTGTGCAGCACGTTTAGGCAGTTGCATTTTCAGGCTTCTCGGTCACGTATCTTCAAGTGCAGACTTAGGGCTTAAGAGGCTTTTCCATGATCTGCAATCCAAGCCGCCCAACCATCAGCAAACTGTTGAACAGAACAGTGGTTATAATAGAAAAGAAAAGGGTGGAGGCAAAAATCCCATAAAGGACAAGAAGAGAGACAACACTGACAGGATTTCATTTAGCTGAACTCCAACAGAACATTTCACAGAACTTGCCACGGAACGTTTTTAAAACAATAAAATCCACAAAGAAGTGAAATAAAAGCCTTATTGAAAAACAGAGAAGCACAAACGACAGGTGACTACCTGGCACCAGCAATTATCCCAGGCATTGCTTTTCTGGAGTTGTAAAATCTCATTCCCATAACAGCAGACAAGGTTCCAGATGCCACTGTTGAAAAGAAGCCCAGTTAGAACCATTCAAAACAGAAACACCAGTGCAGTACTGCAGCGCTTGGACACTTAGCGGTGCCAACCAAACTGGCTGATCTCTACAGACTGGAATTCCTCTCTCCTCTCTGCAAGGAGGCGTGTGACTAGAAGTGTAGTGAGACACTGAAATGGGTTGCCCAGAGAAGCTGTGAGTGCCCCATCCCTGGAAGTGTTCAAGGCCAGGCTGGATGGGGTTTTGAGCAACCTGGTCTAGGGGGAGGTGGCATGAGGGGTTGGAACTCAACGATCTTTAAGATCCCTTCCAACCCAACCCATTCTATGCCTTTACTGCATTTTGTTAAACAGCAGAGCTTCTGCAAGCTTCTCGGCAGCTTTGGTAAGTGTGCTCTACTGCTCAGTAGAAGCGAGTAGGTCTCATCAGGGTTGAGACTACCATCTAATCGCCTACCACCTCCAGTCCTCTGGGCAGGTCACTTTCCCTCTCTCAGTTTCTCAAAGTGGTTATTTCCTTGATAACAGGCTCAAAACTGCCAAAAAGCTGTGATGGTGACAAAATTCACTATGTGGGAAACAAATATTGTTACAGTTCCCATTTCTCTGTAACATTCTGATCTAGAAGGTGGCACTAAATTCTGCAACTAGAAATAAAACAACCTAACTTGAAAATACACATTAGCAAACAGAAAGCAACCTAAGGGATCAAACTGAAAGAGCAACTAGCATTTTAAACATTACTCCAAATTATTTAATCTCTAAATCTGTGGGGGGGAATCCCATTGATACTCTTATGAGTTACAGTGCCATTGGTTCGTCCAAGAAGAAAGGCAGGTGGAGGTGCTGTCCTTTCTCCAAAGCTTCAAGCTCGTGTGCATCAGACTGGGCAGAAGGTATTTTAAAGATCTCGTGTCAAGGTTCTTTTTCTGGATTTCTGCCCAAGACGTAGTGACGAAGCTGAAGCTCAACAGGAGCCACATCTGCACATGGCAGCAGGACCGAGGAGGAATGGAAGTACCATGTGCACCACATCGGGGTACACAGAAGCTGCTCATCTTTCTGTCACGATACTGCCTAAAAAAGTCATGCCGGAGCTGCACGGTCAGCCCCACGGTGCGCCAGAGCCCAAGAGACAGTTCACAGCAAAGAGGAAACTTTGCTTCCCATTGAGCAGTGCTTTACATTTTGTTCCTTGCTGACAGTGCAGTTTGGTCCTCTGCAGGATCTACCAGGGGCTCTGAAGACCTTCCAGCACATTATGTGAAGGAGTCACATTGGTTTTAAATAGTCTTAAATCACTGTAATGCTACAGTATTGGGATGCTAATAATACTATGGCATAGTTACAGAACTAGAAGGAACCTCAGGAAGTCACCTAGGCTAACCCTGTGCCCAAAGGCAAGATCAATTCCTGGCAGACACTGGTTTAACCATTAAAGTCCTGCAGTGATGGAAGCTGGCCTGATCTCTTCCGGTGCTTTGTAACACTTTCATTTTCTCCTTCTCTTTCACCTGAGGGGTTAATTGCAAGCTAAACCCCCAGCTTCTTGTCCTGTCTACTGTAAACAAGCAGAATTAATCATTGCCTCCTCTATTTTAAGTAAGTACTGCAGACTGCTTCTTCCACAGCATACAATGCATTAAAACATACACTGCTCTTCAGAGGAGCCTGTACAAACCAGTATTCCATAAAGCCACAAAACTGCTGTCGCAAAAATGCTTATTCTGTGACCACGGGCTAAAAAAGCTGCTTCACAACCATTTTTCACACATACTTCACAGAATTGTTCAGGTTGGAAGAGACCCTTGGGATCATTGAGTCCAAAAACCAGTCCTACTCTACAAGTTCTCCCCTACACCATATCCCTCAACACATCTAATCAACTCTTGAACACAGTCACGGATGGGGACTCAACCCCCTCCCTGGGCAGCCCATTCCACTGACTGACCACTCTTTCTGTGAAGAATTTTTTCCTAATGTCCAGCCTAACCCTACCCTGCTGCAGCTTGCAGCCATTCCCTCTCCTTCTATCGCTAATTACCTGTGAGAAGAGACCAGCACCAACCTCTCTACAATGTCCTTTCAAGTAGTTGTAGAGAGTGATGAGGTCTCCCCTCAGCCTCCTCTTCCACAAACTAAACAGTCCCAAATTCCCTGTGCCTACATTAGTTTAACACGGTATCTCACCTGGCAGAGGAGATGGACCTTTCTCACCACCTCTGGCATCAAGGACGACCTCGGTTTTAGAACCAGGTACCGTGTTCTTACACAAACAGCCCTCGGGAAGGCTGCGGGGAGGAGCTCCCGCCACCGCTCACGGCATTCGCACAGATGAAAGGGCTGAGATCAGCTGGAATACGCTACGGAAAAAGGTTACTACTCCCACCGCCACCGGTGATGCTTAGTACCCGGGTGCGGAGCAAACTTACCGAGGGAAAGCCACACGTTCTTTGGGTCTTTGGACTGCTGGTAAGCGCCGAGACCCGCTAAGCCTCCGAAGAGGAGCCCGGCAGCTAGAGAAGGGACGCTGCCTTGAATAAAAGGAAAAGGAAAGCAGTTGGTAAAAGCACCACGCACCAAGCCAGCCCGAAAACCGATCAAAATTCCCTTACTAAAAATAAATCCACAAAACCAATCCAAACGAAAGATACCCGAGCGGGGTTTTTCAGAACCGCGATACTCCGCAGGAGGCAGCACGGCTTCCGCGCACGCCCGACCCAGCGCGGTCTGGCCGGGGTGCCTCA
>VZTM01034732.1:3175-42895 GCA_013400555.1 Jacana jacana | reverse complement strand
CGGCCCGGGGACGGGACAGGGAGGTGGGGCCGAGGTGAGTGCGGGGCAGCCCCGCCGCGCCGAGGGGGCTGGCCGAGTGCGGGGGCTGCAGCGTGTCTGCGGGAGAAAAGGCCTCTAATGACCGGTTACCAACACTGGCAAAACTCGAGGAGATCAATTTAATTTATTTCCAGTTAATAATACACTGGGAAATAAAAAAATAAACCCACCTCCTCTCCTTCTTCCCAGGCTCAGCATCACCCCGGGCTGCCCCGAGCGGTGGGGAGCTGGGTGTGCAGTCAGTCCATAAAGCCTCTGCTCTGCTCCTTCCTCCTCTCGCTGTTCCCTCTGCTCCAGCGTGGGGTCCTTCCCACGGGAGACCCTCCTGCATTGACTTCTCCAACATGGGGCCCTCCCGTGGGCTGCCGTTCTTCATGCACTGCTCCGGTGTGGGCCCTTTCCACAGGGTGTCCACTTCATGGGACAGACCATTCCAGCATGGGTTCTCCAGGGGCTGCAGCTTCCTTCAGGGCACGTCCTCCTGCTGCAGCATGAGGTCCTCCATGGGCTGTAGTGTGGTTATCTGCTCTACTGCTGTACTCCATGGGCTGTAGTGTGGCAGTCTGCTCCACTGTTGTCCTCCATGGGCTGTAGGGGCACAGCCTACTTCATCATGGCCTCCAAGGGCTGCAAGGGAATCTCTACCCCTCCTCCCCCTCCTTCTCACTGACCTGGGTGCCTGCAGGGCTGTTCCTTTCATTCTTTTCTCCCCCCTTCCCCACAGCTGCTGCTGCACAGTGTTTTTACCCTTCCTTAATTAGGTTATCGCAGAGGCACTACCACTTGCCGCAGTTATGGCAAGCAGTGGCTCCATTTTGAAGCCAGCTGGAGCTGGCTCTGCCCAACATGAGGGCAGCTCCTGGTGTCTTCCCACAGCAGCCATCCCGACACCCATCCCATTCCCACAGCTTTGCCACGTAAGCCCAAAGCAGATGTCAAAAGAAGACATCTGGAGTCCCCCAGAAGCCCTGCTGAGCCCAGCAGGCATGTGCTGAGTGATGGTGGTGATGTGCTACAGGACACAATCTCCAGCAACACAAGGAGTAGCCACCCCAGCACTGCACTAGATGCTTTGAGAAAGAGGGCTTGGGCTCAGTGCCCTCCAGGGGTCCCTTCCAGCCCCAGCTGGTTCATGACTCTGTTTGACATAACCTCTGTGAAATTGGTGCAAGACTCACAGCTGATCTTTGCACGGAGGCTTGTGCTTGTGACAAGATCTTTTATGCATTTTATAGAAAGGAAAAAATCATGAGGCCCACCTTACACAAGGAGCAAATGACCTTCTGAACCCTGGCAGTAGAAATAGGCCTGGAAGTAGGCACTCAAGGCAAAACAAGGACCGGTAGTTCTCAAGCTGGACACCCTAAAACACCCTCTTTAAAAGAATGACGCCATGGCAGCAAGTTAGCAAGGCCCTCTCCTTTTCCCCTCCCCAAAAAAACCTGAACAGGATTTCCACCAAAGTTCTGCTCTGGAGGTAAATCCTCAGTCCTTTTCTGCAGGGATCTGTGTTATTAGGTGTTGGCAGCTAGAAGTGCAGAAGCAGCTGACTGCAGCGGATCCTGCCCGTTCAGACTCTTCCCTGGGGGTTGCCAGCTGTGCTCCAGGATGTCTGAATATGATGTGCTGTCGCTTCTGAACTGCTGCAGGTTGCAATCCAGTTTGCTAAACCACCCTGAAATTAGCAATAGTTTAATAAAGTTGCTGGTAAATTGCTGTTATTCAGGAGATACCCTTTGAGCCATCTTCACTTGTTCAGAAGAGGGACAGGAGAGCAGCACACACAGTCTCCTTAGATTCAGGCATCCCAATCGATACTTGCCTCTGTGCTGCCAATCTCTGGTCACTCAACAGTGCTGCTAAAAGGCCCCCTAGATAGAACCGTCGTAGCTCCAGGAGGAAGTACTCATAGTTTTGCTTCCTTGTTTTGTTTTTTAGGACACGATGACCGACACCCATAACATTTGCCTTCTGTTTGCCACTGCTATTTCAGTGCTGTCTTTTTCTCTGGGGCTGTGCCTAGTCGGTTGAGATTTTATGTGCTTTAAAAGTTTGTGTGGGCTTGGAAGGGGAAATCTGCTCAGCTATTTAGTGGCCTCCCTCTAGTGGCTGTTACCGGGGAATAAAAATAGGGCTGCCACCAAGTGAACCCCCAGGTTAAGTGTGAAGATGAAAGGCAGTACGCTTGGGAAGAAGGCTTTTGCTGTATCAAAATATGGCACAGGATTGCTGAGTGGTTGCCAAAGCTCAGTCATTGCTCTCTCAGTCCTGAAAATATTTGCCTTGCTGCTTTCTTCCCAGCTGTGCAGCACTCCCCGTGCCCTCACACATAATGATCTAAGGACACTGGTGGGCCGAAATCTGCATGTAGAGACGTTTGGGGTTTTTTATTTTTTTCCATTTCTGTTGATTGGCCAAGTAAGACAAATATGCAAACCCCTGTTTTTCAGCTCCTATGCCTAAAAGGCTGTCTATCTGGTTACCAATTGATTTACTAAAAGATGCTGCTTTCTCTCACAAACCTTGTCCCAACCCAACAGATATATAAAGAACAGGTAAGATCTGGGAAGTGCAGTGTCTTTATTCCACTTGCAGTGCTTTTCCATCAGTTCTCTGCAGGAAATGTCGGTATCTTTAATAAAAGAGTATCTGCATGTATAATAAAGGAGGATCTGCATGTAGAGCCAGCAGTTGCGTTCCTGCTTTTAAGATTGTTCTGACTGTGAGTCATTGCCTTTTTGCTTACCAAGTGTGCACATTTGTCTTCTAGACACAAGAAGTGCCAGGGATGCATGACTCTCTTCACATTTTTATAGAAAAAGATATCAATGACAGTGTAGCAAGACAAAAGTTGGGGCTGGAAAAAAGCCCATTAAAAATGGCAGAAGTGCAAAGCTTCTCCAGCTGCAAGAGGAGCTTTACCCTCATGTCTCTTTCTGGACCTTTTGTGTTTTGGCCTCCAGGTGTTAAGTGGAAGGTGAGGCTCGCAGGCACGATGAGACAAGCTGAACCAAGCTGCATCTACAGAACATCCTAAAAGAAACCCATCTCATGAGTTCATGTTTCTGGCACAGCCAAAATTAAGGTTGCTACTGCTGTTCTCTTGACAGCTTTCTATTAGTGTTTTAGCCTGGGGTTTTGCAAGCTAAAAATACCAGTTGGGTTCCACTTGAACCTCACTCTGGGACAAGGTTCTCTGCCGATGTCTCAGCTCCAGGCACTCCACAGTCAGGGGGTAAGTTTTAAGCTCAAACTTATTTGCAAACATACAGGTGGAGTTAAAAAGCCACTTGAGGTCACCTGTTCCATATATACAAATCCCTCTGACATAATGGCCTGCCAAAAGAAAAAGAAAAAAAGCAATGACAAAATCCAGGCTCCAAATCATTCTTTTTGAGCAGTTTTATCTGCAAAGTCACTATAAATAATCTCCTACACAACAAATGTGCTAAAAGGCCTACTGGACATGGAATAAGTATGAGTAATGGGATGAAATGAAGAAAGTTACATCAGAACATACAGTGAGCAAAAGAAGGAGGCAGCTCAGAAAAGCAGTGTTACTACTTGAGACTCTCTCTCAGGCAAGAGTGAAGCACAGCAAAGGGGAATTTTCTTCTGTCAGTGAAGAGAAACTCATACTTTTATTTGCACTAGATTTCCCACTAAACAATGCTGGGTGATAATGGTGCCATTTCACCGATTTCAATGTAGTTATGCTGATATAAAACTGCTGTAATTGAATTTGACTGAAGTTCTCAACAATTTTCTCCTCAACACAAACAACTATGTATGGATTAAGAATCCTTGAAAAAAAAAAACTGTATTGTTATCATTTTGTCATTCCTTTTCTCTTTCCACTTGGGTATGTCAGAAGTAGTAGCACTACGCAATGTACAAACCAGTGACTGAAAAATTAAGTGTGCCACACGGAATTTTATCTACTGCTAATGTTATGACATGAAGGAACATAGCATAGGAAAAAGCAAAGCTCAACCATCATTGTCAGCCCACAGGTCCTTAGGTTCCTTGTCAGCTGTGGCTCTGGCAGGCCGAGTCCACACAGGACACCTTCCTTGCTCACTGCTGTTGGCTCTAGCACATCTGTGTCCCAGCGTGGGACATACACATGGGCTATTCCCACCCACCTGTGAGAAGATTCCCCCAAGGCCTTCAAGAGAATATTCAGCTAACTCTTGTGAGCCATAAGTGTTGCCAAATGTCCCCCTTTCCCAAGTTGATATATTCTATAAGATTCCTGATGAAGAAGCAACTCTCCCAGCTTTCTTATCATTTATTTGGCTACTGTCATTCACATATGGACTATGAACACCCCATATGTGGAAGGAGATGACTCCTTTTTAATGTCTTCTCTGCGATGAAGTACTGTCTAAAGACTGTATCACATTACAATTAGAGGCTGTAGGAGTACAGGGACAACAGTCAAGTGCTTTTCACTGTATGAACAGGAAGAAGAAACAGAGAAAAAAGTACACTTTACCGTGACAGCCTCCATGGCTCTCTTCCATGTCAATCCATTTCACTGCTTTCAGGTCACCTTCCCATGACGCATTGGGCATGGAGCCTGGGACACCTGCAATTAGAGAATAGAAAAATCAAATAATTAGTTCTTTTAACTGCTATGTGTTCAGGTTTATGTCCACTCACTGGGATCTTTCTCCACAGAACTGGGATGAAATACTTAGGAATATGCATCAACAGATTCCTGGCTGCTAGCCTTGTTGTCAAGTTTCTTCATTGAAAGCAGCTTTTGTCACATAAACAGGATGTCAGCCCAAGACACCTAAACATTTCACTTGAGAAAAAAAATCCCCTCTTTTGCAACAGCCTCAGTGTGATACTGCATGCATGGACTCAAGTCACCCTCCAACCAGCATTGCCCTCCAAGGGATATTCAAACACTGGGCCACTGACATCTAGTACCTTCACATGAATTTAGTGGTAAATACTTTCCTTGGGTTTTTTCTTTTTTGTTGTTGGTTTTTTTGTGTGTGTGTGTGTGTGTGGTTTTTTGTTTGTTTTTGTTTTGTTTTAGAAAACATGCTAACAAAACAAATTCAAGCATGATATAACTGGATGGACTTGTTAAAACTCAATTCTAGCCTGTAATGTTATATAATAATATATATAAGTCTAGGCAGATCTATCTAGGAGATAAGCTGGAGCTCTCCTCAGCAGTAAATGATCAAGTCTTGCTATAACCTGGCAAACATGCGTTTTAAGTGATCAAGGGGGAAATACTGAACACTGTCTGGTGTTTGTTGAAGAGTAAACAGGCAACGTGTATGCAAGGTGTAGCAACTGCTGGGAGTCAAGGGAATTTCAGTGTCTTCAGTGCAAGGCAGTAACTATAACAGACAGTCGCCATGGGATGATGTCTTTGCCTTTGAAAGCAAGAGCTGATCAGGTAGGAACAGCCAGGGAAACCTCTGTGCCTGGTCTGTGCTGCAGTATCACATGTAATTCAAAGAAGCTCATTGAAGTACTTCCTAAACTGGTCTTCAGAATACAGAAAAACAACAACAACATAAACAAACAAACACACCAAAAAAACCCAAAGGTATATAATATTAAAAGCTTTCTATGAACTCATCCCTTTCAGCAAATTTTATCTTTCTTATTGGCTCAATCAGATGTTGAAGACTAAAATGACACAGATTGTGTTACAGCCACGGACTACATAAGTGCCACCTGTTGTACAAAGCACTTTGATAAGTAAAGCTTGAAAAGCCCCAGTTTCTCAGGGTAGCACAAATGTTTGTATCTCACTTATTGGCATACTTGGAAGAAATTAACTGTCTTTTCTTCTTTCCTGCCCAGAAAGCAACAACTGATGCTCTACCTGAGCTATTGAAGCAGTGTAGGGGGAGCCAGTAGGTACAAAACCACAGACATTATTTCTGCTTTCTCCGAATGAAGCTGAAAGCAAAGGAGGAGACCGATTTCTTCAAATGCAAACAATTACTGCAAGGCTGCCTGCGACTCCAAGCTTTTTAACAACTGCAGCAGATGTGCCACCACTGACTGGTGGTGGTGACCAGGGAGGAGAGGATTTGTACCACTCTAGATGCTCCACACACATCCAAAGGGGTGACAAGGCAGGTTGGGGCATTGCCACTCTGTGCTGCTTGTGCACAGCTGCCCCACAGCCCCCCATAGTAGATAGCCCCCCTCACTAGCAAAACTCTGTGATTTTCATCAATCTCTATTGTTGTACACACAGGGTCTGAGCAGCCCAGTATTGATGCCAGTGTTAAGTATTATTGCTATCAATAAATACTAATAACCCGGGTACTAGCCTGATCATAGCTGAAGAAAAGTTAAGCTGGTTTAACAGCTAAACATGCTCAAGTGGTTTTCTTCCAGAATTTTAATAGGGATGTTTAAAACCTGTTATTCCTGCTTCCTTTAAAGGAAACATTTGTATGAGTGGTGGGGAGGGAACCATTCAGCTTTTTACCAAAGCATCTTCATAACACTTGTATTATTATCTGTGATTTGTACTAACTCGGTATACTGAAAAGACAGCCTGTTTCCTCAGTTCACGGTCAGGTGAGAACAAAACGTTTTAGAGCTTGAACAAAATCTGTAATGGCACTGGTTTGGAGCTGTGGGACCCGTGCAAAAACAGGGAACCTAAGTCCTTCAAGTATGATTTTAACTAAAATAAAATTGACATCTTAATCTCCAGTTCTGACCTCTTTCTTTCTTTAAGGATAATTAAATTAGCCCATCTTCCTGATTTTCATAACTTCCTAAACAGGGTGATTTGCCAGCAGTTCTGTAAAGGACAATTTCAGCTGGTGACTGCAGCACATGCAAGAAGCTCCGTGCTGCAACACTAGCTGAGAGTGTGGCACCATCCTAACCTTGGTGTTTTCTAAAAAATAAAGGTGAAAGCCAAGCAAGATTTTGTTACCATTTTGTTTTTTTCTGCTCCTTTCCTGGATGGCAACAAGTTACATTACCGTAACCCAACAACTCTTGTGCTTGTGAGCTGGAAGAGAAGCTCAGTGAAGGACTAACGAGATACTAAAGGCACTGGGTAATGGTGGGGGGGAGTGGGTTTGGTTTGCGGTTGAGTTGTTTTGATAAATTGTACGGGAGAAAGATTAAACATCAAGGTGTTGGGTTTTTTTGTTAGCTTCCTTTGCGCTGTGTTTTTAAAGATCGCTTGCTCCTGGTAAGTAAGGATGATTGCTTGCAAAAACCGAGTCATGGTCTTATGTCTGATGACCGTATGATCCAACAGCAGAACGACCATAAACCACCATCTGTTTGCCATAAACAGAGATAATGTGGCAGCTATAAGTGGAACTTCATGACTTTATTTCTCCCCCTCTGTATGTTGGCCGTTTATCAAATAAAATAACACGCAAAGAAATCATGGGTTTGTCTTGGGGAAAATTCAGAAAATATTAGTCCTCCACTGAAAGCTAAGAAAACACTTTATAAAAAGACAAGAAGAGGCAGAGATGGCAGGGGATAAACACTTTAAATGGCTTGGGATGTGCATTACTATCCCAAATTAAAAACCTGTTCATAACAGATGGCAGTAAATGTGGTGGTGTGCAGAAAGACTTGGAAAATGCTGACATGGTGGGAAAGCAGAAAAATAATGGACAAAACAGGAACGACCCCAGGATATCCACTAAAACACTGGAAGGCACTGCCCTTCCAGGAATACAAAACTACTGACTTCACATTATTCACCGTCTCCCAAATTGAGTAAACGAGGCGTTTTTATAAGTTAATTAAAGAGGTGAGGAATATGTAGCTCAGCACTGGGGGGGGGAAATGGATTTACCACATTTTCCTTTCGATACTTGTTGGAGCGACTGATTTCAGACTCAGAAGCTGTATTCGTATAAGTACAGTTTGCCTCAAAATTGTTGCTGATGGGAAAGTGAATATAAACTTCAGCATGAGTTGATCCCTCTACTTTTGTCCAGCTCTTGTCTCCCGCTCCTTGGAGGTTAGCAGGGTTTTGTCCCCCAAAAAAAGGAGTAGGGAAGTGCCACCTCGTGGGCAGCAGTACTGAGCACCACCCTGGGAATCAGTTTGCCATCACTAGGTCTTAGAAACGGCCACCAGCAGAACTGCACTGCTTGGGTGTGGAGATAGACACAAGTGACTAGAAAGATGGGTGCCCCTCCAATGCCTTCGATTTCATGTCATTCTGTGGTGGCAGAAGTTTGGAGGCAGGAAAAGCACAGCTTCAGAGCCTGGACCTCATTCACAGCGCACAAAGGCGATACAACTTGCTTTTCTGCTGAGCAATTCCTGTTATGTTTTGGGTTTTTTTTTCCATTGCAATTCCACTGAGAGCTGCTCTGTGTGTGTTGGCTCCAAGGGACAGCCTGCTCCCTTTCCTCCTTGCATCACTACTGTGTATTGTGAAGCCAGACATAGGCGGCTTACACAGAACGAGCCGCTGCATTGTCATTCCTGTAACACACCGACACTGGGCTGGGTATCCTGCAGTGTAACCGGCTGCCTGGTTTGCCTTAACGTTCCGACTTCTGTACTGGTGATTCCAAGACCAAACCAACACATTGGCTAATACCTAGCTGCCAACGGGCTAGTCTCCGCCAGTCCCCCTGAAGCACCTGCTGCTTCCTCGTTGGCATCTCTCTCTAGGGAAGGGGAAAACTTTGCACTTCTGTCCCACCAACTGATCTGAGCTTTTCTCCTGCACTTTGTAGGCTGAGCCACTGGAGTTTGTACTTGAGAAATCTGCTTGGAATGGTGTATTTACCACCCTCAACAATATTATTCTGCAAGATCTGATTGAAATCAACCATAACTTTTTACTGGACTTGGAGGCCACCTATTTATGTTTGGGAACCATACAAGGCTTTGGGTGGGCTATGTACATGTGAGCAAGTGCCTGCCCTCTCCCCTACAAGTGAAGGTGTGCAGCCCACCAGTGTGTAAGAGGGATCTGGAAATTCACAAACCCCTTCAGTTGCTTTTACAGAAGCAAGATGGTACAAGGAAGCGCATGTAGGACTAGTGAGACAGTATGGCCGAAGACAGTGGAAGCCAAGTGGATGCCAAGCCATGTCCCTGGGTCTTCATGGAGCAGGGCAGCTGCTACTAAACAGGAAAGTGTGTGGTTTCCCTGAACCCATCACACTGCAAAGCACACCACCCTTGGGACTTCCTTTACCCTGTTTTTGCCAGAAGACAGCTCAGCCAAGTGGATAAATGTCCAGGACATCAAACTCAAGGAGGCTCAGTAAACCTTCATTGCTTGCCACTAGTGCTGCCAACATGGGTTGTCACCTGCCTGGGTGTTTCTCCATGTGAAAAAAATAGGAGTGGTGTCCACCAGCTGGTGGGCACCACCAAGAGCCACAGTTTGGAAACACCTCCACAGAGTAGTCAGCCTTGGTGACCACCACAAAAAGCTGGCACCACGCAACAGCCAAGTAGTAGCAGGTGCCAGGGAGGGGACACCCATGCCTTGTCTGGACCTGATGTCCTACCTGGGATCCTGTTGAGCGTTACCCAGAAGTGCTCGTCAGGGCTGTACGTGTCCTCAGACCATGCCAGCAGATCAATGGCCCGCTGGTCCTGCAGAACAAACTCCACGAAGGGCCGGGTGATGGCCACGTATGCAGAGCCAAAGTAGATGGTCAAGTTGTGGGGTGGGGGTGCCTTGTGAAGCTGGGGGGTGACCAGCCTGGAGGTGTCATGCTCAGCCCCTTCCCTGTGCACGTATTTGGTGCGTGTGATGATGTGGGGGGGTGGCAGAACCCCGGGGGTGATGTTCTTCCCCCTGAAGCCCTTCAGCAGCTGGACGATCTCCCGGTTGGTCTTCAAAGGGAACTCCTGGCCACAAGTGTTGAGCAGGTAGCGCCAGGGCACAGCTGAGGCCAGCAGGTCCCTCATGCAGTGGAGGTCGGCCCGCAGGCGGGAGATGCCGCCATAGACCACTTGCTCCATTTGAGAGGCAAGGAAGGCATTGGGGAAGCATCCCACCAAGTGCTGCACCTCCTGCTGGAAGGGGGCTGGTGCCTTGGCGTCTACATGGACACAGTAGACATTTTGGGGCATGTACACTGCCCTGAAGAGCCTCTCGAAGGTCTCAAAATCCTTGTGCAGGGTCATGACATAGGCAATGGGGAAGGCAGCCTCCTCAGCCGAGAGGGCATGGGTGATGTAGTGGCTGTGGGCCACGTAGGTGCTGCAGTTGGCTGCCCTCAACCTTGGCTGCAGCTGCTGGACCCTCAGACGGGGGGCCCGGCCGGCCAACAACGTGTCACACGCTAGCTCCAGTGCCTTGGCCTCCAGGGAGCCTCTGATGCCCATCCCTTGCCACCCACCGTGCCGCAGTAAGACAGCAGTGCTCAGCAGCACTGCGGCAGCCACCAGCAGCTGCGCCACTGCCCGCCGCCACCTCATGGCCCACATTGCCAGCCTTGGCCTACCCCTGGCGTGGCTGGCTGTCCTGGTTTGAGTGACACAGGACTAATTCCTCTTCTAATGTCTGGGAAAGCTGTATTTTTAGAAGACTCTGATGTTTGAATTTGTGAAAATATTTACTTTATAGCCTTCTAGGCTATGTGGGATTCAAGGTCTCAGTGTTTTCAAGCCTTTCCAGGTGCACGGACAGGGAGGAGCAAGGCCAGGGCATTTGACCCAGGCTGGCTATCAGGATTATTTTATACCATGAATGGCACATTCAATATAAATTAGGAAATTTGCTGAGGAATTCTCTCTCTTCCTTGGTGGTGGCAATGCTGAGTTGCCCCAGTTGCCCCAGTTCCGGCCCCCTGAGCCCTTCTCTCCCTCATGAAGTCATAGCACTCCAGTGTCTGACATTTGCTGTCCCCTGCTGGGAGTGCACAGCTTCACACTGATAGAGCTGGCTGAGTATAATCCCTGTGTGTTTTATATCAGTATCGGGATCAATATTTATTCTTTAGTAATAGCAATGTTATTTTTTTAGTCTTACTCTATTAAATTTGTTTATATGTCTACCCTCAGGTCTCCTTGTTTTCCCCGATTCCCCTTCCCAGGTGGTGAGGGGTGGTTGGGTGAGAGAATAATTGTCTAAACAACTACAAATAGTTGTGGGTTCCTCAAAGCATAACACCAGCACCTCCCAGGGAGGTCTCATGCCTAGAGGGCACAAATGTGGAGCTGACCCATGAGATGCAACCCCACCAGCCATCTCCCACTCTGTGGAAGGGCAGCCTTGGCACCACCCACAGCTGGCCCAGCACCCTGGGGTGCTCCCTGCGGCTGCCACCTTTGGGGCATGTTTCCAGACAGAGCACCCAGGCTGGCGCTGGCACTGATGAAGTCAAGAGGGTACACACCCCACGGGGCCAGTTGTGTGTTCGTGGCCTTTCTGGCTGCATGAGAAGCCCTGCTCATGGAGGTAGGGCTTCATTCCCAGGCTCATTCAATCTATTTTTAGGCTTTCTAGCAGCAAATTAGATATGTTTTGGGGTGTTTATTTCAGCTTTTGTCATTTTACAGTGCTGCTCAGGTGAGAAATCAGAATTAAACTGTCAGTGTTAGGAAAGATACAGGGAAGTTGATGAGCAAATATAGGTATGATGGAAATAATCACCTCCTAAACCAGTACAGCAACAAAAATTTGTCTGACTGGGCTCATAAAACAGCATACAAGAACGATCTGCTCTGAAATCACAATTTATCTGTTTTCTTGTTTGTCCTGCAAGACAAGTTCTCCCACCTGTCTGTGGGAGGGATGTGACTGCTGAAGATGTGGGGGAGTTCTCAGGAGAAGAGATTTTCTTTCAAGGTGAAGTTGAAACAATGGAGAAAAAAACCTCACCACCCCTCCTTAAAAATGTACAAAGGCTCATTTTTGTATTTTGCCACCATAAATTTTCATTTAATTGGGGTATGTGAGTGTGAAAATATCCATGTGGATGGGCAAGGAATTAACTAAAATGAACTCAAGATTGTCAGGCTTTAAAGCAGACCTCAGAACCTGGAGAAAAGGAAATAAAACCCAGGAAAAAATAGAAGCTTATTTGAAACTACTTCTTTCAAGACAGCAGTCTGAATTAAGACAATGCATATCATCTCCTTGAGCTGTCAGGCTGTTGAGAGTCGTTACAGAGCTAAACTGTACCCCCTGTGTTGAATCATCTGATGGATCTCATTTCTAGTAGCTTCATTTGATAGTATGTTTTGAATGAGGTTTTTCTGAGCTGTTATTGACTCATAAACTAAGTCTAGTGTCTTTGGCAGGGTTGTGAGTGGTCCTGCATCAGAGGAGCTGAACTCTATAGGGCTGTTCAGAAAATACCTGCTTCCTGGAGTGGGAGTGAGCTGGACCTGTGCGGACATGCTGGGCACCAAGGACAGCCAAATGGAGAGCCACTCTGCAGGAACTGCCAGCGCCCGCCCTAGCACCCATTCAGGCCTGCTTCTTCCACCTCCCACCCTAGCTGCCCAGCTGGGTGCTGGCATCACAGTCTGTCTCTTAACATGCGTAATACAGTTTTAGATGTGGTCAGATTAATTTGCTCATAAGTGCAAGGAGGGAACAAGTTCAGGTAGCCTGAACTGGAGTTCCCCCTAACAAAACCAGGGGCTGTTGGCAACTCTGCATCTAGGAGCATCAAAAAAAGTCTGTTACTGCAGCTGGACTGAAGTTTAGTTGATTACATGGATGAGTTGTGACAGACATTACCTGTTGACAGAATTTAGAAAGAAAAGAATTCTTCCTTAAATTACTCTCATCTGATCCTGTTATTCAAGGAGTTTTGCTGTTTGAAGCCTATTACACCAATGTCTAGTAGTTGTAAAGATGAAGGAGAATCAAGGGAAGGAACACAAGCCCTTTTATTAGCTGTGGCTTTTCAAAAAAACTTCTTGAAGACATACCTTTCCTTATCCTGTCAACACCACGTAGTGTTTTATTGAGAAGCAAACGATTGGGAAGAAAAGTATTGCTCCTATTGAAAGCAGTACTTAAATTCCAATGACAGCGAATTGTGCAGAGACCAAACCCTGTTTTAAGTTGTATCTTCTCAGATTAACTCTAATATCTGATTGGTGGAGAGAGGACAAGAGTAATTTTTCAGGAAATTCTGCCATGAGGAAGGTGTGTTTGTGATTGCTGTGAAGGTGTTGCAACACCTTGCTTAAGCAGGTTTTTGAAATGAGGAAGGTTGTGATGATGAGATTACGAGAGCATGGCGTGAGACACGGTAACAGTCACAGGAAAATCCCTAATTTTTTTTTATGCCTCATTCCTATGAGAAGTTCTTGCTCAATCAGGAAGTCTCATTAAAATAATGGAGAATAGGAACAAGAGAGCAAGGATTAGTTATATTAGTAATGTTGCAGACAAAGGTACAAAATACTTATTTTCTAGGACATGTCTTATTCAACTAGTATCACTGCCTGGAATCATATCAAAAACTTCTTTGTGTCTCCCTGTCTGTCTTTTGAAGGGTGGGCACTAAGCTAAGGAAGAAGAACAATTTTAATAGGCAGAAAATAACCACAACACTGTATGATGTCTGTGTTGTGGAAAAGGTTGTTCCAAGAGCCTGTCTACAAATTACAATGGGATGGAGAGTTACCAAACTAGTTTTGAATAATTAAGTTGCTATAGAGAGAAGTTCAGTGCAAACTAAGTTGTCTGGAAAAAACACAGGTCTGTTTGTACAAGCAAATGCCCATATAAAAACTTAAAAATGAGGAGTTGGCTAACATGATTGATTAATTTGCTAGCAGTGCTACTCAGAATTTTCTGGCATTACTCTTGTATCTTCCCCAGCCATCCCCCCAAGGGATGTTAATGAGATGTTCCTTGAGAGCCACCGGCTCTTGTTTGGCTATAAAGCTACTGCTTCAGATAAACTGCAGAGAAATTGTAACAAGAAATCCTAACAAGATGCTGTCTTGAGAGCATACTACCTTGACTTACAGCATTACCTGCCATTACCTGAGACATCCTATATGCCAACCCTCTTCCTTATCTTTCTGTCTACCATTGAGCTCCCAACCAAGGAATTGCCATCAGTGTGGTTCAGATATTTTCAAAGTTTTGGGGATGATTTAGCACTCCACTCATAAACAAAACTATCCAGTGTTTTCATTCCTTTCTGACCATTGACAAATTGTACAAGTACATCAACAACCTTGATCCTGCTTGGAGAGAGGTGAGGTGAGTCTGACTCTTTGCTCTTAGGCAGACACAATATGTAAATTTGTCAATAACCCTCAAACTTGTGGTTGGCACACAGCAGGGTGAATCCTTGGAAAAGTAAGCACAAGCTCAAATGAGACTTTTTCTCCTGTTGCTGCTAATCTGACAGAGAAATTGGGAATCCATGGAAAAAGTCTCACTCAAAGATAGTGGGTTGAGATTGTTGATGTCCTCAGATGCCTATGCTTGACAGTAAGCTGCTGGAGGCCCTGTGATTCTGTTATCTGTGCACTCAGATCAGAGGGTAGTCTGGGTTTGTGGGCTTGCTCAGGACACTGTGGGCTCCTTCAACTAGTAATCAACTGCCTTGTATTCATGCTGATGCAAAGTTTGTCTAGTTTTACAGCAGACAGCAGTGGTATGCTGTGTACCCAGTGTCCCTTTCGGGCTGGCACAAGAGCAAGAGTGACATGGTGTTCCTTTTTCCCCTCCCTCTCTGGGACACATGACCCATAGCAGATCCTCATTGTGCAGGCTTCTTGCAGAAATCAGGAAAAAAGTGGTGCTGCCCTGGCACTTTTCTGCAAACCCCCAACTTTACTTAAACCAAGTGACTGCCAAGCATCACTCATGATCTCTGTGTAGGGAGGAGCATGACCAGGGCACATCCAAGAGGTGGGAGCATTCTGTCCATGGGTGACTTGGTGAATTTTGTGCCAGCCAGCCAGAGAGTGGGGTAGGCAGGTGCATTACTGTGGCTACTGGCTGGCACAGTTGCTAACCATCTTGTTTCAGCTGGAGGTGCATTAAAAATTGGGACAGCTGACCCCAGCTGACCAAAGGGATACTCCATTCCATACAACATCATGCTTAGCATATAAATCTGGGAGAAGAAGAAATAAGAGGGAAGACGTTCAGAGTTATGACACTTTGTCTTCCCAAGTAATCGGTAGGTGTGATGGAGTCCTGCTTTCCTGGAGATGGTTGAACACCTGCCTGACAACGGGAACTAGTGACCGAATCAGTTGTTTTGGTTTGCTTGTGTGCATAGCTTTTACTTTTCTTATTAAACCGTCTTTATCTTAACCCAGGAGCTTTTTCTCACCTTTACTATTCAGATTCTCTGCCCCATCCCAACTGAGGAAAGTGAGCAAGTCGCTGTGTGGGGCCCAGCTGCCAGCTGGGGTTAAAATATGATACAACTAAAATATTAATTGTGTAACCACAATCAGCAAAGCAAACATGTCTGTGCGACGCCTGCACTGCGCTCTGTCTTGTGCAGCAGCACGGTGCCTTTTGGAGGCACACCGGCTACTTGCATGGTGGTGATTTCTCAACCACTTCCCTCAGTGACAATACCACATGGAGCATATTCCTGAAGTTCTTGCTCCTCTTGTTTGTGGCTCTGCACAGGCCCTCATTTGTGCTAATGCAGTTTCAATGGAGTCACACAGAGAACCCTGGGGAAACAGCACCCTGCTTAGAATAACCCTTCCCCAAAAGCATTAGAGTGCGGGTGCAAAACCCAGTTTCTCCTTGTTATGCATAAACTGCTTGCAGTATTTGGCCAGCATGGATGCCACGATGCAGCACTCCACTGTGCATGTCCAGTGGGCTCCTGGAAGAGTTGTTCCCAAACTTCTCTGCTTCTTCACCCAATTTCTTGAGTCCTGACTGCAATTCACTTCAAAATCCAGCTGTATCCACATCCCCAGATGTAGCAACTCCTACCCTTAGCAATGGAGAGAAGAGGATGCTCTGCCAGCATCTCTTTCTGACTAAATAGCTAAGACCTCGCTTTCTTTTTCAATGGTATGGCAACTCTGCGCGTGTTGGTTAAGTTTTGAAGCTAAAGACTGCGGCTGTTGTAATGCTGCTGTCCTCACCACAGCAGATGCTGTTGCAGGTACCCTGGTAAAGCAGGTAAGAGACAACGCCTCAGGTATGTTTCCCAAGCTGCAGTAACAGTTCTGGTCTCTTTGCAACAAGGCAGAGGACAGAGGACAGCTTGCCAAGAAACTGTCAAGAGAGACTCCATAAAATAAAATAGGGGATCAGACAGGGCATGCTTGGCATGCCTGAATTTGGGAGAAATTCCCTAAAATGAAACCTAAACAAGAAACTTGGAAAACAGGTGCAGCAGACTAAGAGGCTTAATATGCATGTGCACAAGTGTATTCAGTCACAGTTTTGAGAGAAGGGATGAGGGTGATGGTTAAATTACTCTGGGAGATGAGCCCCTTACCTAAATACATACTGCTGGCCCCTGGGGACTTATTCACTGTCCCTGAACACCCTGCCTGTTCATTCCCATAACCACCAAACCCCTTCAGTCCTGCCAGCAGAGACATTTACAGGACTGTGTAGTGATCCAGGGCAAGGGCTGATCTACATTTTCCAGGTGGATGTTAACCCAGATCGTTTAAGACAGAAAGATCATTTGTACCGATGAACCTGGTGCCAGCAGCACCTAGCAGAAAGGTCAAAGTAGAAAGCAGATATTATTTTTACGGGATATTGCATTAAACTTCCTGTGGCACACAGATAACATTTCTCCATCAGACTGTGGGGGAGCCCTACTAACATGTTTGGTTTGGCTTTGAGGATGCACTCTTGAATATTTCCTTATAGCTTACTTGTCAGTTGGAGGGCATGCATGGTATAATCTTGAAGAGTAAAGCAGTCAAAGTGACAACTTTTTTTTTTTCATTGAGATCAATGTGAGAGAACCTCCCGTAAGTACAAGCTTTAGCTCAAAGACTTGAGCATATGAATTTTAACCAGGCAAAGTTTGTCAGAATGATACATCCCACGGGATTTTAAAGCTCCTATCTCCATATCCTCATTTCCTAGAAACATGTCTTAAATGCAATAACAAAAATATGTTCAACTAGCATTGTCGCATTTCCCAAACACATCTTGTCTGCATTTGGAATGAAAATTGTACAGAAACTGTTGATACTGACAAAACGCACACAATGAATACTTTGAATACTTCTGCCCTACCCTTCCAAGCTCAGATGTTAAAAAATGCCTGTGTGCAGATGACATTGTAGAAAGTGGCTTGAGCCAGGCTTTCACAGAAAGCGTGAGGTCTGGAGGAGGTCTGGCTCCTGATCCTCCTCTCCTTCCCATTTCCCTCTCCTTTTTGTTCACATCTGCTTGTTAAACCCCAGCTTTAGTTTGTGCTGACTCCAGGGCTGGCCAGATTCTACACCAAGACAATTCAATTCAGAGACTCAGAAAAAAGGTAGATTGTTTCTCTTCAGCTCTGGTGAGTCGAACAGGCAAAACTCCTGGCACAGGGCTGCTGGGCAGAAGTGAGTGGGAAGAGATGAGCAGGAGAAAATTTCTTGTTTGAGCAACAATTAGCTTTTAGTGCTCAGCCACCCTGTGCACCTTTACCCTTAGTGAAGATGTGGGGGCTACTGCAGAAGCGAGAGTGCAACCTCACTCTGTTAGTCTGCAGGTGAGCCAATTCTGAAAAAGCAGTTTAATCCAGTGCCTTAGAGTTGGGGTCAGGTGTCAGTGCTGGTTTAATCTTGTGGTCTAGATTAAGACACTGGGAATAGCATTTGGCCCCTTGCTGCCTGCTTCTGTGAACAGGACGTAATAGCCCTGATCTCCCTTGTAAACACGTGTTGGTGTCTCTGAATGAGAAGTGCTGCTGTTAACTTCTCACCTTTATTTTCCCACTTGAACATGGAAAAATACTAATGGAAATTACTAGTGTGTATAAATGTGTAGCAGTGTATGTGTATGTCAATGTATGTATCAGTGTGCATCCTTGAGGGACTATCACCTGAGACTGCCTGTACCCCAAGCCATGCGTATGCTGTGACCATATTGGATTAAAGTGGAGTCAGACTGGACTTTGGCTTGGAAGAGGACTCAGTAAAGTTATCCTGAAGGACTCAGTAGTGTGGACTGTGGATTCACACCTCCCCCACAGTGACCAGAACCTGCTTTCTGATCTATGTGAGCAAAGAGGGGAAAAGTGGCCCAGAGGTCATGCTACTGGCCTGGGACTTGGCCACTGACCTGCACTGCAGCAGTGCGTGAGACCTGGGGGAAGTGATTTAGGGCCAGTCACTTCAGGCCTACATACTTTGCAAATACTTTCCTCTAATTCCCCTGGGCTTCTCTTCCTTATCTGAAAAGCGACTTTCAAGAATTTTCTGACATGAAGGAGCTGTGCGGGAGATAAGTGGCCTGCGATAAATACCAAAGGTAACTTCAGACTGTTACCTGAAAATCAGCTGAATGGGAATTGAAAGTCTTTAGCCTTTAGGGGGGGTAAAAAATAATCTTGGTCTTCATTGCATGTCTCTGGGTAACAAGCATGCTATTTTAAGATCTGATCTCTTTTTATCTTTTTATTTGAACTGAGATCATCATAGCTGTTTGAAACTACAAATATCTGTTTGGTTTAGTTCTTTCATTGTAAGCTATACATCCAAACTGGTCCTTAAATGATCTCCCCACTTGCCTGGAGGCCTCCATATATTTCTACTAACAGCTGGATGCTGCCTGACACCATTAACTCCTTGTAATATGTCTGAAAAGCTACAAGGAAGTGGCTTGGTCAAACTCGGAGAAGAGGTATTTGTTAAAGCCAGGAACTGAGTCACAGACTAACATTCCATGCACCGATAGGGACAACTTTTCACCTCAGCGTCCTTTGGAGCCCTGGATCTGACTTGGATTCGTGACACCTTGTGCTACACTTAAAAGTTTGGATTCAAAATCCTCCATGCAGCAGTTCCCGAGTGTTGCCTAGCCACTTTTTGGCCAGGGGCCCTATGTGGTGGCAGGGAAAACAAGGAAGAGAATGGAAACATGTCTGCTGTGGCAAGTTTCATTTTTTTCATATTCCCCTTTTGGATGCAAAGAGAACAGGCACAAAGAAGTGTTACACCAATGTGCCACGCTGGAAAGTGTATGGGGACGATCATGGAAATAAACAATTAAATACACAGCCTATGGAAACTACACAGTTCAGCACACAACTGGGAACCACCTAAAGCTTTCAGATCATGGAGAACATATCTGGTCCCAGGTTTATTGCTTTTGAGGCAATGAACTATAACAGGATCACAGCAATCAGCTTCCTGAGAAAATCAGCTAGCTACAAATAAAATACGCTGATAATTATACCATAAATAACTCGATTAGTAATCACTTGTACATGTTGTGCATGCCAGTTATAAAATATAATGATCAAAAGAGAAAGCACCACTTATGTGATCATTTGAAAGCAGACTGGCCTTGCAAAACATACCCCCAGCCTGCTGCTTAGGCTAAAGCAGACATGCTCTGCGTCTCTCTTGCTGCTACCTGTTTTCATTTCCCCCCAGTTACAGCAGGGAGATGGTGGAAAGTTAAAAAACAAGACAACAGAAGAAATTTATCTTTGCTGCCATTGCTCATTTCCCTGCTCAGGGCTGCTGTGGACCTCTGGGGACTCAGGAGCAGTAAAGTCCTACCAGGTGCTTTTAAAAGCAATGTGCCTGAGGAAGAAGTCCTGTGCATCTTCCAACCCTTTCCCAGTTGTTAGAGGAAGATAAACTAATTTTAAATATGTAAGGTAAAGATGAAAATACTGGCTCTGATTCTCTGAACAAATCCTTGACCTTGTACAATGCAGTTTAGGCAGTAGTTGTGAGCACAGGGTTTCTTTGCAGGTGTTACTGGAGAGCTGGTGTGTCTACATGAATGTGTGTCCACAGAAAAGTGCATGATGACGAGAAGCAGATTCTAGCCCAAACAGATTTTGTGGCTCTGAAGTAATAGATAGAGAGGGAGAAATTGACTTCTATTTGTGGAAAAATAAAATTCCGCCCAGTAAAATTAGCATCTTCACTACAACACTTACAAAGCTTACATATTTTAATCTTTATCCCTTCTCTTTTCTTAATTTCAATTTTTACAGGTAAAAAGCTTAAATCAGCTGAAATGTCCAGGGATTTAAATTTGAACTTAAATCCCCTGGGCTTCTCCCTGCTCAGACGCAGAGTGATAGTGCACAGCCTGAACAGTGCAGTCATCTGTCCCTCAATGGGAGTAAAAACAAAAAAAGCAAGTAAACTTATTTGATAGGTCAGACTTTTATATCAACTATGGTCTTTTCATCTAGGCTTTGTCACGATCAGCATGAGATATATACCTGCGTGTGTGTGCATGTGTGCACCTCTGTGTGCATGTGTGGAAAACAACTATGGAAAACAAAACTGAAGGCACACTCACCTGGGATCCTGTTGAGCGTTACCCAGAAGTGCTCGTCAGGGCTGTACGTGTCCTCAGACCATGCCAGCAGATCAATGGCCCGCTGGTCCTGCAGAACAAACTCCACGAAGGGCCGGGTGATGGCCACGTATGCAGAGCCAAAGTAGATGGTCAAGTTGTGGGGTGGGGGTGCCTTGCGCACAAATGTCGGCAGCATGAAAGAAAAGGAAGAGTATAATTGCTCCCTGTGCACGTATTTGGTGCGTGTGATGATGTGGGGGGGTGGCAGAACCCCGGGGGTGATGTTCTTCCCCCTGAAGCCCTTCAGCAGCTGGACGATCTCCCGGTTGGTCTTCAAAGGGAACTCCTGGCCACAAGTGTTGAGCAGGTAGCGCCAGGGCACAGCTGAGGCCAGCAGGTCCCTCATGCAGTGGAGGTCGGCCCGCAGGCGGGAGATGCCGCCATAGACCACTTGCTCCATTTGAGAGGCAAGGAAGGCATTGGGGAAGCATCCCACCAAGTGCTGCACCGCCTGCCGGAAGGGGGCTGGTGCCTTGGCGTCTACATGGACACAGTAGACATTTTGGGGCATGTACACTGCCCTGAAGAGCCTCTCGAAGGTCTCAAAATTCTTGTGCAGGGTCATGACATAGGCAATGGGGAAGGCAGCCTCCTCAACTGAGAGGGTACGGGTGACATAGTGGTTCTGCATGATGTACTCTGTGCAACTGGATTTGCTGAATGTTTTTAAAGTGTCTTCCTTCAGAAAGGGCACCTTATCTTCAGTAAGTGCTTTACAGGCTTCTCCTAAAGTTGAACTCACCGAGTTCACCCTCTGAAGAGATTTTGGTGCACGCAAATCAGTGGCATAGAAAACGAATGGAAGTGAAACACTGAGAACCAAAAAAGCAAAGAAGCAATATCGGAGAGTATTCATTGCTGCTCAAAGAGTCTCACTTCAGATATTACAAAGCAGTCAGATCAAACACCTCAAACAGCTTGCTTTGCTGGCTGCCCTTGCTGGCTGCCAGAGAACACATGCATCCATCTGAAGTATAGTATGCAGTTGCTGTCCTTACTTTCAATATTAACAGTTTCATAGACATCATCGATGTGGAGGCAGCACAGTAGTGAACAACTTGCAGATGGAAACTGTTCCACGGCAGCCTGAAGATTAAGCAAACACATAGCATAATTAGAAGCGTGGCCAGCAGGTCACGGGAGGTGATTCTACCCATCTACTCTGCTCCTGTGAGACCCCACCATGTCCAGCTCTGGAGTCCTCAACATAGAAAGGGCATGGAACTGTTGGAACAGGTCCAGCGGAGGGCCATGAAGAAGATCAGAGGGATGGAGCGCCTCTCCTATGAAGACCGGCTGAGGGAGCTGGGCTTGTTCAGCCTGGAGAAGAGAAGGCTCTGGGGAGACCTTATAACAGCCTTCCAGTATCTAATGGGAGCCTACAAGACAGCTGGAGAGGGACTCTTTCTCAGGAATTATAGTGACAGGACAAGGGGTAACATCTTTAAATTAAAAGAGGGGAGATTTAGATTAGATACTAGAAAGAAATTCTTTCCTGTGAGGGTGGTGAGGCACTGAAACAGGTTGCCCAGGGAAGTTGTGGATGCTCCATCCCTGGAAGTGTTTAAGGCCAGGCTGGATTGGGCTTTGAGCAACCTGCTCTGGCAGGAGGTGTCCCTGCCCATGTCAGGGGGTTTGGAACTTGATGATCTTTAAGGTCCCTTCCAACTAACCATTCTATGGTTCTATGTTTCTATGATTAGTGGCTTGGCGATGGGCAGATGGCACTACATACTTCACTGTGTCCCTGAATTCAATTTATGGGCATGTTCTTAGCTTCCTCCTCCCCACTCTCCCTGCACGTATCATATAACTGTTAAATTTCTTGTGTGTGCACCCCGCAGCAGTAAAATCTCGTGTTTACACCCAAGTTTATCAGTCATCACTGCTTTAAAATTGCAAAAGGCTTGTTCAGCACATTGTACTACCATGTAAAGCCACCAACACTCATAAGCAGGACAGTCGTTTTTTTCTGTGTAGAGTTATATCAGAGCCATTGGGTTTCTTCAGCAATATTAAGAGCAGATTAGATGTGGTGTTGAGGGATCTAGTGTAGGGGAGAACTTGTAGAGTAGGGCTGATGGTTGGACTTGATGATCCCAGGGGTCTCTTCCAACCTAAATGATTCTATGATTCTATGATTCTATATTTGCTTCAGTTGTAAACTTGAAATCTGCCAAATAGTTTCTGCTAAGTGTCATGGATGAGTTGGGATGAGCTCTGGGCTTACATCCCTCAGAAGGAAGTGGGTTAGGAAAACCTGCTAATTAAACTACTTGAGGCAACCTTAGGCTTTCTGATGAGACATTCTTTTTTCTAAAAGCTGTGCATACATTTGGCATAACATGTTTCTACAATGAGAGCTTCTGGTGTGACTCTGAAGTGTAATACTTGGTAACTCTCCCTCTTCCAACTCTGAGTCTGTTCACGTGGATCTGCTGCCATGAGACAGCATGCTAGCTGTTAATATGCTGTTAAGCATATGAACTTTTTCCAACATCATGCTATTTTGCTTCAACATGAAGTAAAGCTGAGGAAATATCAGATGATCTGAGATTACACCAGTAGACATTCTGACTGGGTGGTCCAGCCTGCTACAAATGCAGAAATACCATCACCAACCTTCCAGCTCATGCAGACAAGCCACCTCAGGTGCTGGCAGGACCCTCACAGAAGTTGCGGTTTCTTCCCGTCCTGGCTCCAGATACTCCTGGAAGATTCCATTCAGACTGAAGGCTGCAAGCAGTGGCTTCAACCCATCAGGCACAGTCACAAGGTGTAATGAGGAGAGGAGTGGTGGAAAAACTTCTTAAGGACTTGTAGCTAAATTGTCCCCCAAGAGGGTCACTGGTGCAGGATAGGCCTGGCAGTCAAGCTTACCCAGTGATGGCAAGCAGCAGAGCAGCTTCTCACCAGGAGGGCAGCAGGGACATGTAGGGACAGCTGTGGTCATACTGGAGATCCGGTGCAGCCACCTTTGTGCACACCAGCACCTTTGAAAGGAGGACAGCTTTGATGAAGCTAAGGGGCTGGAACAGAGGTGTGCAAAGTCCCAGGAAGTAATGGAGATATACCTGACGCTGCTGAGAAGTCTGGAAAATGCTGGCCCAGCCCAACAGTACAGCTTGTAGTACTGTATTGATGGGAATTCAGGGATGAGCAGATGCTGAGCTGAAACCACTGTCCAAGTCCAGCAAAGAAATACACAGCAAGTACCACCATGAAGGGAAAGCATGTCCCAATGTGGTGACTGGTAAATGCTGTCCTGAAGTACACAGACCTTCCTGGGAGTGCTTCAAACCACTGCTCCTTCCTAATTTGATTGTTACAGTGAATTATATCCAGGAGCAAACAACACTCACTTGCCTAACACCTTAGTAGCACAAACTGCCATGGCCAGTGGTGACTATAAGGCCAGAAGCCTCTTGCTCTCCTTTGTACCCTCCACAGATCATTGAGTTGAATGTCTTCCCACCTGCTCAGTGAGCCGACTGGCTGCAAGACCGTTTCTTGCCCTGTGCTGTGGTCTTAACACGAGACCTCCACCCAGCTGGAGTTACGAAAACATGGAAGGAAGAAAACAGGGGATAGGCATCAGCATTCCCGCAGGAGCCAGAATTTCCTTGGAGAAGTCTCAGCTGGGAGCAGAAAACACAGGTGGCTTTTCCAAAGTATTAAAGGCTGATGTTTTCCAAGGCATTTAAATGTCTTCAAAACTGTCTGCCCAGGTGCTTTTAAAGCTCTGTTTCAGGTACTATGTCACCAACTAGACAGCTAGGAAGACTTTCAAGAACTTAAAATATACCTATTTATACACATGTGTGTGTATAATACCAATTTTCTCCTAGGTGTTGAAGTTTGCAGTACCATTATGGGCTGTAGCAAACAGGTAAGCTACAGGCAGAAAACAAGAGACAGGCCCACTCATCACAGGAGCGAAATGCAAGATTTGGCTTTTCCTTGGTGGTGTTTTTTTCATGCACAGACTTTGCTGCCAACACCCTTGCAGCAATCCAGACTAACCACAATCCTCTGGTGCTACTAGCCTTTGGGGAAAGAAGGTTGCATTCTCGGTGCCACTTCTTAATCCTAGTGCCTCAGTTCTCCAGCATGGTTAGTATTTAAAAAACTCGGAAACTTGCATGGCAAATGATTGCTTTCAAAAAAACCAAGCTTTCAAAACCTTTTTTTTCTTATTTTACTAGTTCTACCTTGTGCTGCTCCTTGTGAAATAAGGTCTGTAGGCAGAAATCACACATACCCATACCAAAAAAAGAGCAGGGAAACAATGAAATAGAGGGTACAGGTCACATGAGCCACCTCAATGGAAAAACACTTTCTCAGGTATTAGTGAATTGTTAATTTTACAGCCTCATCTGAAGTTCAGATGCAGGGAGAAGCCAAATCTAGATGCAAATCTGAACCATATGATGACAAATGTCATTGAAAGTGCAGCTAAGTGGCAGTGGATTTCATGATGCCCGTCTCTTCTCCTGTTGTGGACTGTATTGCATCTCAACATATTTTGGGTGCAAGAACAGAGTTACTGGGTTGAAAGATAAGAGAAGATCAAATTTACCATACTGTTTGACAGAGGCTGCCTAAGAGGGGTCTGTGCTTGTAGAAATAAAACTGCTGCTGACTGAGACTTAAAGGGTAGCTCCTTTTTATTGTTCCCTGGACCTGCATTGTGGCAATGCTCATTTCAGCATGAAAGGAGCTTTGGGTTGGCTCCTGTATGGAAACACACTCCCCAGTAGGGTTAACAATTGAAATGGCTTCCCTGTGGATGCATGGGAACAGACCCTTCCTCATAATGAGAATATTACCTTAGGAATATAGTTAGACTCAGTAAACTGCTCCTGGCCTTAGTCGATATAGGTAATTGGTTTCAGCTAATTAAAAAGCAAGATGCACAGGCTTTCTGCATTGGTTTTGAGGTCCTGCCTGGCCTCAATCAGTCCTGACAAACCTTTTACATTACAAGTCTATTTGGAGTCACTTGGTATTTTCTATTCTATTGTTAGGACAAAACCATCTGTATCATGACATTCCTTTTCGTGACCCTCACATGCAAAGCTGTCAGTTTGGATTGGCACCGTTTTTAAAAACACAGCAAGCCCATTGTGAGCAAACAATTCTCGTCAGTGAGGTTTTTCTGGTTAGGACATGGAAGTAGCCACAATCTGCTGTTTTGTAAAGGATCTCCTCCTCCCTGGCACTTTCTTGCACTGAGATGTATCTGCCTTGGTCTTCTGCTGCTCTGGGATGCCCTGAAATGTGCACGGTCTCCCCAGAATTCTCGTCTTGGAGCAGCCCTGCCTGAAAGCAATCTTCTCTATGTGTCTTACTCACACACCCTGCCTGAGCTGGAAGGTATATACATACTGGAGAGCACAAGGAAAGAAAACAGTTTTTAAACAAGAGCAGTTAAAGTTTATTCCTATCTCTTCTCCTCTGCCCTCCCTCTTTTTTCCTGTTCAGAGCAGCCCCTGGCATTCCTGCACTTCCCAGTCAGCGATAATCTGGCAATTCAAAGAGAAAAGAAAAATGCAAGCCTACCTGAAAACAGGAGCTCCCGGGCAGCCGCACTAACGCCGGACAGTCAGGAGGCAGCAGCACTCCCAGCGAACGGGAGGAGAGAGGAAAGGACACATCAAGGTGCACGCAAGCTCAGCTCACATGGGCCACTAAAATCATCGGGTAATCGAATCGTACGCAGTCAGTGAGCACATCTGTCTGCGCAAACAGCGGGGGGCAGACAGTACACCATCCCGACTGCTGTTGGCTTGCTGGGCTGGCGAGCTCCAGACGCAGAGACTCTTACACTGTGGGAACTTTGCTGCTTGTCTGAATTTGCAGGAAACTTTTAGATAGAAAGGTTCCAGGAACAGATAAGCTGCCTAATCTCTAGCAGAGCACATTTTGCAAGTCAGACTTGCTACTGGTCCAAAGCAGAGCACTCTACCACTCCCTTCTCCAATTAACTTCCAGCAGGGACACATACTTAGCTCTGTGAAAACTACTCCTCATAGCTGCTGAGGAGCAACAGCGCGGCATTGGCTTCCCTGCTCATTTATCCTCCTGCACAGAGAAAGCAAGACATAATTAAATGTGTCCTAATAGAAGGCAAGCAGGCTGTGATGGTGAAGTTGGTTTTCTTCTGTTAAGTATGACTGGATTTTATAGGTGACACTAGCATAGTCGAGGCATGGAGAGAAATCTGTTTTGTTAATGCAGATTAATATATGCGTTACTGCATAGTAAAGCACAAATGGACACACGCAGCTATTATTTGCACTGAAGGCGTGTCCAAAGGTAGTTTACACAGGATTTTGCAGGCATTTTGGCACTTGCTAACTTTATGAACCTGAACCCAAGGTGTTCCCCTCCGAGGGTGAAGTTGGGCAGCTGGGGTCAGACCCCTAGGGAGGTGCCAGGTTGGGGAAGTGTCCCTGCAGCTCAGTCTCTGCATGGCCAAGGGCTGGATCCCAGCTGCAGGTGCCTTAGTAGCTACAGGAGTAAAACAACTCCATCTGCAGGTTGGGAGTGACCTGCTCTGCAAGGCAAGGTGAACCACAGCCTTGCCTGCTGGTACATGCGTCTGGCTCCGCTGGGGAGAGCACAACTACGTGGATCACGCCGTTTATTTCTAGTGGCTCCACTGAACGTTTCGCTTTATCATGCTCTTTATCCTGGCAATATAATTTGCTACCAGATGTGAAATGAGCAGAGAGTCCCTCGGGATCTAGCAAACATCACCTGTCAGGAATGACAGAAAAATAGATGGTTNAACAAACAAACAAAAAAACCACCCAGATGTAAAAAGGCAAACCCAGAAGCAAATCCTGATGCAAATAGAAAGGGAGTAGCTGGTTCTGGGTGCTCACTGTGCATGGGACAAGAGCTTAGATAACATTGGGAGAGGTGAAGATCAGACATTAGGGAAGCTTTGTAGTGATAAATAGTTAAATGTGGATTAGATTGTGTGGAGAGGCTGGAATTTTCCTGATGATGGTTTTCAGGAGCAGGTTAGGCATAGCTTTTTCAGAAGTTTTGCAGGTCATACTGGTCAAGACTTGGCAATTACCTTGGTCTTTCCCAGCTCTCTTTCCTATGGTTGTCTGTATTACCATATCTCTTAGCTTGGTTGTAGCTGGGCTGGGGATTCTATTACATCTAGGAACTGTTAACAAAAGGACTTTGTTGGCACTTAGAAATGTGTTCAACATCTCTGCCACTTACACCAGCATTGTAATTTTATAAACTCAGGGTAATCCTGGACGACTCTAGAAGGAAAAGCATTTGTATGAAACTTTTGTGATTCATCCGAAGCATAAAGAAAAGTTATTTAATAAACGAAAATCTGTAACTTGTGTATATTAACAGATATTTCACCTTTCATGTCTTTTCTCATCAGAAAACAAATTAGCTGGATGCCTGTCCCATCTTAGTTTTCTTTCATTGAATTATCAAGATCCTCTTTCAGAAGGCTGTGGTAGGTATCTGTTGTCCTTAAAGTTCTCCTGGCTGGGACAGACTTTTTGCTAGATTTAGGTAGAACCAAGCCAGGACTTGCCTTGAAAAAGTCTCTTCCCCACCCCACCAGGCTGTGAGCAGTGGTGAGGTGCCACCTGCTTTGTAGGGCTCCAGAGTCCCCCAGAGGGCTTCAGGATTTAAAGTGTCCCCATCACCCTGCACTCTAGGTCTGCCCAGGAGATGATGTTAGATATCTATGACCATTAGAGCCTGACAGGTTCTTAGTGAGTAACGACAAGCTACTGGCAGAAGTAACGTGCGACTAGTGACAAATGCTGGCTGCCAGGGTGGGAAAGAAGTGGGGCAGTGCAGCTGTGCAGCTGCAGTTTTCTTTCCACCAGCAGAAGTGCTGCCTTTTGCACCCCAAAGTACATTTTTCATAAGGTTTAGCCTAAGTTTACTTTCCATTGCCTCATTTTCCACTGGGGGCTTTACTGTAATATGCCAAAGTCTCCTCTTTGTATAACCAACGGTCTGGACAAAGCGAGCTGATCCATCTGCCACACACTGTGTAAGACCCAAACTTGCACTTAAAATGGCCACTGTCCTGCTGTGAAGACAGTCTTTTTCCACTATCCTTGCCACATCCACCAGTTAACCAGTGTCAGGCTCTACTCAGTTTTCACATCCATCTCCATGTCTTTTTCCTGATTATAGAGCTGCTGATGTACTCACACCTAAAACAGTGTTCAGAAAAGGCCCCGAACTCCACTCCCAGGTATTTCAATTTGCCAAGCACCTTCTTATTTGCTTTTGGTTTGGGTGGAGGCTCATGCTTATGTTTTGTTCGCTTGTTCTACTGCTTATGCAAAAACTTTTTATGGCTCTCTTACGGGAAAAGCAGTGGCTTCAATCACCAGTCACCAATGAGGTTGAAGGAAGACCCTGATGGCATTACCAAAGCTGGGACAATCTAGTCTCCCCATATTGGGTCACTGGAAACTTGTAAAGAGGCTACAAAACTACTGGAAGTCTCCTGCCTTGCACAACACTGCATTCTTCATCTCCTGCAGGCAGGCTCTTCTTGTCTGGTCCCTTCCTGCCAATCTGCCTCACCCAGGCCCAGGTTTTCTTATTGGATTCCCCAGCTACTATACATACCTGGCAGCTGGTACAGGCATGGGTTTTCCAATCCACGATGGTTTATTATATACACAGTACTTTTTGGGACCTTCCTTTTTCAGCATACCTGCATCCTGCTTAGAACTGCCAATCCACTCCGCAGTCTCAAAATTCTGCAATTGTCTATTCCCTTTCTTCCAGTTTGGCTCAATTTCTCTACTTGGGAACTTGGCCTGAACTCCAAGTCTATATTTAGCTTGGGTTTTGCTATAGTCCTTTTTATTTGCAAAGAATCTGCATAATGGCTTCTTTTTTTCCCCACACCTACAGCAAGCAGTAGAAAACAGGCAGCTCTACCCGTAAATCTCTGCTCGCTCCATTTCTCTGTGGTCTTTGTTCAAAAAGTGACTGGGTAAATTAATGAGATAGGGCCATTCAGGGATACACAACATTCACACCCACCTCAGGAAGACCCTGGTCTGCATTTGGTTGGAGGCTGGAAGGCTGTCAGGAGAAGTGCCACATTTGCTTGCCTTGCTCCTTTGCTGTCCCATAGGCCTCAGCCTCTGGCATCTGCTGGGTACATAGTACTGGAGCGGGATGTTATGACCTTCTCAAGTTCCTGATTCCTCTCAGAAGTGCTCAGACAGTTGCTTTCCTTGCTCTCAGATGCTTTTCATAGACATATAGCTCAAGACAGCTGCAAATGCTGCCCTGCTCCAGGCTGTTGGTTGTCAGTGGATACTGAAGTTTCTGCAAGTCAGGTCTTACTCAGGGCATTGGACACAGTCAGTGTCATGGGCGGTGGCTTCTGTTGTTTTGGTGGTGACTAAACAGTACAGGAGTTTGAACTGCTCCTGGTAGTTAGCCTGAACAGACCACAAAAAGGCACAGTGCCTCCCTCAGCAGGCTCCGAGGATTCTTACATACCCAGCTTGATGTGTCCAGCATGAGACCAGTGTCCTCTGACCAATGCAGCAGCTCTTGAGTGACTTGGTTTCTCTGTCAGAAAATAGTGGCTGAATTCATGTGCCTGTATTCAGAGAGATCCATCTCACAAATTTCAGCTGGGCCACCTCATAGTGGAAGTAAGACTTTTTTCCAGGGGCATTAGCTGTGGGATCTCCAGAGTTATAGCCATATTAATCATGAATTCCCCAAGAAGCTGCCCTACCCCATTAAATACACTGGCATATTTTTTAATAAGGTCACCTGCCTTGTGTCGGCTGAGATGGAGTAATTCCCACTTTCATTACCAGTTTGATCAATTTAATATCCAGCCTGCTCAGGGACCAAGCTCTAGTGATGCTGCTGTGTGTACAGCATGAAATTCATGGTGGTTTGCACCCTGTTCGATCGAGTCTAGAAGTACACCATGTCTGTCAATGTCCCCCTGCTTTACCTTGCTCTTGCAAAGGCGGGTTCTTGCTCTCTCCTCTTTCAGCCAGTCCTACAGGTTCTCACTTTCTGCTAGAATCTGACTGCTTCCGTGGGGACACCAGGAGGGTAGTCCTCTTCCTGTTGGCTGACAGGTCTTAAGTATCACTTATTCCACCCTGGTTTCAGCTGCATAGGTGCTGGCATCATATATCGGCTCTTTGTGGCAAAACTCTTGCAGGCCACTATACTGTCCCCAAGCAGCCTGTCCTTGGCATTCACCAGCTGGCACCTTCTGTCCTGCAGCGATAATCTCCACTGTGACAGAAGGACCTGCTTCATGATACGGGGGCAGTGACTGTACTGGGATGTGCAGAGTAACCTCTGGCTGTCCCATCTCTCTGGCATTTGCAAAGAGAAAACAGTCCTTTTGACTCTTCTTATGCAACCACTTAAACCCGAGCAGTTGTTTTGGAGCTTTTTTTCATCCAATTAATAGTGAAAAAGGACTGTCATTGGCTCATTTGGATTGATCTTTGGTCCTTTGCAACCCAACTGATTCAGAGAATTTCCCTCTGGGCAGCATGGCCAAGCAATGAAGAGCAGGTGGGTGATAGATACGTTCCAAAGCCCAGACCAGATCAATGTAAATATTGCAAGTTGGGGGGGGGGGGCGGCAAGGAATAATGACCTTATATATTTTGCAGATTATTTTTACTGATGCTCTTCTGCACTAGTTACTTAATGCTTGAAGTTTGGGGAAGCAGCCTGGCTAGCAGCATCCCAGAAAAAAAATTCCATGACCAGGCAAGTGCATTAGAGACACCACTTTATAATTCATTTAGCTCTGCGATCTTTAAAGCAACAAGAAAGCAAACTTCTATTAAAGCACCAAAAAGCTAAACCAGAAAAACAAACCAACCAACCCCCCCATCTCCAAATGCAAGAAGGATTTAGGATCCACTGCCAACTGTTCTCTGAAACAGGGTGGATGCCTTCCAGCTAGAGTACCATCCCCTGGTTACGTTCAAAGTTCACCCTCTTCTCCGCGACATCCCGGGTAAGAGCAAGCTGGTGTGAAACGCTGTTGCCGCAAACTAGCACAAAATGACGTATGCTCTCATTACGTTGCTGCCCAAATTTGGGCCAACCTGTCGAGCCGCATCACCACCGGGGATAGTGATTAAACAGACTAACGAAGCCGCCCCATCTTGCCGGCAAGCTTCTCCTCTGTCATTTGTCCCCGCTGCCACTGGATGGCAATGCTGACTAAAGTATGGCCGAGGTTTCGCGGCCGCGGTGAGGAGAGGGAGAGGGAGGGGGAGGGGAAGAGGGAGGGGGACCTCCTGCCAAGTCCGTGGGAAAGGTGTCCCCCTGGGACGTTGCACCCTTTGCTGTTACTTCCAACCTGACAGGAGACGCAGAGGACTCACAGGGAGTGATTTCTCTGGACCCCTGGATTCAGAGGACTTGAACCCTGGAAAACTAGTACTGGTTGTCCAAGTTCTAAGCGTAGGAAGGGGTTGCTGAGCAGGAGCAACTTAGTCACACATTGGCACAGCTTGTAGAAATTGCCCAATTTTTATGCTTAAAAACTGTACTGAGACTTTGTAAAAACGACTTTGTAAGCACGGCATTGCTGAGCTCAATGACTATTCAGTGAACTCATTTGAATGTGCATAGACAGGGCTTGCTTGAACTGCTGCATCAAAGAGAAATGCTGAAATGAGTCATTTGTGAATCACGGCTTATTTTCTGTTGTTAGCTCATCTGGAATCCCATGGTGATCAAACAGCCTTTTACAATGTGTTAATACATGGCTACTCCATGTGTTTAGCAACAGCTCAGTTCCAATAAATTGTAGGTAGTCACCCATTATAAAGAGGTAGTGTTTTCTGCTGTGTGTAAACCGGCTGGGACCAAGCTGGAGGTGAAAACGCGTGCGAAAATTCATGCTGTTCCAAACAACTCTTTTCCACATTGTTTCCACTCTGATTTCCTACCTGCTTTCTCTCTCCTCACTTGCACAGACCAGCCACAGGAGACTGCCTGTGAGGGCAAGTACTCCTGTCCTCCAGGAGGGCTGCAGGTAGCCTCTTCAGCAGGAGCCAAGCCCCTATCTAGACACAGGAATGGAAGGGAAGCAAAGCAGGAGAAAAACTCCCTCAGCAGCAGTTTAAGGTAGGGCCCCAATTTCCATCCTACACGTTCAGCTCCATGAGCCTGAGACCTTGAGCCAGACTATGATCAGGAAACGAACTGCTTAAATTTGGAGGAGAGAGTAATCTCCCTTCCCTGAATTATTTTTTTTTTTCTTTAATGAACTGAATCAATCCAGCAAGTCTGCAAAAAGTTGACAGGAGACTGAGGAAGAGGGTGTGAATCTCTCAAGGCTGCTGTTGTCATTGAACTCTCAGTGGTGTGAAACCACAGCCTGAGGTGCTGGAGCTTCTCCCCAAGAGCAACTGAGGCTCAGGAACCAATTCCCTTCTGCCAGCTCTTTTATTGGAGTGAGAGGCTGGAGGTGGAAACATCTTCAACCAGCACAGCAAGCTTCACCACAACCCATCTGTCAGTGCCCTAAGCCCTGTCTGCTTGTATACAAGTTACATGGCATAAAGGCCAAGTACTCTCTGCCATCAGCTACTTAGACTTCCTCTGTCACACATAATTGTAGCTCAAAGGTTCTGAATAATTGCATTCATATTGGGCCTGATCCAGCCCCCAATAATAATAATGCTGCTCTTAACCAGCCACATGAATCCCTTTCAATCCCCAACGCAGGCTCAGTCATGCTGTAATTCAGTAGAGGAGGCCATTCACTGAGGGGCTAATTTAGTTTAAAATGCAGACAGCCTATTTATGGGACAATTTTTTGTTCCTGCTCTAAATTCTTATGCTCAATCAACAGCCTGTAAACCGGGTCAAACCAACACATGACCCATTAGTGTAGGCTGGTGGGGGTTACAGCCCTTAGGAGCTGTATTTGTGTTGTGTTCCCTCACAAGTGGGCTAGATCCCCTATTTGCCTAATGGGCCCCGTTTGTAGGGGAAAAAATACAGAAACCCTTTTTTCGCACTGGAAATCAATTTCATACTGTCACAGGGTTGAGTTTGACCCCCTACTCACCATCAGCTTTTGCAACCAGTGCTGGCCTTCCAAAATGAAGAAGCACCACTTCCCTTCTGTGCAGGAAGAACACAAAGCTAAGGGAAGCAAAAGAGCTTCACCCTGTTGGAGATAAAGACAATCCTCCCACCACCTCGGAGCAGGGAACATGGGGAAGGCTTTCATCCCAGGGAGTGTCCACATGAATGCAGGACTATTAACAAGGCTCAGTATCCTTGGTGGGTCCAAAAGAAGGTTAAGTAGCTTATTAACCGGTTTTGAAACTCAACCTGTAGCATGTTTAGAGACTGGGCAGCAGTTAACCCCTGTCTGTATCCGGCAGGGAGGTGGGCTGGAAGGTGCATGTTTCGGGTCCTTACCCAGGACAAGACCCTTGATTTAAACACCCCCTTCCCTTTTCTCTCCAAGGTTATTTTTAAGCTGTCTGACTAACTTCAGCAGTGTGCCTTACCAAGAGCTTTGGTGGGGCAATCCAGTACTGTGGGAGGGGAGGGGAAAGGTGGAAACAGAAGAACTCAGGGGGAGGGAGGTGAGAGATGCCTTTGGGGACAGCTTCCCCTGGTGTGAGGAGCTGTGGCCTTAGGGGCCAGATTTACCTGTGACAAGGGAGGCTGTGGGGGAAGAGCCGGTGAAAGGAATAATAAGCACTCCAGGTGGGAAACAAAGGCAAGGTAACCACCCACCCATAAATATAGGCAGGGCAGGGCTGCATCTACATAGCCTACAGCTGGGGCCATCTGTCTAAAGGCAGGGAATGGTGAGATAGTCAGGAGAGGAGGGCTTGTTCCAGGTTAGCGAGGTTAAGTGTGAAGCAGGTGATGCTGATTCTGGGGCAAGTGATAGCCTGTCTGTGTTTGCATGCCGTATTTTTCCAGTGACACTTTGCAGGGTGCGTGCGTGTTTTCCCCAAATAAACACCGCACCCCTCAGATGAGCACCTCTCTTATATGTTTTGAAGTAAGTACTGAGAGCTGGAAGACAGGAAAGGGGACAAAGATGTGGGAGACTGGGTTTTATACCAAGAGCTCCAGCAGAGTAAATCTTGCTTAGAACCCAACCTGGGTCAGTTTCCTTCCTCATTGTCCAGCTGCCTCACAGCATCCCTGTGCCTTTGGGAGACTCGCTTCATTCCTTTGTGTCACAGTTACCTTGAAGATGAGGGATAAATAATGTCACCTAACTCACAGAAAAACTCTTACAGTTTCTCTTAGGCTTTTCGTAAGTTTTTATGCTGAATTTCCTCTCCTCTGCCTTTGCCTTAGAAGAACACAGGGGTTTATACTGCAATCTGATGCAGGGGTATGGGTGTGTATTTCTCAGAATCAGCATTGCCTGTTCAAATTGTAAATCTGACCCCTTGAGAGCCCAAGATACTTCAAATGCTTTATTTTTACTTTTTTCTTTTCTTCTCTCTCTTTTTTTTTTTTTTCTTTAAGGCTCTTTCCAGTCTGTACCTCATGCAGCCTGGGAGATAGAGGGATGTAGAAAAGATGATGATATATGTAATGACTCCAGGAAGTGGTGCTTTAAAAACATTAGTCACTTTGGATGAAGTTGCCAAAGAGGGTAATTCCAGCTTCTAAAGGAGGGGGAAATTGCACAGTTCAAATTAGGGTTGGCTGTTAGTCCATTAGGTAGCAGCATCCAGGCAGCCCTTGCCGAGCTCTCCCACATCCAAGCACGGTTGTTTCTGGTTGAAGAATTAGTCTGGGGTTGTTCTGCCACTGGGTTTCCCAAAGAGGAGACACACAGGGGCGCCAAAGACTTGGGAAAGAAAACCTAAGCCTGAGCCTTTCCCTGCCTGGCTCCTTTCTGGGCAGGCTGCTTACCCCGAGGAGGCAGGCAGCGGGAAGGGCTCAGCTCCGGAGCGGGTAGTGTTAAGGGAGCAGCTTATCAGACCCGGCCTAATTTTATTTGCAAATGCCCTGGGCCTTCGCAATCGCTTGAGCCCGCCCGGTGTAAACAGGCTGTCTGGCTGCTAATAATCAGCGCCTCTCACAAGAGGAGTCCTAAGGAGCTGCTGCCGAAGGAGGGCCGGTGAGCCTTCAGATGTGGGGACTTAATTCCCATGGGAGGCTGATGCATCGCTTTGTCCTTCTCGCACAGCACTGGCGAGAACGGCCCCAAACTCGCTCTGAACAAATTGCCCAGCTCAATTCACTCCAGTGTTAAAATACCACCCTGTGGAAAATACAAAGTTTGCTATCCAGGCTCCCAGTAACTGTTTGCTTTGATGGGTGTGATGGTGATGGCGGTCCAAACCTCTGTCCAGTCGGTTTGACCCTTACGAGGTCAATCTGGCATGGTGGTATCTGCAGCTGCTGTGGTGGACACCAAGGTGAAAATTCCCAGGATGGCTGTAATGTGGGTGCACATCAGCCGTAACATCCATCCTTCAACCACACCCTCGTTTCCCTTTGGCGTCGGGAGGAGGAGGCAAACGTAAGAGCCATTACATCAGCTCTTGACTGCCATTAGATTGAATGCACATAGCGGGTTGATATCCCTTCAATGGTCATGTGGAGCAATTATAGCAGATTATCCAGCGCACTGCCTGCTCTTTCACTCCCTTCCAGAGGTTCTACTCCCTAGTTGTCAGGCAGGCAGGGTGTAGGCACTGAGTATAAACCACCACAAGTGAGCCAAGCAAACTAGACCCGTAGCATAGGCTGCCTTGGAAAAAAAAAAAAAAAGAAAAGCCATACTGTTCACTGTTTTGTTTAGTTTTACTCTCCACCAAGTGATATATCTTAGTGACAAGTTGCTCCAGCCATACAGCATGGCTTTTGATACCATAAAGTGTCGTGGGGTGTAGGCATGTGCTAGGACAATGGCTAGAGCTAATGTTAAAGGCTAAATGTATTGCAGCTGCTTGCAAGATGGGCTAGATTAAAGACTATGGCTTTGGAAATTTCTCATTTAAAAAAAAAAAAATTGCTGAGAGGGGTTTTTTGTGCAGATTAATATTGCTTTGGACATCATGGCCTCCAACAGCCATTTTACAGTAATACAGCTTTTTGTAATTATTCGACACTTTAAAATATATGCCTTGTAGACAGCAGTTCTTATGTTAGCATAGACATATCAAAGTCGATTTTATTTAAACTCTGCTGTGGGTAATAGCAAGCTTTGTTTTTTAAACATGTCTTGGAATTATTAGGGTGTTTTATTCAATGTGCTAAAGAATGAAATTCCACTTCCAACAAATTATGCTGGCATGGATGCAGCTCTACAGTATCATTAGAGAAGCTGACAGTTTCAAATGTGGGTGCCCAAGTTTAGCTATCAAAGAGCCCAATTAGGCACCTGACTGGAAATGATCTGGTTTATGTAGTTCCTGATCACCTGCTGCTCCTCTGAATATAACTTTCCTGGCTATGGAACACGTCACTAGCAGTGGAAGGAGCAGATACTGCTCTGGTGGTTACTTCAGTCCCAGTTCTTGGTTTCCCTTCCTTTCCTTCCCTTGATCTCCAGGAAACCAGCTGCAGACCTTGGGGAAATTCCTTATCTTCTCCTTGCATCAGTTTACTTATCTGTAAAGCAGATAAACCAAGAACACTGCACCTCTTGGGGGTTTTTGAAGCTTATTATATAGTAGTGAGTGCTTTGAGAAGGAAGTCATTATAAAACCGACACTGTTAATATGACATGAAGGTAACATGGAGGAGCCCCGTTCTGCCCCATGCAAGTTAGCGGAGGTCTGTTATTTGCTTTAGCAGAAACAGGGATTTGGCCTATGCTTAAATGTCTTGCATTTGTTTTTCTTCTTGAATGCTAATATGTAGCTAAGAGATAGCTTTACAAGGAAAGCTTGTTCCTGCCTATGGGTAAATATTTGGCAGCTGAATAGGTGTTATTTAGCAAGGCACAGTTTCTGCTTCTCCACAGTTTCTAAGGATGTTAGTGCAGACTCATTCTAAGCTGCTACAGATCAGAAGATACACCAACATTACCAGATCAAATCCTTCCCATATAAATGTACACATACAGAATTTATTTTACTGGGCAATTAAATGTGTAAGATAAATATCCCTGGGGGAGGAGGGTTGTTTGAGGTTTTACTGCATATCTTATAATGGGCTCAGTTTCGAAATCTTAATCCAAGCAAAACTCTCCATGTAGAGACTTAATGCTGGAGTGTAACTTTGTGGATATGCACACAGGATATGTGCAGTTGCATCAGTGGATTTGGGGGCAGAGAGGGGAGTGAAATCACTGAAGCTTCACCTTGAAGAAAACCAGCCCTTCCTGGAACATTAGCAATAACACTTTGATCATGTTGAAGGACTTCAGGCAGCACACCGCTTTCTGGATTTCACCTGACAATTTTATTGATGAAAAATTAAAAATAAATGTCAAATAAAACTAATCTGCAATTAGTTTTGGGTGGCATGATCAGTAAAACGGCAATCTACTGCAGCTATAAGATTGTTGGCAAAATAGCTGGCTATGCCAAAGCTTTATTGGAGGACATGTGAGCAGTCAGAATTGCCCAGAAAATACTCCAATTTTATATCCAAGCTGCAAATACAACTATTTTCTTAAAACTGAGGGGTGTGTGGGGGTTGTGTTCTGTATAGGAAATTAAACATACAACAGAAAAAGTAGACAGGTTAGAGTAAACAAATAAATAGATCTTGATGCAGATCTTGAAACAGATTTCTGTTTCTAAAGTCAAAAGTGTTTGGTGCCTTTAGTGTGTATTTATTGTACTTCACAAAAAAAAAAGATCAATTCCTCACAAACATTTGTATTTGAGAGCATACAACTGCTTCCCCAGTAATAAAAAAATAAAATTAAATTAAAAAAATAATTTAAAAAATTTTAAAAAGCAGCACTGAGTTTCATTCAGGCTCTTTTTAGGAACTCATTTTCTGGAGATGGCAATGGCAGTGACAGTGCCTAGCCCTTAAAGGGCCAAGGTTAAGAAAGAGTTATCTGGTGAGGCAGAATGTACCTGTTAAATTTCCATAGGAGGTCTACAGCATGGGGATTTGTACCATGTGGTTGCTCATGCAAACACCAGCTAGTCCTCAGTAGATGGATTACATTGGTACCGCAGTGTGTGCTCAGGTTTAACTCTTGGTTGCTTCCTGGTTTGGCTTGTTTATTTGCTTCAGCGTAGTTAGACAAGCAAATAAATATTAAAGGAGCAGGTGAGACCCACGTGCTCCTTGGAAAAACTTCGCTTTTTCTCCTCCCTCAAAAAAGTTTTAATCTCGCTTTCAAAAAGTTGCACTCCGATCCTCCCCCCGATACCAAAATAGCTCGTTATACGCAGAGTTGATGCCCAAACTTCTCAGCCCCCTGCCGATGTTCTGAGGCTTCAAAGCGCCGGGCGGGGGATCCCGGGGTCTCCGAGCGGGGTGTGCAGCAGAGAGGTGCCGCAGTGCCGAACCCAGGGGTACAGCGTCCTCATCTTCGTCTTCGTCATCATCTTCATCCTCATCCTCCTCCCGCTCCTCCTCCTCCGCAGCAGCAGCGCAGGGACTCCGGCCACGCTGTGCCCTGGCGCCAGCTCCGCTCCCGGTCCCACACCCGCCTCTAAAGCGTGTCCTGGAGCAAAGCCGCAAGCGGAGGGAGGAGGAAGAGGAGGGAAGGGGCTTTGCTTTTGTGAGGTCCCGGGAGTTGGCTGAGGCGACCTGTTGCACTCATTGAACTTCTCTTCCGTGGGAAACGGGCTGGAAGGAAAACAAACTCTGTTATTTTGAGCAGCCGAGTACTACGGTTCGGGAGCCAGCACTGTGGGCAGGACGGTCGCAGGTGGAAGCGGACGTATTTCTTCTCTAATCCTCTTTTTTCCTCTCCTTCACACCATCCCCACGTCGCGCGTGGGAAGGGCGTCCGCGGACCTGTCGGGGAGAGGTTTGAGGCTGCTCCACTGCTGGAGCCAGCTCCCCCGTCCCCCCGAAGCAGCACGTAAAAGCAAGACAAGAGCCCCCAAATCAGCCGAGGAGAAACCTCTCCGCTAACGCCCGAGACGCGGCGCTTCCTCTTCTCTGGCACCGGCCCCCCCAAACTCATTGAAGCATGTCGGACTGCAAAGTGCGAGGCGAGGAAGGGCGGGGGTGCCTATTTTCTTCTTCTTTTTTTTTTT
>VZTM01034730.1:6673-26077 GCA_013400555.1 Jacana jacana | reverse complement strand
GGCACCTGATTAAAGAGATTTTGCCTTTCATGTATCTTTAAAGGTATCTGAAGTCCACTGGCGTCATTAGCAACAAGGATTATTTTTTATTAAGTAGACTGAACGAGATATCTTTAATCAAACTGTGTTGCAGTAGAGACAGTTCTGCTGTTTAACCACAAATATTTGGGTGTGCAATCTGGTGTTGATCTGCAAGGTTACTAATATCTATAAAATAAGTAGTCCTTTTTTATTTGAATGATCTACCAAATTGTGTCAGCTTGTTAAGTTTGAGCTTAGATTTGAGTGTGCTTTTTTGAGGTGATGCTGTTGAGGTAAAAAAGCACAGGGACTCCTGTTACATTGAATATGTTCAGGGTATATTATCTTTGCTACAATTCCTAGTCTTTTTCTTAACCAAGTTTTAAGGCAAAACCACTATTTCTATGCTTTTTTTAATTTTTTTTTTTTTAAGTAAAACCCTGCAGTCTATTCTCAGCTTTCTTCTACTTTTCTCATAAAAATCATACCCACACATATCCCAGATTCCTCAATAGTATCTGGTGAAATTTTTCCACCTTCTTGTGCTATATATATTCCCATGTCCTTAGCAGCAGTATGTGTCTCTGTTTTGTGTACAGACTGCTGTTATTTTAGATACTAGCCTTCATAAAGGAGCATCAGTGTTTCTTACATGTATTCATAATGAGAATTTATTTACTATTTTCACAGAGGTCTAACCTCATTTCCAAAATGAGTTTGTTCTTGGTCTCCAAGTTAAACAACTAAACATATATATATTTTTTAATTTGTTAGCTTGCCCACCAAAGCCCATGCGTATTTATAGCAGTTGAAGTAAAGAGCCTTATTCAGGAGAGGCTCTTAAAAGTGTGCCTTCTTTTTAAGCACCTATGAAGATAAGTTCGGTGTGAGCTTGCACGCTTATCTGAATGGGGGCACACAGAAGAACATGCTGCTTTTCTGGAATCAAACCCTGGACTGAAACGTCACTGCCTGGATCACGTGCTGCTTGCCAGGCTGACAGCCGCGAGGGGATAGAAACCACAGCTCCCACTTGCCTCACCAGTAATATAAGCACGAATTGCACATGTTGCGTGTAACCATACCACGATTCCTTCCTCAGGAAAGACCATGCTGTAAACTATTCTGCCTGTATGCAGTGGAAGCACCAAGATGAAGGCCACAGGTCCCAGAATGCAGCCGTGATGAAGCAGTATCTACGTTATGACATTCAATTTTGTTATATAATTAAGAGCATTCAATTATAGGCTGGAAGACATACTTACACCGTATTAGAACATTCTCTGCTGTAAATGAGGTTGGGCTAATTCCCTAACAGGCTGGGCAGTGATAAGAGGTGGAGATAAGCTCCCAGCAGTGACAGCAGACCAAATTAAACAAGCGGCGTGTTTGCCTGCCCAGCCTAGTCCTGTCCTGCCCTGCCAGCTCCTGTATCCTGCTCCTACAGCCACGGGACCCACTGTGGCACAGAACAATGGAGCAATGTACGCTTTTTGTTATTATCTACCAACAAATGATTTCTCCTTCGGATTCCCACTCTGTTGCTTGGGTGGAGCAGCCACAAGCCTGAGGAACAGTTAAGACTCTTCAACAATTCCAGCCATTTTCTTGGATTAATACTGGATTCATTTAATCTCTGTGAAAACAATGACTTGATACGAGGCCTTCTCTCTTGTCAGATCTGGCAGGTTCAGCCATAGCTCACATAAACTGGAACATTAAGGCTTGTTTCAAAGAGAGAGGGAATGTGAGCCAAGACACAAACATGGGCCCCTATTTTCCTTCTAAAAACATGATTAGCTTTCCACTTTCCTCTTAGGCAGCATTAGGCTACTCCCTGGAGTGTGCAAAGGGTCCTTTATATTTTGTACATATTTGGGGAAATTCCCTTGGCATTTTTGTTCTATAAGTCACATCCAAAATGTTTTAGATACCACACCGAGATGGAAGGATAGGCTGAGACCAGAGCGCAGAGCCTAGACACAAGCAGGATTTAATGCGAGGGCAGCAGGCACAGTGTACAGATACATCAGGATGACTGCATAGTTACATTCTCGTCTTTCCACTGTACTAACTCACAGGGAGCACAAAATAAGCCTGTGTAGCAAAGACATACATACATACAAAAAAAAAAACCAAACAAAAAAACCCCCATACTGGAAGAAATATTCATGTTTTATTAGCGTATTCTCTGCTCTAAATGAGTTTGGGCTAATTACTTATCAGGCCACACAGGGATAAGACGGGGCAGATAAGCTCCTAATATCACATTAGGAAAAATTAATTAAACAGAATAAACATTTTATTTGATTCTGCTATTTCCTTTTACAATTACTTGGTCTTTAACAAACTCTTTATTTACTTCCCTAAACAAAGAAAAGAGAGAAATATTAAAACAAGCTGGAAAAAGATGAATTCCATCACAATACCTCATTTTCCTCAGTAGAATCAGAACTGCAGAATTAGCACAGTTTTTTGCTACTTGAGCTAATGAAGTGCCACTACCAGTCATGGGTTGTCATCCTCTGAGCAAATGCTCCCAGGAGAGGATCGCTGATGGGCAATGGTGAGAAACATGAACTGGGGACTTGCTCCTTGGCTGGGGTGACAAACACTCAGGTAGATGTATACTCCAGATTTAGCTAACCTGCTGCGTCTCCTCCAGCCTCCCACCATCCTTGTCCTTTGCCTTCCCTGCTTCATCCCAGACCCAGTCTCCTACAGCAAGTCACAGTGGATCCCAGCTCCTGATCTCCCAATCTGATCAACTTTGCTCACTCCCAGTATGACATTCTTAGTTCCCAGTTTACTTGGCTGGACTACCCTAACTCCCTATTCCCTCCTCCTGACCCTGTTCCTCATCTAGCACAGCTCTGGGATCCACTATATCTGTCTGAGATTTTCTCCACGATGCATTTCAACAATTCTGTCCTCTGTACTCTTGATTTGAACAAGGGGGTTGCTAGGATCAGAGGAAGAACAGATTCCTGGTTTCCACTTGGGTGCCTGAACCTCTTAGGGCTCATGATAGCAGATGCCTGTCTATAGCAAGTCAGACTTTGGGAAAGTTTGCTGGTAAACCTGGGGGTGCTGGTCGACAGGAGGCTGAACATGAGGCAGCAGTGTGCCCAGGTGGCCAAGAAGGCCAAGGGCATCCTGGCTTGCATAAAAAATAGTGGGACCAGCAGAAGTAGGGAGGTGATTGTCCCCCTGTACTCAGCACTGGTGAGGCCACAACGTGAGTATTGTGTCCAGTTCTGGGCACCTCAGCACAAGAGAGATATCGAGGTGCTGGAGCGAGTGCAGAGGAGGGCTACGAAACTGGTGAAAAGCCTGGAGAATAAGTCTTATGAGGATCGATTGAGAGAGTTGGGGTTGTTTAGTTTGAGGAAGAGGAGGCTGAGGGGAGACCTCATCACTCTCTACAACTGCTTGAAAGGGCATTGTAGAGAGGTTGGTGCTGGTTTCTTCTCACAAGCAATTAGCGATAGAACAAGAGGGAATGGCTGCAAGCTGCAGCAGGGTAGGGTTAGGCTGGACATTAGGAAGAAGTTTTTCACAGCAAGAGTGGTCAGTCAGTGGAATCAGCTGCCCAGGGAGGTGGTGGAGTCACCATCCCGGACTGTGTTTAAGAGTCGATTAGCTGTGGTGTTGAGGGATCTAGTGTAGGGGAGAACTTGTAGAGTAGGGCTGATGGTTGGACTTGATGATCCCAAGGGTCTCTTCCAACTTATATGATTCTAAACCCAAAGTCATGGTTATTAAATGTGCACCATGGCTTTTCATACTTTTATTTCATGAGGATAGAAACAACGCGTCCCTGACACAAATGCTGTTGTCTATCAGGTTTTAAGTCCTTGCACCAAACTTGCAAGACATAGGCTTTGCCACAGAAGACACCAGAATTTTTAAGCACAGCACATTTTTCTGCACAGCCTGTCAGACACGTCAGACATGTCTGAATTGTTTTATACTAGTTCCCCTTGAGAATGTGTGTCAAGCAAAAAGTCCCCAATCACACAATTTCATATTGTTTAAATAGGACAACGGGGTTGAAAGATTTAATCTCATAAAAAGCATTCCAATATCTTTAATGACCACTATACAGACTCCCATTCCTTACAGAAGATAAGGAATGTCCTTACAAATAAGAAAAATTAGGTCCTGCTGTGCCAAGGCCTACTCTCTAAATAGTTCAAGGTGACCAGTGTACAGCTCAGCCTGTTACATAAAATAACTTGCAAAGGTCAGTAAAAATTAAAGACAAAATGACAGTTATTTCAAGCAAAAAAGATGCAGTGATAAGCCCCAAGGACTATGCTGAAATCATGTCCAGTAAAGAAAAAAAGTGCGGGACTAGAATTAGTGGAACAAAATTGATATACTGGAGAGTAAGGCTTGCTGATGAGCAAAATCATGAGGGGGTAAGCTATTCCGCCTCTCTGGTGCTCCAAACCTGGTGAGTCAGCTGCAAGGAAGCAAAATTTGACCCAAACTGCAGGAAGGCAGGCAGACTGCAAGAACACAGCCTAGTAGCATTGCAGACATTTGCCTCATCCCCTACAGCCAGTCCCCTGTGGCTCCTTTGCACTGGACATTTATTATCAACATGAAAGGTGTACAGACAAGGTTGGACCAAGAGGAGGAATGCAGGTGGCCGCACATCTCCACGTGCGTTGGCTAAATCCTGAACAACACCTGGAATGAGACCATTATAACTCCCCAGTTTGTGCTTCTCCTTCACCCCTTTGTTCCTTCCCTTTTCACCTGCGTCTTCCTTTGTTTTCTGCTGAAGGAGGGTCTGCTTGAGACATTAGAGCTATGTTCTCTGGGGAGCTGCCACCATGCTGTTAGCTGACAGCTTCCAAAGGGCTGTGCTGGAGACAACAGGGCACTGTTGCAGTTTCCTTGTTTCCCTACGACCAACAGACAATATGCTGTGCTGGGAGTTTTTCTAGCAATGAACTTGCTATTCAGAGCCAACACCAGAGTAGGAGGCTGAGTTCCCTTCCCCTGCAGCTCTTGTGCCTTCTTTGTCCCTTATTCATATTGCGTGCCTCTCCAGGGAATGACTGGGCTCTGACAATAGCTCCTGTAGCAGTCTCAGCCTGTCTCAATGCACTGAATAACTCTCTTTTCTAAAATAAATAAATTATCTTTCTTACTATCTCTTTAAGCCTTTAAGGAAAACGATGTTTTCCTCATACAGATTCTTAAGAGTGAATGGAAATTGGAGATTTTTAAAAGGAAAGCTTTGTTTTTCTGCATTTTTATTCTTTTTCCCCCTCTCTTTTTCTATCTTTAATAAAGGGTTTAAAAGATTTGGTGTGGCTCATGTTGCCACGGGAATAAACAAGCTAGGATTTATGCAATTGAAACCTCAAGCCCTACCCCAAAACATGTTTAGCAACATGGTTTTGCTACAGTGACACAGTATCTTTAATACATTTGACCCTTTGGGTCTATTTATTTTACTGAAATTTGACTCAGCAAAGTTAAATCCCCTTATATCATTCTGGAAGACAACTCATTTTATGTCTGGATTCAAACCAATTCACCTCCTAAGCCGCATAATCAACTCCTGCCCTCACATGCCAGTTAGCACCAGCGCAGCTGAATGGAAGGAGAAATTGTGATGGTTTTGTAGAAATGCACTTGATTTCTATGGGATGCTCCGTGAGTATCAGAACAACAGAACTACTGTGCCTACTGACATCCTTTTTCCTTGGCCTTGGGAATATTTATATGTAGGAGGATGGCAGCATACTCTGATTGTATTAAGCAAAACTCTAGAATAGATACCATGAAGTAATAGGTTTTTTTTCTCGACATTTGAGAAACCATTCTGTAAGTACCAGCTCTGGAACAAAATCTAAAAGGCAGCACGTTTTCTATGTTTCAAAGATTTCTCCATATGATTGCAAATAAGAAAAACTACGTAAACCTCTCATTCTGCAATTACTCCATATTCTCTGATCAATGTGGTTTACTCTTTCCTCTTGCTGTATACTCTTGTGTGCAGATTTCGGTGTGTCTTTGTTGTATTTTTTATATTTAGGTATATTTATTAACCATTGAAACAGACAAATCAGCTGTATAAAAATGTGCTGGAATGAACTGCTATCAGAAAATTGTATTTATTTCCATGTTCAGGCTATGGAAAGCTAGCTGGGGGATACTTCTTTTCACCTAAATATTTTAAGTCCATTGGAAAAGAATTAAAGGTTGGTCAAATAAGGCTTTTATTTTCTTTTTTTTTTTTTTTTTTCCATTTTATATTAATCATTAGAATCTGGGCAAGACAGCCCATTACCTTACGCCATAAGCCAGTTCTTTCCCTGTTTCAGTGCAGTCTGCTTTATATGTGTCTAACCCTTTTGATCTCCAGGGTTCTGGTCTGGCCAAACAGACTGAGATGTTTCTACCTGGGCTATTATTTTCCTCTTTTCTTCTCCCCATTGATCTAGACCATGCTCCCCATGCAGCCCCAGAGGAATGTCTTGTAAATCAACATACAGCAATGTCTCTGGCTAAATGGGTCAGAGAGCCCAAAAGGTTTCAGCATTCTTAGGTTCTACCACGCCAGCTCTTATGGTACCCGAAGTATGGCTGCGCATCTACCTCATTTCCCTCACACTGCTTGGTAACAGCATCTCCAGGCTCTGCCAAGCTGAGGGAAAGACTGAAATACTGCTTTTCCCAAGACCAACGTATGAGAGGTAATCATTGGTTGCTTCCGAGTCTGAACCACTCAACTTTTAGTGGCTCCCAATAACACTAGCAGAGTTTCTATTTTCCTCTACCTCGTTGAAGTGAAAGAGACCCTTCCCTTTTCTTTGAAACACTGGTTTTCTTCAGCTCCTTCTATTTGCTCTAGGCGTTTTTCTTAATATAACCCCGTGCCTTGGCTACAGCGCCTTGTAGGTAATCGTGTAAGAAGAGTGTGGTGTATCTTATATGACTACCACGCAACTCTGATCTGACACGATCTGGTCGTAAGACTGTTGGGACGTGATTGCTGTGTGGCAGTCAGCGCAGAGCCGGCACAGCGCTGCTGGGGAAGCGTAAAGGCTGCGACAGAAATGCAGGAAAACTGGGAAGAAGGCAGTCAAGTGTGGCAAAATGTGAGCAAAGGAGTGGAAAGACTGAAATGGAACACTAGCAGTAAATACATTCAAGGAAAAAAATATTGGAGGGTGAAGGCTTCTCCTGTTTGCAGATACTGAAAATGCAGATACTGGCAATGAGAAGAGATTAATTTTTTTTTTTTTTTCATTTTTGATAGATAAGAATGCATATAGGAAAAATGAGGCAGGAAAATGAACAAAAACGTTAACCAATGCACCTGAAACTGTGAAAGGGGTTGGACTGTGGCATCGTATTCCAGTGGCAAGAGTGGGAATTGTTAGCTTGAGCTATTTAGCATTTGGAGCTGGGCAGGTCTGTAGGAAATTACAGCACAGAAAAATTCTGCACTAGCCTATCAGATAACCATAAATAATTTAAAGTAATTTATATCTTGTCTTCTGCAATTCAGAGCACAAGTGGCTATGCTGTCATCTAGTTTACCACAGCTACACCCTTTTACCTGAAAATGGTTGCTTTTTTTTTTAAGGTAAGATACATTTATTTTTAAACAACCCATTCTTTTAAACAACTTTTTTAAAACAAGAATTGGTTGTTTAATTTTCACGAGGGAAAAAGAACTAACATGTTCATCACTTGATACTGATACTAACCAGGTCCGGTTTCACAATAACCCTTCTCAGTTTGTCACTTTGTCATATGTATTTTGTAAAGGTGAACTATCATTTCAGTCACTATGAAACTGTGAGTAGAGACCCTAGGGCAGACTGTCAGGAAGTCCAACTTGGTCTGGTTCTAGCTACTTCAGTGGAATTATGCTCAGCCATATTTGCTGATAATCTGAATCTCGAGTATCCTTGTTATGTCCTTTTTAATGCAGTATAAACTCTGTAAGAGTAATAACTTGGAACAATGTTGTTTCCGTTGATATCTGAAATGAAAATTATGTCATTAGTTGTGAGTTGTCTCCCAAGACAAAAATGCACCCAGTTGTTACTTGAGACAAAGAAAAAATTTGCAATTTTCTCCTTATTTTAATCTTGGACTGGATGACAATAATGACAAATTAGAAATTATTTCTGAGTTCCAACTTCAATTTAACATTTAGGATATCTGCCTGCTCCTCATTTTATATGACTTCCAATTACAACAATATGTGAGGCATCTTAGTCTTTGAGGACCCCTCACAACATGCCCGTGGGGCAGAAAAACGCTATTTTTGTGCAAATGCAAGCAGAGCTATAGACTCACTAATTTGCCCAATGAAGTATGTGATAAATACTAAAAAAGTTATTCCAGTTATCTTTAATCCCAGAGTATGTCTCTAATGGATGAACCGTCACCCTTGATCCTAGCTGAAAAGTCAAAAAACACCAACAAAAAATGCATTTACGTTCACGATCACTGTAGATCACTAAGATATTCCTTTAGGGTATGGCTTGTTTGAAAATACATAAATGAAATAATTCAGGCATGTAGTTAGTTACATATTGCCTGCAGTTCTATGGAGTTGTGAAGAAAACAAATCTGGAGTGCTGCATTGCACAACTTCATAACGCTGCAGTTAGGTTTTCCCTTGTATTTACAGACTGGTTTATTTTAAAATCCATTCAAACACTGGAAAATCATAAATACGTAGCTCCACAGGTCAGTCTTCTGAGACTGTAATACATAGCTTCTGCTTACTAAGCTCTCCATTTTAGGGTCAAATTCTGCTTGCTTTACTCATGTGAGTAAATGACTATGGCTCCACAATGCTGACACTGCTCCAAATATAAACAAAAGTAGGTACTAAGGTACTAATCTAAGAGGGGCAGAATATGACAGTACTTGCCAGGAATGTTTCCAAGAGGTGTAACAGTGCTTGCATGCTTTCATAGGAAATATAACTGAATCCTAATATACAGCTGTTTCTTCCTCCTTACCAATACTTCTGAAGGTTCGTATCAGTGCAGCTGAAGCCCCATTTTGACTCCTCCATTAATATAGAATCACACAATGGTTACAGTTGGAAGGTACCTCAAAGATCATCAAGTTCCAAAGCCCCTGCCATTGGCAGGGACACATCCCACTAGAGCAGGTTGCTCAAAGCCCCATCCAGCCTGGCCTTGAACACTTCCAGGGATGAGACATCCACAACTTCTCTGGGCAACCTGTTCCCGTGCCTCACCACCCTCACAGTAAAGAATGTCTTTCTGGTATCTAATCTAAATCTCCCCTCTTCCAATTTAAAGCCATTACCCCTTGTCCTGTCACTACGCTTCCTGACAAAGAGTCCCTCTCCAGCTCTCCTGTAGGCTCCCTTCAGATATTGGAAGGCTGCTATAAGGTGTCCCCAGAGCCTTCTCTTCTCCAGGCTGAACAAGCCCAGCTCCCTCAGCCGGTCTTCATAGGAGAGGTGCTCCATCCTTCTGATCGTCTTCATGGCCCTCCGGTGGACCTGTTCCAACAGTTCCATGTCCTTTCTTTGTTGAGGACTCCAGAGCTGGACATACTACTTCAGGTGAAGCCTCAGGAGAGCAAAGTAGAAGGGTGGAATCACCTCCCGCAACCTATTGGTTATGCTTCTTTTGATGCAGCCCAGGATACAGTTGGCTTTATGGGCTGCCAGTGTGCACCACGAGCTCATGTTGAGCTTCTCATCCATGAGCACTCCCAAGTCCTTCTCCTGAGGGCTGCTCTCCAGCCATTCTCCACCTGACCTGTACTTGTGCTTGGGATTGCCACATCCCAGGTGCAGGACCCTGCACTTGACTTGGTTGAACTTCATGTGATTTGCACTAGCCCACCTCTCAAGCCTGTCCAGGTCCCTCTGGATGGCATCCCTTCCCTCCAGGCTGTTGACTGCGCCACCGAGATTGATGTCATCGACAAACTCACTGAGGGTGCACTCTATCCCACTGTCTATGTCTCCAACAAAGATGTTAAATAATACTGGTCCCAGTACTGACCCCTGAGGGAATTTACAAATTTTAAATAAATTAGACCGATAGATGCAAAAGCCAGTATCAGTCTTAACTTCTTCAATTTTGCCTGTACGCCAGCATGCAATAATTTGGATTATGCAAGCCTCAAGTCCTACTTTTTGCCACACCAGCGTAAAGGAGCAACAAGTAAAAATTTTAGCATGTAAACTTCCCTGTCAAATCTGCCAGAGGGACGTAGGGAATGGTCTGCTGCAAGTCACAAAGCACCCTAAATCAACAGTCATCTGTTGATCCATGTGAACCACAGGCCTCTGATCTTACTGCTAATCCTTCTTTAGCCCATTGGTACTGAACAAACGGGTTGGGATACCTCAGAGTCCCCTCCAGCAATGGCCACACTGTTGGGGTATTTAATGAGAGAGAGAGACTAGATGGAACCAACAACCACAGATGTGCATCAGCTTGTAATAATTAGAGGAATATTTCTGTCACATTATGTATTATTTTTTAGTTTGTAAAATACCATTTCTGATCATTAATAGTGGGTTTTGTTGGAGCACCCCTGCTACAAAGACAGGCTGAGAGAGTTGATGTTATTCACCCTGGAGAAGAAAAGGTTCCAGGGAGACCTTCTAGCCACTTTCTGGTACCTAAAGGGGGCCTACAGGAAAGATGGGGAGGGACTCTCTTCAGGGAGTCTAGGGATGAGACGAGGGGTAGTGTTTTTAAACTGAAAAAGGGTAGATTTAGATTAGGTATTAGGAAGAAATTATTTACTGTGAGGGTGGTGAGGCACTGGAACAGGTTACCCAGAGAAGTTGTGGGTGGCTTCCCCATCCCTGGGGGTGCTTAAGGCTAGGCTGGATGGGGCTTTGAGCAACCTGGTCTAGTGGGAGGTGTCCTTGCCCATGGCAGGGGGGTTAGAACCAGATAAACTCAACGGCCTCTTCCAACCCAAACCACTCTAGGTTTCTGTGTTAAATGTAATTAATAATCACCCCTTTAATTTAATATGCCTGGGAAGCAGAAACATTGGCATCAACATCATCATCAATGCTCTATAACTCTGTAGTGATGTGACTAGTATTGTCACTGGCATAGTCATTGACTTTTAACGCTTTTCTTTTCAGCGGTCAACAGAAGGATGATAACTCCCTGCCCCACCGAAAAAAAAAAAAAAATTATCACAAAAAATGTCATTTAGCAATCCTATGTTCTTGTAAGCTATGACTGAATGTTTGAGCAGCTAAGGTGGCATCACTTTATCACTGGCACTGTTGCCAAAAGAGCTGTATGGCAAGTTGTGACCCCAGGAAGGAATGTCTCTACAGCTGGAAACTGCATGTGGAAAAGCAAAGCCAAAATTAACTTTGCCTGTCCCCACCCTTCTGCCTCAGATGCTACCAAATACAAAGACTTTGAGAAGGGAATGCTCTTGGATCTTCAGTATTTGCCTAGATCTATAAATTCCTTGTGCTAATTAAGAGTAAAATGTGTGGGGCTATGATATTGTTTACCTAAAGTTCCTGTATATATAATCTATTCCCTTTAATTTCATTATCATATAATCCCCTAAGAATTAATACCATAAATTGTGATGACAGAATGAATGAAATGAAGAGAAGCTTGTGATAACTCATCCCTTAAGTCTTGGCACTTAATCAAGTCAGAGTGCCATGTCTCCCACGGCAGAGAAAGCTTTCAGAGCCCAGAGGCCAAGTTAGAGCCTTGACCTTTAAGTGCAACAATCTTGACATCTGCCCAGATGCAGATGGCCAGAGGGATTGGAAGGTGTTATTCTAGGTAATGCAGTCCTGTGTCCACTGTGGCTTTTAGCCAGCATTGTGGCTTGTTTATCCTCTATTTCATTGTCCCACCCTCTATTCAGGGCTGTCCAGAGGAGTTGCATAATAAAACAGAGGAGTTGGTTTGGCTCCAGCTGGTCCTGGTGCCTGTTGTCCACTGTGGGTTTCATTTTAGTTGTGTGGACGAGACTTGGGACACAATGAGAGGAAAACCCTAAATAGCTCAGAGGCTTTTTAAGAGGTGAACATTTTATTTACTAGCTAATTGCTGCTGCAAATAAAATTTTCAGTAACCAAGATAAGATTAGTTGTATCTTTTTGCTAGGAAACGTGTAGCATGATCCTTTGGCTTAAAATGACGGATTCTGAATTTTCTAATAAGCTTTGCTTCATTGAAAACCAACTCTGTAAAAGTAGCAACATGTAAAAGCAAACCAATGCTTCTCTATATTCAAAATCCTATCTCCAAACAGTCATAGAGAAAGTTTTTGTCGCTTTTTCTTTTTTTTCTTGTTAGTTCAGCATAGCCAACAGTAAAGGCCTTGTTTACATTAAGCAAATGTGCAATGATGCAGCAAAATCAATTTAGTCACACTCATGCAAATCCCTCACACAGATGTAATGCCCGTGTGCAAAGTAGGGCATTTCAGAATATACACAGTATTTAAAATGAAGTGAAAGAGACAGATTGTATTCTTGCCAGCTGATTCCTTAATGGGACTCATCTAGGCGCCCCCGAAAGTCTAAGCTGAAAGGGACTTCCTAGTCAAAAATAAGCGTTCATTAGGAGTACTGTTGATCTTGAAGAAATATCATGACCTTTAGATAGCAAGTTGCAGCAGCTTAACAGAGAGATGAATACTTTTTAAAAACACCCTTTACATTTAAACTGAGCATACTTGACCTTAAAACCACTGGGAAAATAAATACGTGGTTGCATAACTCTATTTTACCATTACTTTTCAGAATAGAAGTGAAAACTAATGTATTTTTGGTCCTGGGCCGTACTTAGTAATTTAATGTGATCTGTTGTCAACAAGAGGGAAAACAAACCTCTGACACTCAATAAGAATAAGAAGAGAACAAAATGTACCTTCCTGTGGGTAAGATCCATGGGCAAAAAATGGCAGAGCCTGTGAAGGTGTTTACTGAAAAGCAGGTGGGGTCACCAAGTGAGGTGACAGCAGGAATACCAGTAATGAGGTAAAGATATTTTTTAAAAAAACTTTTTACTTTTTGGTTTTGTAATAAAACCGCCTCAGAAGATTATGAAGTTGGAGTAAAAATTCTGGTCATTTGGTAAATGTCTTTCAGAATTTTTTAGGGAAAAAAAAGATTCCAAATAATTTATGTTGCAGTATAATGTTTATTTGACATGGTAATAAACAAAAGACCAAAATCCAAACAAAATATTTTTATTGAGAACATAGTTTTAACCAAATCCAGACTGTGTCTCAAAAGTTTTTCCTTACAAATTATTTTAAAACTGGGGAAAACTTTTGCTAATCTGAACAGAAGCACAATCTGACACCTGGGAATATTTTGTTAAATGAATTTTTGATTCTTCTTACAGCTAAAGACTCACACTAGGGAAGTGATAAAAGATGTGATAGTCAGCTTCATTTCCATGTGCATTTACCGACAACCATTCCAACTGGTGCCAAAAGTGACTGTTAAAGCACATTTCTTTTTCATTCACCACCCTCACTGAAAAAGAGAAAGACGTCTAGGAAGTCCCTTCAGGAATGAAGCCACAGCGGAGTCTTGTGCTGGTGGGTTACAGTCTCCCTGTGGTGCCATGTGACTTGAGAAATGCTGTTCTTTAGGTCCAAATTCTCTTTGGACCTTCCCAGAAACATACATTAACAGTAGTTTGCAATGCTTCGTCTTTTTCTGACACCAGCGCTAATGCTAACAAGAGCCCGAGCAGGAAACCCTCATCAGAGAAAGAGACAGGGGCAAGGGAAGTGCTTAGGCAGGTAGGGAGCTAAGCACTCAATTATTACTGAATTTCAAATCCACAGGCACGACAGCTATACCCCCTACCTCATAATTCCTGAGATTACTGAGTTTTATCAACAGAAGCTGTGGCCACCACTGGATAATTCCCGACTTCCTTGAAATGAGTCTAATACCCAACAGGGTTACTTGCGCTGCTGCAGAAAGCTATTTCTGGCCTTTTACATGTCAGAAAGGAAACTGGATGTGACGGATTTGGAGCTGCCCTGGGATAATTTAGGACTATGGTCTGTTGGCCTGATTATTTGGCTGAACGTCCAAGTTTAACTCATCAGGGGTTTGCTTGCCACTCTACTCTTAAATAATTGCTGGGCCAGTCTACACTGGCAACCCTGGGATGACCCACTTCCATTGAGGCCACACAGCCAGGGAGTGTGGGTACTTCGAAGGGGAAGAGATTCAGTTATGAACCTCAGGCAGTCCTAGCATCCTGCTCATTCCTGGAAGAGATGTAGGTCTCCAAAAGTCCACTGGGTATTACAGACGGGATCTGTAACTGTTTGATAAAATCACTGGATAGAGCATTGTTATAAGCATTCAACATTTATAAATACTTAAAGGGTGAGTGTCAAGAGGGGTCAGTCTTTTTTTCAGTGGTGCCCAGTGAGGGGACAAGAAGTAATGGGCCCAAATGTGAACATAGGAAGTTCCAGCTAAACATGAGGAGGAACTTCTTTACTTTGAGGGTGGCAGAGCACTAGAACTGGCTGCCCAGAGAGGTGGTGGAGTCTCCGTTTCCGGAGACATTCAAAACCCACCTGGACGTGTTCCTGTCCAACCTGCTCTCGGGGGGCAGGGGGCTTGGATTAGATGATCTCCAGAGGTCCCTTAAAACCCCATGTCATTCGGTGATTCTGTGACTGTTAGGGGACATTACCTGGGATGTGTTTGTGTTTAGCCATGCAAATTCCATGTGCTCATCACATTTTCTACGGAAGTAAAGGATATCCTTAATAAGTATATTTTGGATGAAAAAAAAAAAGGTTTGTGAATCCCATGGTAATTTTCAGTTGTTTTTATCTAGTAGTGGGCCTTCTGAATTGGCACATTGCTTCTCCCCTCAGGCAAGCTCTCTTTCCGTGAAAGGGGACCTAAGGGGGTGACCCCTGGGTTAATTTACAAAAGCACAGTGACTTCTCTGAACAGGAAACTAATGGGAAGCTGTGGAGTGGTGGTGTTATTCCACAGTTTACAGTGAAGGCATGTTAGGTGGAGCACGGGAAACATTACAGGGCAGCTGGCCCACTACAGGGTGTTGGACCCAGCTTCATCTGTGGTGAGCTTCCAGCTGAGACCAAGATGGCCAAGTGAATCTCAAGAGTGAAAGTAGAGTGCCACTGGTTACTTGCCAGGTGCTGAAGAAATATTTGGCTTGGGAAAGTAGCATATATAAGGGGACACAGAGAAAGTTTCTAAGAAACCATCCCTCATTTGGAAGAAAAGGGGTTGGTTTTGGTTTTTCTTTTGTGTGTGTGTATATATATGTTGGGCGAGTGAAATACAGAAAACAGGAAGTTGAAAATCCTAAGAAAATTATTTGAACCGGGCCTTGCTCATTTTCTCTTGGCTGAGAGGACAAGTAGTTTACTACAGCTTTATGGGTGCTTGATTTTGGAGTTCAAAAAGGCAGCCTACAGGCCTAAGACGTATTCTAGAATAATTCTTAGTTCAGCCCTCATAGCTAGGGAGGCACTATGTTCATTCACTGCTTATTCCAGCTGGTTTGGTACATAAAGTTCTCCTTCTTCACTGTTGCTGGAAAGGTGAATATATTACATCTCCATAACTGTGAATTTCTAATGCGCTCATCTTTCCGCCATTGAACACCTTTTATATACATCTGGATTTCAATCACTTGGAAAACCAACCATATATTAAGGCATCCATTTGTTAAGAGAAGCCAGACTAGAAAATACCATGTATTCCATCCTCCCGGTGACTGTTTCCTGTTGCTGGTAGTGAGGTCTGGCCACCTCTTGGATGACCACAGTGGCAAAAGCATTTTTTAATGATACAGACGGAGCACTGAGTCTCCTCTGCCACTTCCTTCACTGTTGCCACACATAGGATAAAACTGAGCTGGCTGGATCATGCTGCAAGCTCCGTGGCTTTATTTTGGTCCACAAAAAAAAGTTTGGAAAGAGATGGTTTAGTGTCACATGTCTGTCTGAGGAGGAGGAAACGTACACACCAATGTTTAGGGGTAATCTGGGATGGGTTGTGTTTTGTCAGGCAAAGTGTCTGACTACTAGGAAATCTAGAAATACAGGAAGGAGACAAACAACTAAACCAGAGACAAAAAGGAAGAAACCAGAGCCAGCAAGTAAATTCTGCATGCAAGGAACTCCTAGTCACACGCCCTCCATCGGGAAGTTCTGCTGGACAGTAAGCAGCCACTTCCTTTCACAGCCAAAGTTTCTGAATGGTAACTTTTTGTAGAACGTGCAATCTAGATTTCAAATGACAAAGCTCCAGATTGTGGTGACAAAGTGTGTATCCAAACAGAAGGCAAAATCTGAAGCGCAATAATACTGCTTCCGGAATTTGCTTTAATTGGGATGTCCAGAGGAAAGAGGAGATTTAATACAATGCACATCTTGTAAACAGAAGTAACAAGGAGCAAAGGAAACTCTTAAACTCTTCAGTGAGCGCGGGAGAGGGAAGGAGAGATGAGGTAATTTCAACTTCTGGTTGTTCCCTGTGGGTAGGCAACATGATTCCCACGCTTTCTAAGCTGACTCTATCAGCTTGTCACCATTTTCAGTTCTTCTCCACTGGTCTGTCCCACCCCAGCGAAACACTGAGGAAGCCAACAAGTCACAGCCTGCTTCTGACAGAAACGAGATAAAATTGGCAGCTGTTTTCAGACCAAAGGCAGTACAGCGTGTATTGCTCCACAATGGACTGGATTTGTCTCCATCACCTTCTACAAGCAGCCACAAGCCACCTCTCCCTGGGGTCCCCGCTGGCCACACGCAACATAGCTGTGGTCCAAAAGCAGTGCACCCAGGTGAGTCTACCAGGGCGCAGCATCCTTCATTAGTTGTTTCCACATTTTGTATGAGCAACGCGGTTACGCTTGAAAGTTTTTTCCTTCACTCCCATGTCTTCTTCTACTGCATAGCAGGTTATCTTGGAATGGTTATTTCTGCTCCTCCCTAATGCTTTTTGCTCCTGTCCTAAGTATTCCTAATTAACACTAACAGGAAGGAGAGCAGGGCTCTACATTCAAATTCAAATCCTACAAGCTCCAACATTTATTTTGAATCAAATGCCACACACCTACCCATTTCCCAGCGCGGTTTGTGCGAGCTTTGCAAACATCCCAAGCAAACAAACTTTGCAGAAAACATAACCATATCATTTTACTAATCTCTGGAAAACTGGCTCATTGGAATCATCCTTTCCAACAATGCCTCTGCTCAGATCCTTCGCAGAGTGATCTTTGGACCATTTCATAATATCCATGTTTTCCTGTGTTGACACCTATTAGAGAAACAGCTTATATGAGTTGCAGAAACAACCTAGTTTGAGGATTTTATCATCCCTCACAAATATATTATTCATTGACTTTCTGGTCATGTTTGCTTTTAAGGCTAATCAAACATAGTTCACTTATCCACAGCTTCCTAACAGACCTGTTCTAATGGCATTTTTGATACTTTTTCACCTCATGGAACCTTTACTATCCTCCTTAGTTAATTCCTGAACCTGTTTCCTCATTAACATTTACCTGGTCTTGGTATGTAAGCTCCCATCACAGGGAACTGTTAGAACGTGGGGGTGTGGGACCACCAGGCTGGTGTGCATGGGATCACAGAAAGAGGACGAGAGTGCTCTGATTCTCCCAGTTGGAGAGTCCCCACAGGGGTAGAGAGGCAGCTGGACTGTCTGGGAGGCAGAAGGTATGCTTCAGGAAACTGCTTCTTGTGACACCTTTTCCTTATGACTTGGCAGGTTCAGAGTTGAGAAGGTACAGCTTGTCTCCTCTGTTGATATTCTTAAGCAGGGAATAACAATTATCTCTTTATAGGCTCTCAATGTAAAGCCAAATCTGCTCCTCCCACCCCAAAACAACTTGTAGCATTGTTCTCCTGTTATGATGGTCGATGATGGATGTGAGACGTGCTGAATCACAACAATTCTCCTGTACGCAGTAGTCCTACGTGCTGGAGAAACGTGGCTTTTGCCATGTATGGCTTTTTTAGCCTCCTATTTACTGTGGGTGCGATGGTGGGGGTTTGACGGGATGGCAAGGAAGTGGGAATCACGTTGGCTGTCCTGGGATTTTAACTGCAGGCTTCTGGAATATTCTGAGGAATGTGGATCGGTTTATGATTCATCTGTAACCAATGTGTGAGCAGCACTTCACGTCTACATGAGTACTTCAGCTAAAGCATTTGATTCAATAACATGTTGCATCCAAAACAGATGTACCTTTCCATAGTGGAATCAGAGAATGGTCTAGGTTGGAAAGGACCTTTAAGATCATTGAGTCCAACTATCAACCCAATACTGCCAAAACCACCACTAAATGATGTCCCTGAACACCGTATCTACCATATCTTTTAAACACTTCCAGGGATGGTGATTACACCACTTCCCTGGGCAGCCTCTTCCAATGTTTGATAGCCCTTTCTGTGATGAAATTTTTCCTACTATCCATCTTAAACATCCCCTGGTGCACTTGAGGCCGTCTCTTCTTGTCCTATTGCTTGTTACTTGGGAGAGGAGACCGACTCCCACCTCTTTACAACCTCCTTTCAGGAAGTTGCAAACAGCAAGAAGGTCTCTCCTCAGACTCCTTTTCTCCAGGCTAAACAATCCCACCTCCCTCAAGACTTGTGCTCTAGACTCCTCACCAGCTTCGTTGCCCTTCTCTGGACATGCTCCAGAATCTCAATGTCCCTATTCTAGCGACAGGCCCGAAACTGGACACAGTACTTGAGGTGGGGCCTCAGCGGTGCAGAGTACAAGGTGATGGTCACTGCCCTTAGTCCTGCTGGACACACTATTCCTCTTACAGGCCAGGATACTGTTGGCCGCCTTGGCCACCTGGGCACACTTCTGGCTCATGTCCAGCCAGCTGTCGGCCAACACCCCCAGGTCCTTTTCTGCCTTCTTTCATTTTACCCATCCCAAATTAGCTTCAGTCAGGCAACGGCGCCTGCGTGTGGCAGCGCAGAGATGCTTCCCCACACCCAACACAGGCCAGCATTTCTGGAGACACCCGTGCGTGACGGTGGGGAGGAGGATTACATCTTCCATGGCCTGTTGATGGGACGAAGGCCTCACACCCTGCTGGTGGCCGGGCTGCCACACCTTCTGCCCAGGCAAGATGACGGCCATTTGGCCTAGGGCTAGAGATGACCACGGGCTCCAGCGGGGCCGGCAGGAAGCCGTGTGAGCAGTGTGTGTGGGCTGGAAGGGTGAAGGCCCCCGGAAGCCGGTAGATCCATTCCAGTGGGTGACTGACCCCAGAGCCGCCCCGGCGTCGCCGAAGGGGAGCGCCACGCCCACCGCCGGGGGACAAGGCGGGGCGCGCG
>VZTM01034728.1:256-12928 GCA_013400555.1 Jacana jacana | reverse complement strand
CATTAATATTGTCTGTAGTAAAACACACACATAGTATAATAGGCAGTTGATTTACTCTAGAGAAATAGAACCAGAAAAAAGAAGATAAGCTAAAACTTTTGTGGCCATTCTACAGTAAAAAGCTCCAGTCTGAACCCTAGCAGCCTGTCAACAGGACACCAGAGGGAAAACAGAGGTCCCCATGTAGATCCCTATCAAGTCACAACAGGATTTCGAGGTGAATGCTTCCAAGGAGAAGGGGAGAAAAAGAAAACATCGAAGGACAAGTTGCCAAGGTTTTAACCTGAGACCTAACAGCAGCCACAGACATTTGTTTAATCTTTCAGGTGCTCATTAGTGTCAAGCCCCTGTGGCAGCCTCCATACTGTCTCTCTATACTGTAGCTGGTTGAAGGTAGAGTTATATACCATCCTAATGAGCTGCAAGGAGGGTGATGTGCGTCATTGGCTTCTGTTTCAATCTTGGCAATCTAAGTGTAAAAGCCTTGCAACAGCTTCTGATTCTGCTGACATTTAATTAGCCTGTGTCATTTTGATACCATAGCCTGTCTCATCAGGATGATAACTACAAAACAACATGTGGAGCATAAAAGTTCTATGAGANTGTTTATTCAAATCTGTATAACATTTTTCTCCATTTGACATCAGGTGCTTGGGAAAACAGTCTCCAATAATACCTACCAATCACTACTTGTTCCCATCAACTGCAAAATTTGGAAATGGTCATTGCTACACATAATGTGACTGATCCATATTTTTACTCAACATAACCAGTGATTCTGGTACAATACATCCATTTTTTGCCAGACAAGCTCATATTTTTTGTATTTGGGTCTTTTTTCCAAAATCCTTCTCTCATGCACTACAGACGCCACTTTTTTAAAGCATACCATTCAGAGATGTTTAAAAGTTCAAATGAACCAAGCCATTTCATTCACAGAGCAGAATCAACTAAAAAACTCTGTCAGTAGAAGCTAGATACAACCTAATATTTTGTAAAAACAGACATTTACTGGACTAATGGACCACAGCTCCATTTTTGAGCAAAGCGTCTACCCAAGGCAGAGGATAGGCAGAAAGAGGCCATCGAGCTTAAGAATTTACTGAACCACCATGGTCCCCAGATCTCAGCTTTTCTGGATAATCCTTGCTGGAGCTAAAAGTTGCTTCCCAACTGGATGAATACATATCTATCTTTTAGAGCAAAATGCTCTAAAATCTCACACCTCCCACAGGGGCAGGGATACTAAATGTTATGGGCCAATAATGGTAACACCAACATCAAGGTTAAAGGTGTTCTTGCAAGAATTTTCCACTTGACTTCTGTTCATCTGTTTTCTATGGTATAACCATGATATTATACTTTCAGCCAGTTAATGCCCACTGCAGACTACTGGGGATTGCAACTGGTTCCAACTATCCTAAACAGTCTTCTAGGTGTTTCTTTGCTGTGTCTTACAGAACGTGCTGGTCAAGGCACAGTATTAAGTAATCAATTTCAGCCTTCTTCATCAACATTTCCTTTCAAACAGTCAAATTTCACCCCAAATTTACTCCTGAACATAGTCACACTTACTTCATGCAGAATACTGTTTTGTCTGCCTGGGAAAAGCTAGCTAGTTCAGAAACTTTGGATTCTCACTCTGAAGGAAAAAGTGTAGTGACCTAATCTCACATTTGGAGGCACACATTCAGTGTTTCTTCTTGTGTTCCCCATATGTTAAGCCATGGAAAGTCCACACTCATCATTTTAAGCAAAGGTTTTGCCATGGAATTCATTGTCCTTGAATTATATGCGGGTCAAGATAAATGGATGGGTACGAGAATTCACGTTTGCTCACAGTATATGTTTTAATAAATGTATTTTATTTTATGCATGCACACACAAACATAAGAGAGAAGAAGGATTAAGGTCTAAGTTCATCTGCCTAAACATTAAAATACAGCTAAGTGAAGGAAAGCCAGCAGCAAAAAACCCACAAAAAAACTTAAGCCTTACAATACCTCCCTCACACTCATGCACACATTTGTATCCATTATCCTACGAAAGGTCTTCTTGCCTTAACAATCCATAATATTAGCAGCACAGGAAAGTTTATTTGAAGAAAACATGTTAACATGATCTCTTTAAAAAACTCTTGGAGTACTAATGTGGTCAGTGATTATACACCTCTGAACTGTACTACGCAATAAATGTAAATTTTCCTCATTAGTAAAGATTGAGTGAGCAGAGGAGAAAATCCAGCATAGCAGTTAAAGCAAATCACTGTGGATCAAGCAATTTGTATTCCCTTCCCATGACAGCTAATGACTTGCAGTCTACACCTGCTTCTGGCTTGGGGTCTTTACCTGTAACTCTGGGTAATACCATCAACTTTAAGAGAGGAGGAAACAAAATTAATGAAAGCTTTCCAAAATCCTATGAAAAGGAAGATTAATTTTTAAAATATTTCTGAAATAATTACTATCATTGTCATTTATTTGTTCTGCTGTACTATACAAGAGTCCCAGAACCACAAGGTTCTAGGCACAAAATTGATATGGAAAATAAAGCTGCTCCAAGCCCTTGCTGTACTCAGACCTGATGGCAAGATATAGAAAGACCTGCTAATCAGAAACCCAGAGAAACAAAGGCTTTGTGCTGCTTAGAATTTTTTGTATTTGGATAGCTACATTTTTTGAAATTGACTTTAGTTACTCCTTAATGAATGTACCACATAGCCAAGTCTCATTATCAAACCAGTCCTATTTTAAATGTCAAAAATAGTAACTTTTAAAAAATAGCTTGTAGTGAACCACTATTCTCAAACTATAAACCCATGATATCAATTATGATTTTAATTGCTTACTTAGCAAATATTCTTCATGTGCATACACTAGTATGCAATATACTGCATAAAGAGGGCAATAAGACATTTGTTTGATAAAACTTGTCAAGTTTGATACAGAAATCTTGATGCTGATATTAATGTATTTAATATATTAACAAATATATAAGGTTGAATGACTTATTTCGCTCAGTCCATTTAAAATTAGCACCAGCGAGGAAGCAGTATGACTTATGTCATTATGCTCAATAGCATCTGAAGCAAGAACCTTACAATTCACAACAAATCCTGCCGCCTTTCCTTCGGTTTATTTTAAGAACTTAATCAATGGAAGAATTTCCAAGTGTATTAGTCTATTAGAAGATAGCCTGGTTCAAGCTTGTGTTTATTTATGCTGTACAACTGCATTGATGTCCAGCAGTGTTAATTTCTTCTAACTTTATGGGGTGGAAGAAATGACTTTTCATTAATCCTTGGTGCCACCAGGCAATTACCAAAATACAAGTATTTTCATACTCCCTTGGGATTTAAGTAAGTTTGTAGCTTAACCTCATAAAACACCACACCCTTCTATTTACCTGGAGGTTACAAAGATATTGTGGAATTCCAAGGCCTAGGCTCCCTCTCCAGCAAGGCATTTTAGCATAGGCTTAAAATTGAGCAGTTGAATAGACAATCTGCTTGACGGAGAGCACAGAACATACCTCACAAAAGGGTTGACATACTAGGTCAATATCCCTATGCTGCTGCAATAGCTCTGGGAACTAGATGGGAGGACGTCACAAGGCACTGAAAATTCAAAAATTTTGTTACAGTGTTAGAATTTGCTTCCCTACTCCCTGCTCACTCAAGTCTTTCTAGATCAAGGACATATCTACATAGTTTAATAGGGAGATGAAACTGCATTCTTCCCATGCTGCAAGCTGGCTAGAAGCTATGTAAAGTTATTTCACATTCTTCAGAACCTGAGGAATAAAGTGGCTGCTGAAAGGTACAGTGCTTGGGCTTAATGCCGTATTTAGAGAGCATTATGTAGCTAAAAAACACAGAGAAACACTCCAAAGTATTTTCCATTAACAGAAGCACATGTATACATGTATTCAAACTACAGGAGCCTGTGGTTATAACCAGTGCTTTATCTTGCTTCATAGTAAATGTAAAAGGGTCATGAACCTCAAAGAAATGCTACTAACTCCAACAAAGCTTTTTTTCAGTTTACAAATTACCGAAACGCTTCATTATAACTAACAGGTAACAAGTCCAAGTAGCCACCTGAAAAGCCAGAGGATTTCCTTAGACTTTCACCTAAAAACTTGATTCTCTGACATGAATGCTCCTGCACATAAGAAGTGAGTAAGTAAGAAACTTTTGATGTGCTACTATGTCAAAAGCTTTTTTAATCTCTACAGAGATATCACATTAAGATGAAGCCCCTTTGTGGACAGCCTTACAGCCTTACTAACTTTGCAAAACAAAGTGTAGCCTGCTTTAACTGAATCTTTTGATGGGACACCAATAAAAATACCACACCGATTTGTTTTGACTGAAGCTGGAAGAGGTGTAAGAGCTGATGGAACTATCCATAACACACCACTGGCATTCACCTGAGACCACAGCAAGAAATTCGTAACATCAAGTTGAAGGCCTGGCTCTGAGCATGACGTTTGAACAAGACAAGGAAAACAATCTCCTCCATGGATTTTTCAAGAGAACTGTGAATGCTCTCTATCTAGCTATAATAGGCTTATTTTTCCAGGATGTGACCTCAAGCACCAGTTTGAGTCATTCCTTCACAAGCAGCTGTAGAAGAGCTACGTCTGGAAGGAGCCCTACCCCAAAGGCAGGCTGCAGGGTGGGAGTACAGCTCAAGACAGTTCCTCATGGATAAGTCAGTTCTGCTTTCTATTGGTGGCACTCCCTTCTTCTCTCTGTGCGTAATACGTCAAATGGGAAAATTGAGGAGCAGCAGCATACAGACAGCCTGGAGTCAGTGCAGGAAAAGCAGCACAGCTATGGCATGTGGCAGGCTAGAGGAGGATTAAGAAATCAAGGAAAGAAAAGAGGGGACAGAGAAACACGTGGAAGAGATGTGGTAACTGCCATGACATGCCATATTTGACAGTCAGCCTCTTACCATCATGTCCCAGGCTGCTGTGCCCACACACCTCTGTGTGTGATGTACATGCATGTGTGTGCTTGTGTGATGTATGTGTGTGCACATGCACTTGCATTCATGTCTCTGGATATGCATTTGGGGTAGGGGCTGGGAGGTTGTAAAGGAGATTTAGTAACAGAAATCTCAGCCTTGCTTGTGACATATTTATAACTTTCTATGCACCAAGGGTCAAACATTTACAAGAATGCTTTTTGCTTCTGGTAAAATCAACCACAGGAAGGGCAAAGAAGGATGTTAGTGGTGACAAAATGCAGAACCCACCATTGCTCTGAAGAGTGCAACGACAAAAACTGAAAGTCTGAGCTCCCCAAAATAAACTGTCTGTGTTTGAAGGCTAAAACAGCAAAAAGAGGAACTCTTGGTCTTGATTCTGCTGTTACAGAGGGACCAAAAAGCTTTAACTAGAGCGAGTGTTCCCAAGCAAGTGTCAGGAAAGTGACCAAACTGCCACACTGGTTGTAGACAAAAATAAAGTCAGATGAACTCTGAAACTATAAGGAGCACAGCAAAGAAATATTATGTAAGTCGGGTCAGTTAAGCTGAGTGGAAGGCCCAGCCACCAAAAAGCCACCTCAACACAGCAAAGTGTAAGAGGGTGTTTGGAGAATGGAGCTAGCAAAGGAACCCAGCAACAATGGCCTTACTGAGGAGGGGCCATGCTCGTATCCTGCCCATCCCAGGGCAAGCAAAAGGGCACATGTGGAAAGAATCTGGGGTTAAAGATCAGCAGTCCTGTGCCAAGATTCATAGCTTTTCATTAGCAGAGGAGAGAGGAAGGCCTCAGATTGCCTGCCCTTCCATTGCTTTGTTTTGGTATGGGGCTTGACATGGGGGCAAAGCTACTGTAAACAGACACCTATACTGTGTTACAGAACTGCAAGAATAAAAAAACAATCCTTTTTAAAAAAACAGATGGATCTTTTTACAGCATATAGAACAAAACACACCATTTAATTCAAAAGAACAGGAAGCAACTCAGTAAATTGCTGAGGTGAGCCTTATGCAACCAAAATCCTGACTACAGATGAAGCATTTGGAATAGCCGTGGAACGGTATGGGCCTCCCCAGCACCCTGAATATCTATATAGGCACAGAGCTTTATCTACACCTCAGCTAGCTAGTGTGCCCTTTGCAGTGACCTCTCTGGTAAAACGACCCCATCAGTCACTTCATATATAGTTTTAAGGCTATATTCTACTCTCCAAAATTTATTTCCCATTGTCATGAGCCCTGTTAAATCACCTAACACAAACTGCAGGCAGAAAACATAAAATACCAGCATTCTGGCATTTTGGCTGACAATCATTTAAATTTTCAAGAGGTAAAAGCGCCATACAAGGTAAGGTGCTACAGGTACTTTCTAAAAATTCTATCATCTTTGGTGAGCACGTGCAGCTCAAGAGTGGAACATAGTCATCCATAACAACAAGAATTACTTACTTAAAAGTGCTGCAAGCACATGAGCATAATGCAGTAACTATTTTTCCACTCCTTGCTTGAAAGAACCATTGCATAATACTAGTGCAACTACAGACTGCTTTCTTTTCTTTTTCCATTGAGCATTCAATTCCTAACAACACTCAGTAAGCCTAATGAATATGAAACACTCCCTATTCCTCTCTGTTTATTTCATCTTACTTAGACACAATACTTTGACATTTTAAAAAAATTTGGCCCTTATATGGCATATCAAATGCTATCATATATAATTTTAAAAACAAACAAATAAAATGTGCTCTATTTTCATTAAAAAACTCTTTTCAATAGGCTTAACACAATTGAAAAACAAACTATTTTTGATATCAACTAGTCTGAAGAAGTAATACTCCATTAAATAAAAACCTTCAGTGTCCATTTTACCTTTACCAGAGAAGCAAAAGTCAGATCAGAAAAAGCCTGAGGGCACTACAGCGTAAGCCAAAAGGAGAAAACAGTTAAAAAGTCCGATTATTCTTATCTGCTAATTAATATATCTAAAATGGTATGAATCTTCTCAATTAAAGCTGACTTGGCAGCACAACAAGAAGCTACTATTTAAATACAGCAATAATGACAACATGATTATGAATGAGTTGTTAAAAGAAGACAAAGATAAGTGTACATTAAGTGCTTTGCTCTATGTCTTAATTGCACACCAACAGAATCTACCAAATCCTGTAGAGTGCCTACTCATACTGTGAGACTGCTTGCTTGTCCTGCTCCCAGTAACTTTCCAGATACAGTCATGTTGTACATAAACACAAGCCAGAAATCACAAGAAAGGAAAACTCCCCTTTTTGATCCATCAGGTTTTGTGTGGAGTTTAACCATGTAACACTTTTCTGGAAGCAGTCACACAACAGGTAAGACATACCTGATGCGCTAAAATATAGATATTATGGCCAACATCTTTTGGGGAGATGCCATCATTTCCATTCTCCTCCTCATGGTCACATTCGAGGCCTTGATTATATGCATTCTTCATCACATCCACCTGTAACACAAACCGAACCAAGGAGAGATGAAATAACTGGCATTTTTGCGAAAAAAAGTACTGAACACTGTGTTTGAACACAGTCACTTTATTCAGCTCTTCAGCTCAAGCCTGGATGTGCACCCTGCAGTCCTGCAAGACAAGCGAGCAGTCTGAGAAATACTTTCTGAATAAAGACAAGCTTAAAGTATTTATGAAGCTCCTAACTGCTATACCTCTCATCAGTAAAACTTCTGCAACCACAAGAAAGGAACAGGGATGCTGAGCCTTTCTTAACAGGTATATTCACAAATGCTTTTAAAGATAGATCTACAGATACCACAGGTAGGGTCTTGCAGCACTTAGCATGCAGCAGTGATCTCTGCCTGGCTAGAGCTGGCTGCAACATTGCTCAATGTTGTCCACAGAGTTTAACAGAAAAAAAGCCCAAAAACCTAAACAAAAAAGAAAAGGAAGACACAGATCTGGGCAGAGTGCTGGGGTAATTCCAAAATATTCAAAAGCCTCTGACAGGACCAACTGGGGGAAATGCTCTATTCCCCATGCAGGACCCAATCCTGCAGCTGGACCTTAGGGGTGGCCTCATCATGTTGACATGCCACTATGGCGATGACTCCCTGAAACCAGCAGACCACTAGGCTGATGCCCACAGATCTCCCCAAAAAGCATTTTTTTCAGTCACTGTTGTTAGATGGTCAATTGGATTGGAAATGCTATCTCCATACTTACCATATATTCAAAATTCCTGGAGACCTACACAGGTATTACAGTTATTCCAAAATACAGCAACAACTGCTTGTAATTGTCTATTTGCTCGTGAGACATTTATGTATAAGATACAACATACATACATATAGTATATATATTATGATATGCATTATGTCCACACACACGCACTTCTGTAGTACTTTATCACAAAATGTGCAAGCTTAATTTCCCAGCCCAGACAAAGCATACTTGAAGACAGTCTACCAGAGTACAATAATTTAGTTAGGAAACAATTACAGAAAAGTGCTTGGAACGGATAAAAATAATGAAGTCATAACGACTGAAATCATGCATGCTTGATCCTTTTAAAGTACTTATTGTGAATTAGTACTATCCTGATATATTGTGTCACTGTGCGCTTCCAACACTTTTCGGCTTAGATGCAGATCATTTAAAAATGTTTTAATGACAGATTTTCTTTCCAGCTAAAAGATTTATAAATATTCAGAAGTTTTCTCACCAGTTCTCTTGGTCTCATGTTGAAAAGGATTCTTTCTGCATTCTCACTGTCGTGCCTGCTTTCCATAATAGCCAACAAAAGCTTGGAGGCATTGTTCTAGAGATACAAAACCAAGTTAATGCAAATTAAAAAATCTATTTCATGGATTAATGACCTTTGCATTTGTTTTAATTGAGATTACGAGGACTATTTTTTTTAGTGGGTAACATTTTACACTATTTGCAACTTTTATTTTACTGACATATGTATAGGGTTTTTCCCCCATTTTAATGTCAGCATACTGTAAAGCTAACTAACCCTTACTATATTGGAAGAAGTACATTAAATATGGAAAAATATTTGACTAAAATACAGAGGCCTTGTTCTATACTGTTCACAAGAAATGAAATCCCATTTCCTTTTCTTATTGCCCACCTAGCCTTTCTGCCACGGCTTTCTGTTAATACAATACTTAACAGAGGTAATTACAACATGTATTACACAAGAAGTTTTGTCATTCAGGCAGGTTGCCTTCCCATTTTTTTCCCTTATTTGAAAGGCTTTGAAGTAAACTGTTTTCATACATTTCTGGAGTTCTGTTTCACTACCAAATAATCCTGGGGGAACATATATTCTTTACTTTGTCAACTGGGTGCTTTTCACCAAGATCTCTCCCAAGGATTAAATAGTATGAGTTTTAGTAGCAGTAACTGAGTAGTGTCTCAGACTTTGGAGACCTGTCTGACTTCCAGTTAAATCAGATGCTGTAAATAGGACAGGAAAAATGGTTTTGGAGGCTTGACTGCTTTCTGGCAGAGTGTGGCTGCCTTGGTTCACCTGACACAGCATCTCTTCATCATCTTCTATTCCAGAGTGACCTGTGTGAATACTTAGAAGCAGATCGCAGTTCCATGCTACAGGTAGGGGCCAGTAAAACCTTCAACCCACCATCAAACCTTTTTCTCAGTTATTTATTGCCAGATGTCAGGAATTCAAACTGAAATTTCTTGCAGCAGGGGTGTGGCTCAAACAATTAGTATGGACACAATTTGGGAGGAAAAGTGTTCAGCTACTTTTGTGACTGAGGCATCAGTTATTATTTTCTGCACGTCCAAGCAACTTCTGTTTTAAGCAGCCTTTGTATCTTCAAGTTTTGATAGCAGAGCTGATAATCTGGAAGGCTAGAGGCCAAGATAACACAATCATGCAAAACTGTAGTCTCCAGAGGATCCCAGCCAAATTTGTCCAGTTCAGAAGCATTTTTTTAAAAAATTATGATTTGAATACAGTAGAAAATTGCTGTAACTTCACAGCTAAAAGCCCTCAGAGTTTCTTCTTTGTGGGCATGTAATCACAACAAAACTGTTCAAGTTGGATGACAAAATCCCCCAGTTAAGGGTCTCCTTTGGACTGATCTTTCACCGTCCCATGCCCTGCTCAAAGAGGGTTGATCAGGCCTCTATCAAGCTGCGATCTGAACACCTCCTGGTGTTCAGGAAGACTGGAGGATTAGAAGTCAGCAGCAGAAAGAAGGAGAAGTTCGAAGGATGGTGGATGAATAGAATGAGGATTTACACCTGACAGGGGAACCAGGACCTTCTGGGAGAGGAGACCGGGTTCAGTGAGAGGCCAGGAGAGAGAAGCCTGGGCTTACCAACACAAGGATGAGGTAAACACAAAGAAAAACAGATGAGAAGAAAAGACCAGACTGGGACTGGCTAAAGGAGAATGGGACTCCATATAAATTTTTCCACAGCTCCTCTTTCCTTTTGCTCCAGAATAAAACCAGCATCATCCATTGGAATGACCTAATCAGACTCTTCACCTACATTGCAAAAGTTTAACATGCACAGTGCATGAGAGCAGGTAGTGGGAAAGGATAGCATTTTAAGGCACCTGACAGGGTGCTGCTCTGAGGAACTGGATGCTTCTTTTTCCGCTGTCGTCTTCCCTTACAATGGTGACAAGTTAGTCATGGTAGCATCAGAGGAATCTCAAACTAAGGAAGAGGGAAGGGGTTAAGACAGGCTGTGAGGTAGCTTGAGAAGGAAAGGGAGGAAATGGTGGAAGAAGGCACTAGACTACTCACTCATGGGTGAGGAGGACTTTGAAGCTATTTCCCAATGCAGACAACCCTGGGAAAGGAGAGAAGCCTGCTGCAGCTTCCAGAAAGTGAGGAAAGGTAGAGAGTGGGTAGGACTTGGTATCATCAACAGCCAGCCTCCTGCTACTGGTTTGACAAAACTGCTACACCATAGCCTAGAATTACAGCAGACAGGTACATCCTTCAGAGATTTTTTCTCTGATCACTTGCACCTGATGTTGACATGCTCATTTGACTACTTGTTCTCCATTTTCTGCATGCTTTGAGGCCTAGGATCAGATTTCCATTACCAGATACCAATGAGGAAAAAAGGTCCATTACTTGGAACATAAAGTTTTTCATAATGTATTAGTACTGCAAAAATTGAGTTCCCAGGTGCTGCAAACAGGACATCGCAAAGTATTTCCTAGCTCATCTCATCTCTTCATAAGAATTTTGCAAAAATAAATTAATGTGTGAAGCAACTAGATACAGCACAGAAAGGTGCTACGAGAAAAGTCAAAAAGACTTATTAGACTCTCTCTGCCCTTAGAATGATAAAGTCTCTTTATTGTGCCACTATACAGAGTGGTAGATATTGAGGTCATAGCTGTGTGCCAGGGTTTAAATACTAGTCAGTAAGGAAAGCCATGAGGTCAAAATAAGAGGCAGAACAGAACAGAACAATGGGCATCTATGCACTCAATGAACACTGTCTACCACGCTCACTAAATTATTTGGGAGTCCAGTGGAAAACATAATCCATACAGATGTTATTAAACACCACATCACAAACTATGTGCAAAACAAGCTAAATTAAGATGGCATGGGAAAATGGTTTGGTTGGGGGGTATGAGTTCAACATGCAATGTTCCCTGAAAACAGTGTCTGAGCTTGGTTTTATGTGTGTGTGGGCCTATATACTTTGCATTCTGTATTTTCACTGCAAAATGTATGTATTTCCAACTTCAGAGTTGCCTATGAACACTGACAGATGTTAAGTGTTAGAGACTACCTGGTAAACTCAGTGTTACATAATTTGGATCCATTGCCACTTAAAATAAAAACTACTTAATTCTTAATTTGGATCTAATTCTTTATGTCACATCTGGCCCAGCACTGTATCCAGTTCTGGGCTCCCCAATACAAGAAAGGCATAGACTTACTGGAATGAGTTCAGCAAAAGCTGCAAAGGTGATTAAGAGAATGGAGCATTTTTCATATAAGGAGCAGCTGAGAGCTGAGGCTGTTCAGCCTAGAGAAAGGGGTTCTTATCAATATATACAAATACCTGACGGANACAAGATGATCTCAAGATGTCCCTTCTAACAAAAATTATTCTGTGAATCTGTAAAATCAGAATAATTTCCACACTGTGAACCTTTGATATAATTCATCACAACTCTTGTTATTTCAGTAAAAGTAAGGCATATATAGTCTCCTATGAATAGGGCCAAATTGGTCGTTGTAGTCATGTCACTAAACTCCATTTTTGGTTATTTCATAGAAAAGATGTCCTGTAAACATTTGTCAGCTTCATTATAATGGTAGATCAAAATGGCAGTGGAGCTCCTGTAGCTAGGTCTTTACAGGGACTGAAATTTGGACTTCAAAAGAACTGTCTGCATGTTCAAAGTTAAATGTCTGCTAAAGTGTTTTGCTTGAGGGGGCCCTGAATTACAGTGCCATTCAAAAATATAATTACAGTTATTAAAATCATGTGTAAAGCACTGTTGATTTGATGTACATGATATATAGCTATACTAATTATTTAATTAGACATTCATAATATCGTCATTATGATGCAAAGCAACTACCACTAAGTATATGCTGGTTTTGGGGAGGAAACAGACCATCTGTAATGGAAATACTTAATTCCAAAGGCAAGAAAAGGCAGTAACGCAAG
>VZTM01034722.1:0-30188 GCA_013400555.1 Jacana jacana | reverse complement strand
TCTTCCCCCAGAGATATCTCTGCCAAAATAGTCTCATTTACACTTGAGTAACTTACCAAAGCCAGGAAGGGTTCAAGGCCTTTCTGAAAGTAAGTTTTTCTGTTTACAGAAGAAGATAATGTTGAGGGATGGGCATTAGCAATGGAAAAGTTCTTCTGAGCCCTGCAAAAATGGAAGCTGCTTTTCTTTCCTCGCCACTTTCTGTGCTGATAGAGAGCTCTCCAGGCAGATGATACCTGGTTTGTGTTCCTGATTCTGACCCAATATAAAATACACTGTACCACTCTATTTGCTAATGCTGTAACAGATTTATATTTTCTTCTATTTCCTCTGTTTTCCCACAGTGCCTGGCAGCCTCTCCCAGTTAAGGAGATAAGCAATCAGGACTACTTATCAAATAAATTGCTATAGATTCATCATTCTCCATCTCTGTCCTGAAGTCATTGTACATATATATATAGTATTGTGTACTGGATATAAAGTCATTGTTAGAAGAAGCACCATTTGATTTGGTGACAGGTGAACTTCCTAAGAGGGATTTCCAACTATCTCTAATTTCTGTCAGTTTGAAATAGAAGTACTGCACCCAGAAGTACAGATTTTCTTCTAATAAATGTAAAGTAAGACAAATCCACCCAGAATCTTAGCCCAGTTTGGTACACAGTCACAGTTATTGCAGAGTCTAGCGCTGTGGCAGATGTTTAAGGATGGGGAAGCCTAAGAGCTCATCTAGAGCAAAGGGTGAATGAAGAGTCATGGAACAGTAATAGACTATATTCCGAGTTTCTTTTCATTATTTTTCCTTTTCTCAGTTTATGCCACAAATTTACCACTTTGTGACACAATGTTGGTTATTATTTTTCCCTTTTTCCTTCTTGTCAGTTAAATTTAATAGAAAAATCCAATTATTATGTAAATAGAGCCTTGCTATAATTGTCACAAACAAGTTAGCATAAAAATGAAGAGCCACAACTTTCTGAAGTCAAAGAAAGTGCTGATTTATGACTATCTCTGAGGTGTGATTGATATAGAATGTTTTGAAAGAATATTTTCAACGTTTCTTCTTCATTTTACAGCCTGCTTCCTCAGATCATTCGAGCTGAGGCATGGGTACAAAGGAAAGTAGCTTTGGAAGAGGGAACTTTCCACAAATTCATTTTCTTTTCTTTAAAGAAGGAAGAAAAGAAGAAGAAAAACAAAAAAAAAAAGCCTACAAAAGCCATTATTTAAACAGCCTCCTTTTTAAAATGTTTCCGGCAGATGTTTATGTAGAGAATGTGCTGGAGCTCCTTCAGTAAGACACAGAAGTGACATTTCTTGAGGGTTTTAGCTGAAGAATTTGTCTTTCACATCATGTCTTTAAACATCTGCAGAATCTTTATTATCCTGCTAACTTGAAGAAAGGCGCAATGCACAGTCCTGAGTCCTTAAAAAATGGTATTTAATGGGACTGACAGATGAGAAATATCTAGCTCTAATGTTTTCCTTCAGTAGAAATTCACCTCCTGACCTTATGACTCCAGAGTACGGCTGCTGCCTTCTAAAAAAGAACATTTCCTTCCATTCAGATGTGTTTTCTATGGTTTTGTTGTTTTGCTTTTCCTTACTGCTCAGTTATCTGCTCTAGGGGAGAGTATCATCCTCAGGATTCAAAAAAATTATATAATATTATAAGTACTGCAAGCACACTTGTCTAGGTCTGTTTATGGCACTTGTGCTTCCAACCCTCTTTTAATTTCCTCAGTTGGATATTTTTCTTCTTCATAACAAAAATCAAAGCTGCCTTCTTTTCCTGTCTTTTCTTTTAAATGGATTTTGAAGGAGTGCTACGATTCAGCTTTCGCATTTCTTTGCTTGAGTTTGGTTATTTGCTGTTGTGTGGAAAATTCGGACTGGGGCCATTACTCAGGGCTGCCCAGGTTGGCCTCCTACCTTACAAAGTAACCTTTAAAAGAAGGATTCCATCTATCTTTTGATTTTCTGGTTTATTTCAGGTTCTTGGGGCAGGGGAGCAGGTTTGGTTGTGGGTTTTTTCGCTCTCCACTGTATTGTATTTCGGTTGTCGAACCTTTCTCCCCCCACCCCCCCACCTCCTTCTTCTTTTTCTCTTTCTTTTTTCTTCTTTCCTCCCTCAAGGGTTTTCTCTGGGAAAAGTTTTCTGGGCTTCTATCCAGGCAGTGTCACAATTCACAGCTGTACTGTTTGATTCAAGTACTTCAAGCTGCCAGTGAGGTAGAGCCAAATGAGATTAAGGGCTTTTTTATTAAAGCAAGCACCCGCATGTGCTGGTATGGTTAAGGCTACGTCAGGCATTCCAATACGAACCCCAATTTCTGGAGACCTTTAGTTCTCAAACATAAAATATTTATGCCAGGCTGAAACCTGACCTAGATGTACTCATCTGGGAGGAGCTGTAATTCTTTGGAAAGAAATGGTTTGGCTTTTATTAAGTTACAGCTCCAAGAAAGGAAAATGTACTGGTTTCAGGATAAGCAACTAAAGAGAAAAAAAAAACCCAAACATGGAAGGAGATACAGCTATGTATGTTAAAAACAGCAACAGCCATAAACTAAATGAAACATTTGGAATTAGTTGATGGCAAATTTTAAGGGAAAGCATGCTTTAGATAGTAAGAGATGAATCTCTCATCTTCCATCCCTGGCACACAGTGGATTTGAAGCCTCCATGCTGGTCAAACTCTAATATTCCCAGCACTGCCCAGACCAGTGGGGCATCAACCACAGTGATTCTGCTGTTGGTCCCTGCCTCCTGCACCCCAAATGTCACCTTCAAGGCCCAGCCACACTTCCCAGCAATTTTTGATATTTCTTTTCTGTTGGATTAAACCAAGCAGAATTGGCGATGTGAGACTAAATACCACCATTTGGTTTGGTTTTTTTTTTTTTACTATTTCTGATATGAGCCAAAATCTGAACCCACATTTCCAGAGAGAAATGCATTTTTAAGTTTCTTTTCCTGTCAAAAACCACCCCAGTTAAAACAGGTTTTTTTTATAATGATTATTTTCTTTTGTGTCAACATGTGTGAAGATAAACAAATTGATATTTTAAACATAAGTATAGGCATGTCTATGGAAAACATGGTGTGCTGTACTAGAGCTGATCAAAAATATTCATTAAAAAAGGAAGAAAATTAGGAGCTTTACAGAAAAAAAAAAAAAAAACCAAAAAAAACACAAATCACCATTATAAACTTTTTTCCCTAGCTTTGGGCCAACTACAAAGTGGATCAGAAGGTTTTGAAGGTTATTGACGTTTCCAATTTTGAAATTCTCAAACAGAAGTTGCCTTTTTCAATATTAGGTCATCCTTTTCTTTTTCCTTTTTGTCCAGCTGTGTTACTAAGCATCACGTGTGCCTTGATAAAGCCTCTGCACACACACTGACTGAGACAACCCTTCATCCTTTCAAGACAGAGGTGCTTTTATATAAACATACATCTAGGATGGCGCTGTGGTTGGCAGTGAGAGCTTTCATTCTCTGTCCGGGAGGCAAGAGGCTCTGTGTTCTCACTCGTGGGGACATTTCAGGAGAGGGGTATAACTGGAGTCAGGTGCAAGGAGTAACTTCAACAGAAGAAAATAAAAGCAAAATCAATTCTTGAGAGTAATTTCTTGTGAATTTTGATTTCAAACCTCTCCTTTTGGTATAAAATAACTCACTATCTGGGAAAAAAAAGACAGAATAGAACATTTGGAGTGGGTTTTATTTACTGTTGAGTTCTTTAATTTCATCTAGAGACTTTGTAGTTTCCCAAGATGTTTCATTTTGGTTTAGTGGTAGACTGTGTAACCCTGAAGTTCCTAATCCAGCCTTAATTTACCTGTCCCAGCGTGACAGCACAGTATCAAATGCCGGCCCTCTCTTGGACCATATGTTTTAACTCATTGTGTATCACAGCTGACACTGCAAATACTGAATGTCAATCTCTATGTCCTTGCCCTACTGTTTTCAGGAGAAAAAATTAGGAGAGGGAAGAAAGGGAGAGTAGAGCTACACCTAAAATAGTTCTGACATGTTTGCATAATTGCAATGTAATGCAGTTCTTTTGCAAGTCCTCATGGTCAGGCATTTTTTAGCCATTTCCCGGACTTTTCACTTGTATCCCAGTGCTATCAAGATACAAATACCCACATCCTCATCACTGCTGCTCATGTAATCTTAGCAGTGGTTTGGGACTTAAATGCTGAGAGACTACTTAAGTCTACAAGACTCTGAAATCAAAGTCAGCAACATTAATATTCTGTGCAAAAGTGAAGAAGCCATGAAAGCTTTGTTTGTTGCTAAAGAAACCAACTAAATCAAACAAGTTGAAGAAAACAAAGACTTGTATAATTGTTTTAATTAAAACTGCCACTTCTTCCAGCAAAACTGCAGCACAGTCACTCTCTCCAAATATTTCTTGCTTAGACTTGCATACTCAAAAGCTATTCTTACTAAGTGAAATAAAACATTGCCAGCCATTTTCCACTCCCCTTTGACACAAAAGCTCCTAAACAAATTGCAAGAAACCCATGCAAAACTTTGTTATGTTTACTTCAGATTTTATCCAAGAGGAATTTATGGAACTTGCTATTCAACTCTAAAAGCAAGTTATCTCAAATGAAACGTAACACTTCTTAAATCTTCAAAGAACATCATGGCACTTAGCCATAAAACTCACTATGACTCAAGAAATTCAAAAACAGCATTAATGCCAGGATCAGAATGCCCTATGTGGTTATTTTAAGTCTCAGGGCTACAAGCCCACTCTCTTGAGTCCAGGCCCTCCATGCATTCAGTCTCCAGTAAAGGTTAGAGCAGCAACTGCTTTGCCTTTCCCTGGCCACTAAACCCTTTCACCTCTTCCCACCCCACAAGGTTATTTTGGCATCTTAAAATGAGTCAGATACAGAAGGGCTGTAGTTCCTCAGCTTTTGGAACCAGTCCAACCCTCTCCTTCTTAATGCAAAGTATGAATGATACAAATAGAGCTCAATTTTAATTGAAGGACTGACCTTTCTACAAAACAGTGTCACATGAGGTTCCTGTACTTATTGTGACCTTTCCAAGGCTCCTAAGGCATTTAAGCATTCAAGTTCAGTCTAAGTTTGAAATCCTTTGTCTTCCCCAAGCATGGATTGGCTTCTGCTGCAAAATTTGGGCCCTCATGTCACTGTTAGTACATGAATCCAGCATGTTGTCACTGTGTGGCAAAGTGGCAGCTCTAAAATCTGAACCACACTTACTTTCTCCTCTCCAATAATCTGTACAGATACTGTAGTTTGGCCTGAGCCTGTCTTTTATCTTTTTTTTTCTCAGCACTCTGAGAGCTCTTTATCTCCACCAATATTTGGATTTGTGTAAGTGTATGTTGGGGACCATTCTTTGTACATGTTAGTTTGTTATGTCATTTCAAAGACCTATTTTTTCCCCAAATTCCTAAACATTAGCATAATTTAACAGAAAAGGGGGCTATTAGAAATATCCTGCAGGAAGCCATAATTTATCATGGAAAGACTTGACATTTTCTTCTAAACATATGTTTTGTTGAGCTCTTTGGAGGCTGTAAAGGAGCCTACAGTAACAACTCCCTTCTTGTCTTTCTTTTTTTCTTTTCTAGTGGCTGGCTAACAGATAATTTGAAGTCTGTTCTTACTAGAACCTGAACACCACCTGTTCGAGTGAAGAAACTGAGGACTGTTTGAATGTAATGACTTTGGCAACACATACACCTTGCTCAGACTGTCTCACATCTTCATCTTCTATAAAAGGCTTTTCCAAGCATCGCCTGACAATAGTGAAAGCCTCATTATGAGCTGAAAACTGTTGATGATTTCAGTGTTGATAATAAAAATCTTATTTACGGAATTGCTGAATATGCAGATCAAGTCTAAAACGCAGCAGCCTACTAGACAAAATAATAGTCCAAGGGAAAAGGAACAATGTATTTACATCATTCTTGTTTTATAGTGGCCTTTTCCTTCCATGTACATATTGAAAGGCAGTCAAAGAGCTGTAAGATGCAACTGTTTATGGCATCTTCCAACCCGATTTTAGAACTCTGGTGGGTTTCCTGTGCTCAGCATTTTGGTAGTATGCAAAAAGTGTGATCTATTGGACGGTGCTAAAGATGTGGAAGCATTTTTCCGCTCAACACCCTTTAGGCTCATCTAATGAAAGGTGTGAACCCCCACTGGAGGAGGAAGGAAAAAGTAAGTACGGATCAAGAAATTCCCCCCCTTTTCTAAAAGAGCGGCTAGGTCCCCTAATGAGTCATGTTGTCTCTGTACTGCTAACAGGGATAAGTATGGTAAATACAGCCTTCCCTGACTAAAACCATGAGATACATGCAAAGAAAATATATTTAGAAGGGAGATGTGTGTTGTAGGGGAAGAAAGGCTATACAGTTTCCTAACTCTCTACTTCATTACATGCTTTTATTCCATTGAAATCAGTAATCATCAGCATAGAGCTAGTAAAATATGATGGGAAATAAAGCCCTTTAATATAAGCCTCTCTGCCTGTCTGTCCTTTTATATGGCACCTCCCAACATAGTGCCTGAGTGCAAAGTTCTTCACCCTCATCTGATTTAAAACTTAAAATGGCTGCTGTGAAGACCTATCATCCATAGTAAACTGCTTGAAATGAATCAGCTGTTCAGATTAGCCTCACAGAGATGATAATGGGGTTCTGTGTTCACAGCTGAGTTATTTAAACTGTCTGATTTGGTCCACAGCTTCCTTGGACATTAATAGGTTGACTGCTATGTCGCTGAACTTAGTGCATGAAAGGTCAGCCTTTGAAAAGCTAAATAAGGTAAGTGCAAACTGAAGCATGTTCCAGGCGATATCGCGTACTCCAAATGCTCTTGAAACCCCTAAGAATCACTGCTGCTCTTTAGCATTTTCCCATATCTGATTCCAGAGTGATAGATCCTTGGACCAATACTGTGATTTTGATCTCTCATCTACCAAGAGATTCAGGGGGTAGCTCACACGCTCTAAACATATGCTCCTCCTGAAGCATCTTGAGTAAAGCGTATTGAAAACTTCTTGGAAGATAGCTTTTCATCAGCAAATGCTGACTTAGATGAATTCAAAAGATTTCTCGGGACTACAGCAATTTTGCTGAAATTGCTGAGAAGCCACATTATCAGGCAGGGACGCTTTTCTTCAATAAAGATGGAATGCTTCATTTGACTTTTGTTTGATTATATTGTAAATTCTAATGTACTGTTGTGCACACCTTGAAGCGATTAAGTCAAAATGAAGAATTCAAAATGAAATGTTTTCGACTGTCCCAAAACAAAAACATTTCAAGTAAGGTAGCTTTGATGAGCTCCACATTGCGGCAATTTCATTTTTGTGGTACACTTCGTCATTTAGATTATTACTCCTGTTTGAAAGAAGAGCAAATTTTGACATGTTGATATTTCCTCCAGAACCAGCAGCCCTCCTCTTCAGCAGCCCAGGAGAGTGAATGGAAAAGTCAGGGTAAGAGCAACCCTCTTCCTCTTGCCCAAGCCCTCTCTTTGATGCAGGAGCCAGGGGGGAAGAGGAGGGAGGGGGGTAAGAGTTAGTTTTATCATCTATAAATAGCAACAGTCCTTCACACTCACATTCTTAAGTAGTCTTAGAGCACTAGGGGAAAGAAGAACAAAATAAATCTAAGAATGCTCGGAAAGTTCTGTACGTTTCAGGAATGTCCAAAAGGAAAAATTGGCTCTGGCAGACCAACTTTTAGAGGTTTATTCTTTCAAAAGGCACCATCAATTAATTTCTCAAGTTTAATTCTGTCCTGTGTTTACCAGCTGGAAAGCTTGTTGCACAATAAGCATAAATGTTCGTAAAATAGAAATCATGGTTTATGACTAGTTCACCATCCACTGAGAGTGTTACTCCTTCTTGCCATGCGTGGTTGTATAGTTACTGCAATCTCTTTATGCAGTACTGCTAAACAGGAGGTGAAGTCAGCAGCTTGGTTCAGCCTTGATTTTTAGGCTATGGGAATTAGGAGCCAAAAAAAGTGGTTGGGGTTTTCACCAAAGGAGGATTGTCATCACACTTTGACCTGAAATGGAATAAAATTGTCCATTGCTAAGGGACCTACTAGCAAAGCTGTCAACATTACTCAAAAATATTTTTAAAAGAATTGTTTTATAAGACCTTTGCTATATTGGATTTCTTCTTGACTGTTTTTTTTTTTCCCATAGGTGAAGAGGATGTAGAAAATAATACCATATATGGAAAACTGTGAATCCTACCATGGCATTTGTGTTGAAGGATCATTTTGTGGGAGGTAAGCAAATAGGCCCTTGTTGGTGATGATTAAAAACAGTCCAATCATACGTAAAAAAAAGATAATAAAAATCCTGTCCTCTAAACCAACAAGCAAGTGATACCCAAGCCAGGAAGCTCAAAATCAACAAAATAAACCTTATTCCAAAAGCTGGATTTGGTTATTAATTGACTAATTTCCTACCAATAAGAGCACACTCTCAGGCTGGTGGGCTTGATAAGAAGTACTTGAAAGCCCAAACTGAACAAGCATGTGAAATATTTAAGGCCACATTTTTATATTTATTAAAAACAGCCTAAATAATTAAACTAGTTGATTCACTAGTGGCTTTCAGGCTCATGCCCAGAGTGAAAGGTCATGACCTGACATACCATGGCCCCACTTGGTACTGATGATTGACAGGAAAAGGAAATAAGTTGATATCTTTCACGTGGGAATCACAGCTTGTAGCAACTATGACCAAGTGGGCTATTTGGACTTTGTGGGAAAAGTTAATTGTGTTATTATTCAAAATCTTCGTTCCCAAAGTTGGTTCAATGGTGATTTATTTACTTATGTGATAAAACAGCTGTGTACTGTAATAAAATACAGGTCACTTGCTGATGTTTAATGCACAAAAGTGGGAATATGTTTGGTCTCTTTTGCTTTGAACTTACATTCGTGCTAGGCAGCAGGGATGACTTTGAATTGTTAGGAATTTTCTGTTAGTGTATTGGAAATAATTAATGTTCTCATCATACTATATATTCTTCAGTGCTTAGTTATGGAGAATGAGGAAGGCACCATACACTGAAATATGAGTGCCTCTCCACCATATGCTTTCATTATTTCTTTATAATGATAAAAAGGGGCTGCATTCAGTGCCAGACAATGTCATGGCCCCAGAGATTTAAGTGGCCTGCAGAAAAAAGGAGAAAAAAGCATTTATGATATGAATGAGGATTTGAAATGGCTTTTTAAAAAAGGCCTAAGATCCACTTTCACCCTAAATTCTGAAATCACTTGAAAGATGTCTAGATGCAAGCGAGTTTGAAGAATAGCAACTTTCCACCAGGCTCTGTTTTATATGCAGTATCACTGCCATCTTGGCCATGCTTTGTTACAAGGTCACATAATTGTACCAAGCAATAGGGCACAGTCAAACTTCACATATTGTCTGATTTGTTCTAGCAACGAACCCTGTCATCTTTATCCAGAGTACATATTCTTTACCCCAGTCATTTGCAAGTTGGCAAAGTGATGCACTTTTCGTTTATCCCCCTGAGCTAAAGAAGCGCAGGGGATTTGATATCAGCTGGCCCGTTACTGGGCTTTCTGCTCATTCCCCATGGCCTGAAGCGTGGGGAGAGGGTGAATCACACCGGGATGCAGCTCCACCCAGTACTCCAAGTGTTCCCTACCCTTTTGCAGGAATGTCATGCACTGCCAGGTCCTGCAACATCGTCCTGGTTTTTACTGCTATATGGGATGTTAGTTGATAATGGTCCCATTAAAATTCTTATTAAAGGCAAAAGTATCTTCACCCCAGAACAGGCCATTGTGGGGAAAGATTGCACATTCCAATTCTGTGTGGCACAATAGTTTTGACTGATATAGCAGTCGGCCCTGGCATTTTCTTCCAGTATACTTTCTTTTCCTAGTCTTTCCTCATATCTTACTTGGAATAGAGAGGAAATCACCTCTGCTCAGGAAGCTGTGGAAACTCTACTCCTTGTAGCACATTCCCGAGAAGACTTTGAAGCCTTAAAATAATCTCATTCTAACACCAATAAAAAAGCCCAGTTATATAGTAAACCAAGATGAAGGCTGCTTCACACAGAGTAAGAGCTGGTGGTATTTCACATGGATTTTTTGGATGTCATTTCTTCAACATTGGGCGAAAATGCCCAAACCAATAGTACAGACTACAGATCCTGCCTCAGGAGCACAGATGATGAGTAAATTATAGTTCCTGGCTGAAAAGGAGAAATAAAATCAAGAAGAATGGGTCCCAGTATAACATACCCCAAATTGAAGACCTTTCTGGAGCAAAACTGATCTACTTCCTCTGAACATTTCAGCAGAAGCGGCAGCTACTTTTCCCAGAAAAAAACAGGTATGTTCATGATTAACCCAAATCCAGCCATTTTCTAGAACTTATTCAATTACAAAACTGGGAGACTACAAACTGGAGACCACAGCTATCGCCAGAGCTGTCAATGAAGTACCAGCTGCAGATATATGGAGACTGGTCCACTGGGTTAGAAGCTAGTCTGACCTTGCATAGCTCATGAAAGTGCTTAAAAATAATGATGACTGTGGTTTATGACTGACTTTGGCTAGGTTTGGCCTGAACCTCAAGAGGCAAAAGGCTCTCTATCCCATGCTAACTCTCTGATCTTTCCATTCCTCTTCACCTCCCCACCTCCAGGCTTTCTGTTTCAGCAGCTCCCTGAAGTGAGCACCATGACTGTGACTCTAGAAGTGAAGAAGCCCAAAACTCTTCAGAAAAGAGCAGTTTTTCTTAGCTTTGTTTTGCCGATGTTTTTCTTTCCTTTTCTCCTTTTTAAAAGAAAACAGTGAGCCTGCCAAAAGTTGGGCTCTTTGATGTGCTTTGGAAAGAAAAACAATGCTATCTATCCAAGCCCTTTGAAAGGAACAAAAATATGTCATTTTAAGGCATGAATTGCTTGAGAGGAACAATCGATACATTTCACAATTAAAGATGCTCAAGAATCTTTGAATTTTTTGCTGGAAAGTTTGGATTAAGAAATTTCCAGATGCATTCGCTTCTTTCAGTGAAGTTTTCTTTGAGAAACATTTCTGAAATGTATGATAGGTGAAAGGCAGGAAGGCAAAGAAACTGATATCTGCTGTAGAGTATTCAGTAACCTCATAGTATCCCTAGGAGATATCCTAGATCCCATTCAAGCTTTTCTTCTGTCAATTTGGATTGAACATGTGAACCTGCTTCATCCATTTTACTCATCCTACTTTGGGNAAGCAGTATCTGTTCTGGTTTGTTTGTTTGTTGATACAGCTTTGAGGGGAGACGTCGCTTTAAAGAGCTCTTCAGCTGTAAATGAGACACTGACTTCATTGTCTCATAGTTAGGAAATTTGTTTAAGATGGAAGCATCCCAGGTTGGAATCTTTGGCCTCTAAACGTAGCTGCAATCTTAGAAGTCATAACTGAGTAATTGAACTTCTGTTTGCCCTCTCTTTTCAAGGTTGCTCCTTCATCACCCCAAAAAATCTTGAAAGAGCTAATTTATGCAATGAGAGTTTTGACATTCTTGTAAAGCCCAGGCTCTTGATAAAGATGTTCTTTCTACAACATGATTAAACTGATGTAAAGAAGCACTTGTGTTATTTCTCTGTTTTTCCTGAAGATTTTTACAGGTTTCCTCTTTTGCTTTCCTTTGACACTGCCCGTTGCATCATTTACATTATCTGCTCTCGCTTTCCACTGCAGCAGCTCTACGGGCAGTGCTTGTTCAGCTTAGCTTTGAAGAGGTTTCTATTTATATCTAGTATTTTCCAGTCCAGTGTTTTCAAAGGAAAATGAGTAGAAATTAGACATAGACTGCAAATGACAGGGATCCTTAGTTGAGGTGGATATGAAGACATTTGTTCTGTCATTGTCTATGCTGCACCTACTCCATGGATTAAGATGGTTTGCTTTGGAAGATCACTCCCTGCCTCACGTTGAGAGTGCTCACTGTTAGAAAGATAAACAAGCCTGACTTTCAGAAGGAAGGTATTTTGTATTACTTGAAGGTTTCTTAGTTTGAATATCTAAACATTTGGGACTTCTACAATCCCTTGCAAAAGCCCAGGCCAGGATTTCAGACCTTAAGGACTGCAAGCAAACACCTTAAATTAGAGGTTTCAATTAGAGAATATTAAATTCTCTTTGGTAACAGGAGATGGTTTAGGAGAAATGGGAATAGCCAGGTGGGAGTAATTGGGTTTGGAAGAGTTGGATGTGTGTGGGAGCTCTGCCCAGCACTTTCTTTTATTATGCCTGTTTTCCTTCCACAGCTCAGGAAAACTCATATTCATGCACACTCTGACAGTTTGCTGGGATTCCCTGACTCGGAGACTGTCAGCATCGGCTTATTATACAAGCCCTTTGTTTTATCCTATACAATGCATCTCGCTATAAGCAATTTGGCCTCTTAACCTGCCGTGAAATATTTCAAGGGCTTGTTGCTGGAAGACACGTCTCTCTTTGCTATGATTTGTGCAGCCATGGCTGCATTTTCATGACAGCTTATAATGATTCGTGGTGGGTTGCAATACAATGAACTCATGCCACAGAACAGCACACTGAAAAAGATCTTTCAAATTATTGTTCCGGTGCAAAAGGTGCCCAATCACCTTCCACCTGCGGATTAGTTGGTTGCTATAGGAACACACGGTAGCTTTTCAGTGCTGCGCTACTGTAGTGCCCAGATTACTGACTCTGACAAACACAATAGGGGAAAAGAATCACGGGTTATTAGTGCTGCTGATGATGTGATGTTATAAACCTGGGGTGGCATAGAGCGGATGAATAGAGCAAGAGCCTTGAAACACGAAGGACAGGAGGAGGAGAGGGAGCAGAGTGAAGTGGAGCTAAAGTCATCACTACGGAAATGTTGTCTTTGATCTTATTTTCCACTCTGAATAGGTATTTTCATAATATAATGCCAAATGCAAGCAACGCTATAACTGATGGCAGAGCCACTGGTCATGTCTTTATGTTAGTAGGGGGCTACCCCTCCTCCCTTCTCTTTTCTTCCAGTGAGTACTGAAATCTGAACCTTTTCATTCCTGCAGGATTAACTCTGACCAAGGTCAGAGCAACTAGTCACCAATAATCTTCACAGGAGAGTCAGGCCTCCTGCATCCCTGGGAAATATCACCTGAAATATCCACCTACACACAGGACTTTAACGGGGGATTTTGCAGTGTCAGAAATGTGTGGTGAATAGCTGAGATCAGATCTCTCTCTGCTTCGGTGGCCATAACCGAGACTCAGGAGTTTACGCTGCTGAGCACCCTCCTGCAGAGTGAGCTACCTATGTGCTTTGTAGGGGAGAAATAGCTGCTCGCAGCTCTCGTTTGTAGATGGTCTAACGTTCTTCAGAAAAAGTTTCGTTACTTCTTGCGCTTGGGTGAGGTGAAGGAAAGAATAAAATACATCCCTGTCTGCTGCTTGTGTGCGTTGAGCAAAACGAGCTGTGTTTAGTCACAGGTTCACCAGATGGTACTCTGGGGGTTATTGCTGTTATATTACATTACTGCAATATTTTAGACAAGGCACAGTGATTCATTCTCTCTCCTCGTTGCTTTCAGAGGCTCTGCTTCTCTCCCGATGGAGGCACAGCTGACCCTGCCACTTGGGACCCATGTGGGCTCCCTGTGGGTGCACATAGGTTTCTTTCAAGGCCAGTCAGGAGCACCAGTCCCGTAACAGCACCAAACGTTACAGAAAGACATGGCTTGCATTCAGCTCTGTGGCCAGAGACGCATATGCGTAAGTGACTCCACGTTTTGATTAGCCAGCTAATTTGTAACTGAATTTTTTTCAACCATAACTGCCTCCTCCTTCCTTCTGTTCTCCTACTCCACTCGTTTTGTCTTCGCATTAGGCCCTCCTCAGCCTCGCAATGGGACCCGTGTGACCCTCTAAACTGGGAAATGACATTGCTCAACTGCTTCTTTGCAAAATAAACTGAAGTACAGAGTCTGTACTATACTTTTTGAGCCCAAGAACTATCAAAATACCACAGAGAGGTATTGTTTTCCTCTGCTTCTGCTACTCTGCAGGCGGAAACCCTTTGCCGAGTGAATTATGTGCCGACCGACACCTAACAACCCATACTGGATTGAAGCCACATATGCACACAGGGCACAGGTGCTTCTGTTGGTCAGCTGGGCTGTCCCTGGGACCATCTGGCTCCCCTCTTTGGCCTCCACCATTATGCTTACTGACCAGCTGCTTTTTCTCATTGCCATCGAGAAAGCTTCCCAAGCCACCATTTCCCCTGGTGTCTAAAGGAGACAAAGAAATACTACAGCCTTTCACCCTCTCCCAATGGCCTTGAGCTTCTGGTGCCCCGAGGCCCTGCCCTGGTTCACAGGTTGCCTTCTGCTTTGCAGTGCTTTTTCCCACGGTAGCCAGGACGCTGACATTAGCTTCCCCCGTGCCGCCTTGCTCTCCCTAGCCACAAACCCAAGATTATCTATTCTACTTCCACAAATTAATGAATCCCTCCCTAAGCAATACAAGGAGTGAGAGAACTGATTTCGGTTTTGCCTGAGGCATCTAAAAGGGTGATGAAACAGGTTGGTCTGAACATGCTCGGATCAGAACTTTACCACAGGTGTTACTGTAATTTCAAGCAACTCGACAACTGCAAATTGGACCCTCTGTCCCTTATATTACGCTTTTCATTTCATCATCTTCTGGAGGAAAATGAATTTCCCAGGCTGAACTCCTATCTGTGAATGTAGAGGGACAGGACAGAATCTGCCTGTATAGTTTGAAGTGGCTTTAAGTGGAGACTTACAATAGAAATGGAGACACCTCACCAGAGAAGTATGACAAAGTAGCTCCAATAAAATAATGGGAAAATCTGCCATTACCATAGTCAAATGCATGTATGACCCGAGCAATGCCCAGGACTGCTGTGGGAGCAACAGTGCAACACTCCTGTTATGCCTTAGTTTTTTATCAACAATGTTCTCCTTCACTTTGACGTCAGCTTCAAGATTGCTTGCTGTGATGTGCTGCACCTTTCATATTTTCTTTCCAGTCATAATATTGCTTCAGTCGTAACCTCAGCTCTTTGAGGAATAATTGTCCCTGACAAGGGGGTGAATCACTGGCAGAGAGTTGATAAGCATTACATACAGATGACAGAAGTCAGGACATATCGGATTACTGCTGTGAATATAATAAAAGAGAGCCTAAACACTTTGGCAGCTCAAAGACAAGCCATTTCATAACTCTCTAGTGGGGCTATTATCTTCCATTTACTGCCACTGATAACCAGGTTGCAACTGTCTCCCTAGGATCTAGTTACAATTCACTTAACACTTAGAGGACCAGACATATTGGAGGACACTCAGATGAGGATAATTTCTTAAAGATCATTTATTTTTAAAGTTTTATCTTCCTTGCTCCCCACTTTATAGTGCGATAAGAACCTAAATCTGGAAGCTTTGAACTTCCTTCGGGAAAGGAGAGTTCATGGTCATCTTCCCTTTAATCTTTTACTCCTGAGTTTCCTTTGAAGCCAGTCATTCATAGCCGACTGAATAAGTGACAAGCAGGTTCCCACCTCTCTTACTCCTGTAGTACCAGGACCTAAAAGCTTGTTCCAATACTGACTCCATTAGTTTTACATTTAGGTGTAGTGTTTTTTGGTTTTGTAGCCAGGAAGGGACACCTGATCTTACAAATCGGGGGGTGTTGGTGTGTATCAGTAGCAGATAGTTCACACCAGTGCCAGTTGCGGTCTGCAATGATGGAATCTGGATACAGATGATATTTATATGCACAGCGTGAGATTCTGTTTCCAAACCTCAGTGCCTAAGATGAGTTTAACACTTCAGGCTCTTAAATATCAAAGTTCTCTCTTTTAGGCTAAAGACAAAAAAGGATTATTTTGCTATGGTAGAAGTCTGGCAAAAAAACAGTGAGTCTCCTTACTACCCAGCACACCACTGAGAAATATTTATCAAGATGAGCTTAGGGATGAAACCCTCTCTGTGTGAAGTGAAACTCTATATTCTGCAAAATTTTTCTCCTGAAGCAATACCATGAGCAGCAAATGTGAGCTCAGCTCAGCTTTCAACATTTAAAGTGTTTTTAGATGCAACACGAAAGCTGTTTCACCCTTTCTCGGGCCGCAGACATGTATATACATCTGTAGACGAGAGCCTTATTTTGTAAGTTTGGCCCCATAAATCCATACAGCCACTGGGTGAAGAATGTCTTTGCCAAAGATGGATCAGGAGTTCAGGAGGGGTTTTAAGACCAAGTGCTATTGGCAACTCAGAGGCTGCACATTTATAAATGTATTATTAGAGCCCAGGCAAAAATGATCTTACCTTCCCATTGCTGGAAGCTCTGCAAAGGAGCCTCTTTGCGTGTGTTTGAATAGCCGGATTTGCTGAATTAGGAGCCAAGATAACCTTCCCCCTCTGCTAGATACAAATTTATCCCCCCGTGCAAAATACGTCTTAGCTGGCTAAAATTAGGCCCTTACTCTTTTATAGAAACAAACACAACTATGCTGGAGAGAAGTTGAACTGAACTTTTCTCTCATCCCTGCTTAATTTTTCACAGCACAAGCCACCTTCTGCTATAGAGAACGAATAAAGGACAACGGCAATTAAAGAGGAAGGAAAAAAGTTTGCTCATTGTTGAAACAATAATTCCAAGTGGTTTCTCTTCAGGACTTCTGGATCCTACCACTAACACTCCAGCAGCCTGGGAAAGCCAATTGAATACCTTTCTGCCCTGCTTTATCCATCTGTAAAATAAGGGTGATCAATCTTACCTGCTCGACAATGTTGTCACATGGCGCAACCAAGTAATATCTGTAAATTGCTTTAAGATGTTGAGATCAAAAGGGAATGACGGAAGTGCCAAGTGTTGTTGTTGTTATTGTATTAACAATGTTGGCTGTTTTCACTGTTCATATGGTAGCCTGGCTGGAATTGGGCAGGAAGCCCAATAATACCAGCAACCAACAAGAAACTAAAATAAAATGTTTTACTTAATGAATGCTTCTGTTTAATCAGAAGCCCGTGTAATTATGTCACAGAGGGCTAAGGATCTAATGTTTTCCTAATACATTTGCTTTTAAAGGGACGATTAACCCTGCATATTTCAAGATGATAAGCTGCTGCTTTGTTCAGGTCCAGTTATTTTTTTCTGCAGTCCCTGGTGGGTCCAGAAAGAACCTGAGAGTCAGAGGATTTTTCTTAATTGCACAATAACTATCTTGTATGTCTGAAGCTGGTGTATTTTCTAAAGACACAGGTTATTAGTCCTGGGTTGGATGGGTCTGCAAGAGAATTCAAACGCTGAGTTTATTCCCTTTTGGCTCCTCTGAGCCATGGCATACATTACAGAAAGCCCTCAGTATGTCTGCTTAAACAGTCAGTATCCTCAGAAGGCTGTTTGGCTGGGAAGAAGGAAGAAAACTATACCTTACCTTGAATCAAAGAAATCCTGTATTAAGTAATAAAGATGGTTTTCAGTTTACTCCTAAAAGGTATATTTCTACATGCATTTTGTAATCTCTATGTACACGTCTGTCCAGTTAGTACTTTTAAAATGTTTTTAAGAGAATAAAAAGAAAAAAAAGCTCTTTGCATCCTGAAAGCAGCTGCCTTAAGAGACACTAAAGATCACTCCATAAAGAGATTCTAGGGAAGATACTTATGCTATAAGGCGGGGGGGGAGTGATTTTACATCAAATATATGAAATTCTCTGACCTATCCCTCTGTCAAAAGGTTAGATAAACTACGTTATGTTCACACCTTATAGACCTGTGATCATTTCTGTTCTTAAGGAACTCGAGTGCAGAAGACCCCATGGGCCCTTGGAGGAACTTATTGCAGCACTTTGCCAGTGAGGACATTTTCCAGTATCTAAGCAGGCTCTTCCATGTCGTGTTTGGGTTTGCCATGATGAGGATGGGAGAGACGTTGTTGCTTTCCCCTTCCTCTACCAGATAGCCTGGTGATCACCTACCAGATAGGTGAACATTATGTCTTTATAGTAAGACATGAACTGGGTGTTTGTTCAAACCCTTTCATGATGTATTTTGTGTTTGTGCTTAGGTGTGAAAATGGTGAGAATGAGGTACTTTTTCATGGTAGCCCTACATATTCCTTGGTTGCAGTAAATCCTATAAGGCGGAAAAAAAAAAAAAAAAGAAAAAAAAAAAGAAAAAAAGAGATCTTCTATTGCAAACAAAAACCAAAAAAGATTTGCCTCCTTTTATACCAGCTATCGGTCACATGGGATTTTGGTAGGAAGGAAAGAGTTAATAATATTATCAGGTCAGCAACTTTGAAAGGCTCTTCCACTTTGAAAACCATTTTCTTAATTATTTTAAGTTAACACTTAAATGCATGGAAAAAAATCACGTGTAATCTGAAACCCCAGACATGGGGACAGGACTGGATTGAGATAACATTAAAGATTTTATTGCTGTTACATTATAAATTATTTCTATTATGATGGCCCTATGGGTATTACATTCTGTCAGTTCGCTTTCACTGTTACATCACTTAATGTTATTAGCACACTTTAGAGTATAACATTACAGTTTTATTGTGGAAACCTTAAACACTTACATCCAAAGTACTGAATCAAGTTATTATCCTAGCTGACCAGATCTGGTCTATTATCATTTTATCACTCATAAAAACCTGTGATTCAATTTGATTTAACACTTGAGGAAAAATCATGGCTTATATATGCTTAAACCTAGTTGAAATATTAATACAAAGCAACACATGGATGACTTCATTTTATTAAAGTTGAGGTAGCCCTGGGAACTGCATTTATGATCTTTACGCCACACGAGAAATTTGGTCTGACCTGTTACCGTTTGGGACTCACGAGTAAAACGATAAGGTTTTCTTGCCAGTATGTTAAAGAACTGTGAACATTTTACCCTTTTTGTGCACTCAGAAACCGTACCTTGATCACAGGGTGCTAACCAAGGAAAAAGGTGCTTCTCCCTCTCTTGGGGTCTTACCTTGTAAACCAGAAAAATGTTGCACTTGGAAAGGCAATATGTGCTCAGTTCCGCTGAAGTCACCGATCAGCATTGCGCAGGCAGTTGATTATTGGTTTTGGTTTACTGGCTGAGTCAAAATAAGGACACGTTGCTTGAGACTGCCTGAAATATTTCATATCTTACTTAGGTTATCTGTTGTTTCCTTTGAGGATAAGGCAGAAAACTGTATGTGAAATTTAAAGTGTCTTTTGGAAATGGAAAATCAAGATGGTTTGAATTTCGACAATGTCAAAATGGAACATTTCATCTTTTTCACTTCAGGGGGAGGAAGAAGACTATGCTGGTGTGGAAAAGCAGTGCTGAATGACCTTAGCAAGGAGCCCTGCTCCCGAGGCCCGTTTCCCACCGAGGTCAGAGTTTGTTCAGCCCAACATCCAGGAGTTCACCAACACAGTGACATTCCCAGGCGGGAGGGCGGACGCGTTGAACCAACCAGTCCTGTTCTGGCATGCGCACAAAATCTCCCTAGCAACAAAGATGACAGCTTGGTAACAGCAGCTGCTGCTTAATGGAAAACGTTAGAAAAATAACTCATTCTAGATCTACGTTCCCTCTTAGCATTCTCGTATTTATCACTGAAAAGTGTTCGAAAGGAAAAAAAACAACCCACCATCCAGAACTTTAAAAAGCTTTAAGGCATAAGGGTCAGGCACACAGCTGTATTTGTAAAGAGATGAGCTGCAAAAGCTAAGAAAAATATGACTGTGTAATTCTGACACATAAATTTTCCTTCTCAGCCACAGTTATATTGTTTGCAACTTAACAAGTGGGCCCATGTATGTGTTGTGGGGGTGACGTGGATGTGCAGTTATTTACTCCTGTATCAAACATGGGGGAAGGCCAAATGTGGCCAAATGTGTGTTAAATTCAAAATCAGCACTTTGGGTTACTGTTGCTTGAAGTATATCCATTTCTGCTCAGGGCTGGGTTCACTGGAAAGGCATTTGCATCCCAACGATAGCAAATCACTGTCTCTGGTAAAAATCTTCCTCTTTCTATTTTTCAGTAAAATCAAACACCTTTTTGTTTTTTTCTCCTTCTGTTGCAAGTGTCCTGAAAAAGACCAATGAAGACTTAAAGGCTACTACATGGCAGCTTCCCCAGGTAAAAACCAAATCAAAGTAATGCTACATCCCCATGTGAAATACACAAACTAGGTGGAGATACATTAACTTGTGTCATTCATCAGTCTGAAGTGTTACGATTTATTACGTGGTGGTAATGGCCAGAGCTGTATAAGTAGTAAAGGTAAAATTACATCATTACTTGCATTAGCAGTATGAAATTATATCCTGATTAATGCACAATTAACTTGTCATGTGTACAAGGCCCACGTTTGTAGGTGGACAGATGGGTTACACTATGTCTCTTGCTCACATATGTAGTATTTATCACTTTCCCCTAACTTTCTCCTCTATCTCCAGAAATTAGATAGAGGGCCACATCCACTAAAGTCCTTAGACACCCTGCCAGCTTAATGCAGAGCCACCTAGGGTCAGTATATGACTAAAAATCCTTGGACTTGACCACGGGGAAATCTTGAATACATGCATGAATCCTGTTCCTCCCTACAGACTGGGAGCCTCATCTGCGTCTCCAGGGAGAGGTCTCCAAGGTGCAATCACCAACCCCTAACTGCTCTTCTACTGGCGGGTACCAGTCACCTGAGCCGCCTCCAGAGTTGTGTATCACAGCTCCTGCTCCCAGGAGAAATCCCCGACAGCACTAACTGACTGTGGATGAGGAATTCCTTTGCTGCTTTTTCATTCTGATTTTGCAGAGGAAAATAATTAAGCTACAGGGACAGTTGAGGAGGATTTTGACTTTTAATTGCAATCATGGATTGGAGGTGCCTCAGCTTCAAATATGCTCCTCTTTAGAAGCAGAGCTGCTTTATTTGTCCATGTGCTGACATTCAGTTTTGCCTGTCCATATGCTCCCTCTTTGTTTTGTTTTTTTTTCCTTATTGAGTGTGTGTGTGACTACACATCTGGGTGTATGCAAACACATATATAATAGCGAGGTAGTTAACACCGTTGAAGGGAAACAAAGGGCCTCCAAGTTTTAACCTCTGTTCTATCACAAACTCGGTGCTTGTCCTTGAGAAGCTCATTTTAATTTCTCTTTCCCAGTTTCTCCGCCTGAAGTAGGGGGGAGGGATAATACGTCGTTATGTGAGCCTACCTCACCCTGCATGTGATATTCAATTAGCTGTTTGAAGTTGTAAATTGCTGAGTGATGATAGAACACAACTTTTCAAAATAAACGGCATCAGATTTTTTTTTTTTCACTTTTTAGTACTAAAATCTACCAGAAAGGGCTGGTTGACTTTGATCCTTCCTGTGCTTTATTTTCATGTTTGATGATTCTCCCCATTTCCAACGCCAAATGATGGTCATTTTCCAGCACTTCCAGTTTAGAACAAAAGCTCATATAACAAGGGGGAAAAAAATCTAATAATTTTGTTGTCTTGAAATTTCTTTTCCAGCTGACAATATCAAGTACTTGCTAGTTTGGGCACACAGCATTTGGGAACATGCAGATTTTTGGGTCCCAACTTTGCACATTGTTAGTGCTCAAGAGATAAAGGGAACCATATTATGTTTGAATTCAACTCTTAATATGTTTTTAAGTTCTTCAGAATTACTTCTGTTGAATAGATCTTAGCAGAGTAGAAATAGTGTTGAAAATCCGCGTAGCTACAAAATATCTTGTCAGCAAATTAATATCTAGTAACCATGCTTGTATTAATGGCTCCTTATCACCACATTCCAGTATTTAAAGGGTGGCTACAAAGAAGATGGGAGACTCCCTTTTCAGAAGGAGTCATATGGAAAAGGCTGGGGATAGTGGGTACAAGTTACTCCAGGTGTGCTGGGCCATCTTATCTAGACTGTGCTCTTCCCAAGAAAGGTTGGACCAGGTGATCTTGGAGGACCCTTCCAACCTGGCATTGCATGGGCCTGTGATTTGAACAGCTCCAGGACAGATGCTGCAGTTCATCTTTTGCATCACTGACTTTTTTGATTCTGTGATGATTAGCTGAGCTCATTTTAGATTATATTTCTCTTGTCAAGAGTAGACATTTGACTCTGTCCTGAACAAGGAGTCTATTTCTGTCATTAGGAATTCACCTTATTATGCCTTAGTCTTCATTTCCAATATATCCCGAGAGATAATTGTTGGGAGACGATGCTACAGAAAATCAGCCAACACCTCATACTCTAGTAAAAATGAAAATTAATGCCAGCATTTATTTCAGATTTAGGTCCTGATACAACAAAACTCACATAAATTATTTCATTAGCATTAAGTCTATGTTTGAGTGCACATTAGGCCTCAGACTAGTGTAGGAGAGGCCAGAATCTGCTTTTTGAAATGTAGCTAAAAACTCATGTGTTATTAAAAATAAAATAATTCTTTCTTATTCTTCAGGAGTGGTTTGTGTGTCTCTTGAAGTTCTTCAAGAGGACAGAAGAGAGAGACTTTCAATCGCACCAGCTGAAATAACCCACTTGTTCTTCACTTGTAAGAGTGAATTTAAGATTCAACGATCTATCAGTTCTTACATTGGCCATGGGCAAAGGTAGGAGAAAAACAGATCATTTTGTTTGTTGGTAATCTCACAATCAAACAGAACTGTCAAGCCTGAAAATGTAAGTAGCATAGAGCTGGGACATGTTGAGAATTCAGGCAAAATACTTTAGGTTGAAGTAGTTAATTGACAAGTCTGAAGCATTTTAATGTTAACTGTGGATTTTTAAAGAATGTAATTCCATTTAAGACAGACATTCACTTCAAGAAATTGAAAAAAAATATATTCCTAAATTAAACACACACCCCCAATCATGCAATTCTCTTGATAATATTTTGAGGAGGGGAAAAAAAAAAAAAAAAGAAGAAGAAAGAAAAAAGTCCAATGGATTTTGCATTGCAAATCATTATTCTTCCTGAAAAAAACGGTTTGTGCAGAACTTTGTCCGAGCACGCAATTAATTTTTGCTGCTATTCAGAAGACATCATAGCTCACAGAAAACTGGCATAATCACTGGCTCACACCTGTGTTAATTCCCAAATTACCGCCCAAGGGCTGGAGCCTTCCCAAAACAGACACAGGTAACTTCTCAGCCACAAATACCTGGTTTGCCCTCTGAGCGGCTCCCTGCCGAGTAAATTAGGGGAGGGCATGCTGAACAGTTAGCACCAGCTCCGCTGGCTGGGAGGGCCAGACACTTACTACTTAATTTTGCTTTTTGAAATTCCCTCTCAGCCCCAATTACTGACATCCAGGCAGGAAGCCTGTGAGAGCTTAAGGGATCTGACATCCATGACTAAGACAGTTAATACGCTTCGTCAGAAAGCTACTAACACGAGCCAGGTAGCAGCTCAACAGTTAGCATTACGGAGCAGAAATTGAAGGGTTCTGGGGTGCATCCTTCAAGCTTCAGGAGCTGCTTTGCAATGTTTTTGAGCAGAGAGCATGCAAGGCAAATGCAAAAGATTATTCCCCACCCCCCGACACCCCCCCTCCTTCCAGTCCCCATCAGTCCCCAGCCCAGCCTGTAATTTGGCAAGATGAATGAAGTGTTTTCGGAGTGTCATCACTTCTGCCTCTGGCAGATTTGCTTCCCCAGTCTGCCTTTCGCCTTTTGGACCTGTCACTCAGCCCTTTGGCAGAGGGGAGGAGGAGGAGGGAGGAGGAAATCATCTCTTTGCTAATCACCTATCACAAGCAATGAAATCCCGCAGGCTCCGTGCCAGCTAGGTACATTTCAAAGGGAAATGGAGGGGGGCAAAGTGTCACTCAAGGCAGATATTTATGAAAGATGACAGTTTGCAAATATCTCAATCTTGGACAAGGCTGCTCCAGTGACACAGAGGAGTGTTGCAAAATTGGAAGAGTCAGCAGCCAACATTTATTTCATCAGGACCTGTCCAATCTTCAGTGATCGCTTGACAGTCTGGGGATTGCTGGCACAAGCCGGCCTCTTTCTATTGGTTGCTTTCATTTAGTTTGCATGGATCAGTCTAAAGAGTTGTAATAAATATGTAAAGAAGGATAAAAGGAGTAGTTTTGCAGAGCTGCATCCTCAATGGAAGAACAGGCACAAAGCTGCACTACCCTTTTTAGTTATGCCAAATTGCAACAGTAGTAATTACATCTCTATTGATCGTTCCTCTGTGGGAACAATGAGATATAGGCCCTATCTTACTCGTGGAGACCCCCTGCGACTTCCTGGCTCTCCCCATTGCCACCAGCAGCTGCCACAGCAGTGCTGGCCTCTACAAGGAACTTCTCTTCTGCCCCTCCCCAGCAATCAGTGCAGGAGAGACGCCCTTGGGACAGGGAGGGCTGCATCAAAGATTTCTTTCTTCTTGCAGGAGTTGGGTGAATGCCTGGGGACCTGATCTCCACAGCCCTGTGCAAGATGAGGCTCTCACCCAGCCATGGAGGGTGGGGCATCCCTGAGCAACTCAGCCAATCAGAGAGCTGCAGAGACATCACATGACTAGTGCAAGGGCTTATTTTCCCCCCTCTTTTGCAGCCTCTGGCTGCCATCTTGGACTGCGACAGCTCCGTCGGGTAAAGAAAAGGGACTTGTGGTATGGCTCGCAGCATGTCTCCAGGATGACCACAGGTGTGTGTATAGCAGCTTGGCAATATAGTGACTGCTGGGAGGCAGGCAGGAGGTCACAAGCCCCTGGGGAACAGCGGATTAGAGGACCGGGCAGGTAGGAGGGGAAGAAGCAGAGGTGAGGGAGCGGAGCTGTGTTTGCATGCAGGGGAATGCGATCAGAGCTGCTGGTGGGCTGTCCTGCTGGAGGCTGAGAGAGCCCCTTCAGAAGGGGACAGGCACCTCCAAGTGTTCTTGCTATCAGCCATTCAACAGGTAAATGCATTTACAAGGGCTGGCTTCAACGTTGTCTCTCTGACTTGTTCTGTAGGGTCTGTAGCTTAAAGTATTGAGGACTTGTAGTTCTGATCATAGGGTACATACTTCTGCCTCTTAATTGCCTCTGTCGTTTTGTTTGCCCCTGTCACAAGTTAATACAGAGGACAGTAAAACAAAAATACGGTTTCCTACAGGAGCAGTAGCCTAACAGATTGAATTACTCTGCTCTGGGCTGAGAAGCAGCAGTTTCTGAAATGCTGTGTTAGAAGAGTTTAAAGAAAACACAGTTATTGACAGCAACAGAGGAAGAAATGCAGCTAGTTGGCACAAAACCTGGGATTTCCAAGTGAAGCCATTTCCTTCCTTATAATTAACAATGACTTGTAGTTAATAGTTGGTATACTTCTGTCTCAATATTCGCTATTTTCATGGTCAAATACAAGGTCTAAAAGGAGAAGCTAATTCAGCTGCTTGCTGCGTGGTGTTTTCTTGTATCTTGTGCACTAAGGGTGTGTGTGACTCATGGAGAGTAACATGGATGGAGGTGGATTATGTTAGCAGAATGCAAAACTGCTCTTCTGTTTTAGGGTTTTAGCAATTCAATTGAAATGGATCGTGAATTCAATTAAAGGCCTTGTTCTTCCTTTTTTTTATGCCTTGCATATCTCAGAGTTTTGCATTCTTTAAACTAAACTGGTATAAAGCAGCACCCTTATTTCAATCAAAAAGTGTTTTTTCTGAGATCTCTGGAGTTTAATCAAGATGCACATGGGTGACAAGTAGTAAAATGCTATAGAGCTGCTGATGAGAGAAGCTATTGTTGCTTTTAGTCTAGTATATTCCTAGCGTATTTTACAACAACAGATAACTCATGGATGTCAATAGGACTGTATTAGTCTCCATAATTAACAGTGAAAGGAAATGTGCCAACAAGGTCTCTCCTGTTCAGAATCTAGCAAAGTGAAGTGGGAGTATTTATCAGAGGTTCTTAGTAGTGCAGCTTGTTTTTGTGAACAGTTCAGTGGTGTTTACAGGTGTGCTGATCCCAGTATACTTGTGCTGTAGGCTCTAAGGTTAATTTCATGCTAGCCAGAATGATAAAAGTTGCAGTCTTCGGCATTGTCTGCTGTGCTAGCCTGTTAAAAACTGGCATGGAGAGTCATCCTCTGCAAGTTTCTTTCTTGGCCTCTGTGGGCAGCCCACAGAAAAGCTGATCAGCTGAGTGGGTGAGTTAACTGAGGGAGAGGTTAGCACCCTCCCTTTACTCTATTGCAAATATCTTTGTCAAAACAAATTATTCTTGCCCAAGGATTTCTGGGTAAATCTTCCATCACTGGGGAGAAAAAAATGAAGTGTTATAAAAGGCTAGTTAATCGCTGCACACCCTGCAAGGAGCAGAAGGCCATTCCAGAGTAATTGGAGTTATCTTCATTATTCTTATTTTCAATTACACTTCAAAATCAAATAACAACTTCCCTTTTAGACAGTTTCATGATCTGAATCCCAGTTCTATAACTTTTACTTTGTGCTTACTTAGACAAAGGTTCCCCTTGATTGTAATGGCCTCTTAGCTTTTGGAAGAAACTTGCAGAGAAAAAGAAATTTAAAAAGTTTTGGTCTTTGAAGTATCAGAATCTCAAGCTGTCCACACAAATGTGCATGCAGTTCTTGCAAGTTACCTGTCCTGTTATTTAAATCTGTATACAAATAACTGCTTTTCGGGTGCCATCTTGACACCAATTAAACCCACAGCCGCGCATCTGTTCATGTGTGGGGGTAGATTACTGATGTGTTGTAACTCAGGCCATCGCTGTTACTGTGAAGTAAGCAGAATGATTCTTAGTAATTATTAAACAGTTCATGAAAAAAGTTAGCGGCTGCATCTAAACTATCTCAAGCAGGTGCATGGTCTAGTTGTTTACTGACCTTCACAGTGCTAGTTGGCTGTGATCTGTTTCAGGAGCTGGTAGATTGATGTTAACTTATGCTGAAGTGTGCAGGGAAAATATCCTCAGAATTGTTTGGTTCCGGGGTGCAATGTAAAACTTGTGGGTATCCTCTAAATAAGGAGAGCAGGCTTCTGACAGTTTTGGAGAAATCTCTGTTGTGAGGTTTCCAGTTATTTTTCTGAAGTGTTCCTGTGCAGTACGAGTCTCCACATCCACATGTGTCTCAGCATGTATGTCCTGTCAACACTTATGTCAACACTAACCATCTTGGCAAAACTGACACCAGCTAGAAAGAAGGTGCTTCTGTTTCTCTTATCAACATAGCTCCATCTCTCTTCAGAAGGCATAAAAGTGAGACAGTTTATAGAAAGTTCTATGCCTGCACGTGTGTCCATACCACATACTCAGTCCCTTAGTCCTCTGAAATATCTCCTGCCTTGTAGGAAGGAAGGGTACTTCAAAAAAACAAAGACCCACAACCAAAACTTTCAATGTTATTCAATGGAATTCATCCCACAGGACAGGAATTCCCATACAGGTCAGGGGAAAAAACCCTACCGCCTCCTTTTCTGAATATTACTTTTCATATGGTAAATCCCTCAGAGTCTTTATTGTGGAATGAATAATAGATTAATCATTCCTCTGTGTGCAATGCCGGGGCGCTCTAATGTCACTGATTATTCTATATTGAATAAATAGTGTTGCTAGGTTGATATGTTTAAGGCAAATGAGATGCTTATTGGTATCCAAGAAGCCAGTTAACAAGATCCATTTTCCTCCATTGACTTCTACTCATGTATTAATGAGGTTCAAAAATGTCTTTTCTGTGTGTATCAGATAAACGTGCCTTTGTTATTCCCAAGAAGCACACAAATATTTGCTCCATTTATGTTTGTATTAATGTGTCACTGAAGCTAAATCTTCAGAAAGGGAATAAATACCATATCCATTAAGCCACTTAAGGGGTGAGTTCTGCAAAACTGCTGCAGTTGTTGCCATGGCAAATATCCATATTTAGGGAATTGTGTGGCATCAAATCTAGCATAAAGGACCAGAAGAAGGAAATGGACTTCTCCCCAGACAACTGTCACCTGTGTATATGTACTTAAAAAGTTTCAGTGCCTGAATGGGTACTGTAGTGAATGGTAATTTAAGAATGCGATGTGAGAAAATGCAGCACAACCCAGAGAACACACGGAGGGAGGAAGAGAACAGTGAATAACAAGATTACTAAACAGGGTTCAATAATTTTTGGGCATAAGTGTCAAGATTTTCTGGTCAGAGATGTATAATGTTTTCCCTGCTAAAGACCAAAACCAAGATATTCCAGGAAATTGAGACTTGTACAGGTTTTGATATGCTGGTTGTTTTCCTTTGTCCCATGTAGTCTTCAGTAGACAAACGTGTTTTCTTTTCACTGACACATGAGTTCTGCATTTTTTGTCCTTGACTTTTCATGCAATGTCTGTGGGTGTTTGGAAAAGGTAAGTTTAGAAACTGACAGATCTTGTGACTGTAATCTCCATGTAGAGAAGTAGATTTACCTTTTCTTGAAATCACAGGATTAGATAATCTTTTCGATGGTTTGGAGTGGTTATTTTGTCTAACCTGCTTAAAACAGTTTTTACTGTAGTGATGAAAATGCCAACATACTTTCAAGAAGTCTGGAGAATTACATTTCTAAAGCTTAAAAAAAACCCAGGGAAAATAAATTATTGGAAAGCACCGTTTGTTCTTTAGTGTCACATGACACAAGCCATTTTGGTTTGTAATTGGAAAATATCTCTAAATGATTTAAATCTTACTGTGTTTTCATTCTGTCAAGATAAATGAGTAAGTTAACTAAGGTATTTGCTTCTGGAGTGACTTCTTGGTACCTCTAAGTTTTGATATTTCTTGGACACTTTGTGTGATTAGATTAGCTAAATGAAACCCAATAATCATGCTTTAAAAATACCCCATCAAAGTTTAATATTAGCTCTTGACTGCTTTTATGCCTGTTGAGGAAATGTGGACATCTTGGGTTTGAATGGAGAATGAATTACACATGGATGTTGGGACAAGGGAGGAAATATTAATATATAGGAATGCCAAGAAGTTTACTCCTTTTCTTCACCTGCCTGGAGCAAATTTCCTGAAAACATCTGTAAATGCTGTATAATGGGAAAGCAGACTTGAGCCCGTACCATGCAGGAAGCTCCAGCCTTTTCTCTGCAGCACTGGATGCAATAGTATCAGGATGGTGGCAGACCAAAGGGTATCTCTACGTATAAATCCAGATCCCTTTTTTTTCTAGTGAGGGGAAAAAGGGAAAACTGGGACCAGGTTGAGGAACACCTGGGAGCCATATGGAATTTACTGGTTTTTTTAATTAAAATTTTGTAGCTCAGTTTCAAACATTGCAATAACTTAATACAGAGTAAAACTTTACTGGATTCGGTGCAATAAAGTCCCCTGAATATTCACACGTTGCCTACAAATGGCAATTGTCTTCTAATGCAAGTTGCTGTTTCTCTGTGGCCCTGGTCCAAATCCACAAAGTCAGCAGGGGAGCCTCTGGCCTCCAGATCAGGTCTGCAGCCTGGTTGGTATCTCAGACCTTCTTGAGTGTTTTGAAAATGTATAGAACCAAAAATATGATTCCTTCTCCAGACGTTGGAATGTTAGTAAAGAGTAGAGGTCAGACTTCTCCAACTGATACTTTTGTTTACAATTCATATTCAAGAAGGGGATTTTTTCCATGTATAGTTTGGTCATACCCGGACTCTTATGTAGACCTATTTGGGGAAATTCCAGATGGTGGAAATACCATGAAGAGGTTTACTGTCAACATGCCCAAATGTCTGTTAAAATATCAGTACACAGGGAGTCATTCCCAGCCCTGGTTCAGATTCCTGCTTGACCTCAGTCAGCTTTGACTCCTTGCTTTTTCCAAGCTTAGGCTGGATGATTTTAGCCAGAGGTTTTCTAGCAACAGACCAAATACCCAAGCTAAGCTCTTCCTGCTCTTGCTTCCCTGAGTCTTTTATTTCTTGGATTGCCATGCTGAATATTGCTGATTAGAAGCTACCTTCTCATTCACTACTGCAAAGTCAGAGCAGGATTAGTTGGATATACTAAAATACAGTTTTAATCTTCATTCCCAGCTGATATTTTTGTGGCGTGAAAATTTTAGAAATAGCAATTTTCACTCCTTCGCATCGAATGTTTTATCAGAAATCCAGGAAAGAAGCAAGAAAGACAAATTC
>VZTM01034718.1:118027-142343 GCA_013400555.1 Jacana jacana | reverse complement strand
CAGTACGATCCCCAACTATGAGGGCTCAGTCTAAGAAATACGCCTTCCAATTTACAATGCCCATGAGAGTACTCACATTCTTTCATTGACATGACTGACAGGCTTTGGAAATTATCAGCACTAACAACATAGGTGGGTGGGTTTGACTTTTCCAGCGCAGTGAATGCATTTTGTATTTATAGAAATGATGGTTTCTTTTAGAAAGAGGTGGGCAAGGATCATGACCAATGTATTCATACAAATATCCCCTGTCAGAACACCTCAAATTTTTTTCAGATGCATTCAATTAGATAAATTAGATAAATTAGATTTTAGACAATAACTGATGCTAGACAGAAGGTGGCATAAACTCTTAACAAAATAGTTGAAATTGGCACAGATCAAAGAAATCCTACTGAGAGAATATAGGACAACGCAGCAATTTTTGTGAGTCTTTATCTCATTTGACGCTTTAGTCCAGTGATCAAGGAAGGATTTGTTCCCTCTTTGACCACTCCTGGAGAATGTCACAAACCAGCACATTTGGTATGCAGATGGTATCAGACCACCACAGCTTCCAACTCCAATAAAAGATGCAGTGGAACACTAATTATTCCAGCTCAGATCATCTCGTTTTCCCTTTGGTTGCCTCACATACATAATTTGAGCAGGAAAGTAAACCCTTGCTTTTCTTGTGAGAGAAACTATCAATAAATCGGAGTGAGTTCAGCTCCTCTGAGCCTTTATGGAGTGAAGGGTGAGAGATTGAGGGCTGAAACCACCCCAGCACAGTTCTGCTGAGATTTGTGAAGATATCAACATCCCTTCAAAGATACAGCATCAAAAGCTGAGCAATTTGAAAGATCAAGGGCCCAGGCTTATTCTAGCACATCAGAGATTATTGTTAACATCATAAATTAGGCTGATCAACTTAAAATGGGACTGAAAGGGGCCAAGTGAATTCCAAGTGATACATAAGCTAGCTAATCAAGCCCTTGTGAAAATTCACCTAAGAATGCTAAGCAAGACAGTTACAGAAAACTAGAAACCAAACACTTAACTGAGCACACAACTAACTGTTATACCTTGCAAAGATTCTTCTAATTCCAAAGTAAAGCATTAAATTTCCTGCTCCCTCCCCTCTGGAAAAAAAAATGTAGCAGCACAGAATGAACAGAGTGACTATTGTAGTAGTCACTCCACTGTAGATTTCCTCCACCACTGAGGATTCTCATGCAACAGTATTTCAGCAGTTGCAGTTCTTCAGAATAGGGGGGAAAACACAGCTCTCATGTCGGTAGTAAAACTGGTACACGACAGTTACTTCTTCTGAAGTTTTCTGATTCAAAGCAACGATGTTCACTGAAAATGTTTATTGATACCTTGAAAACAACTCTTCCAAACAAAATCTAAGCAGAGAAAGGATAACTGAATTCCTGCTGGAAAGGATGATTTCAATTTTTGTTACGCTTAACACCTATCCAAACAGTTAACTATTTGAATCAACTCACAGAGGAGGCAATAGTGTTCTAATTTCCCCTTGCCCACGTTACAGAAGATCAAGAGATGTCTGCCCAATAGTCTTTACATGAATCAAGGAAACTTCATTCGAGCATAAATACACAGAATTTGCTACAACTGAAGGACATCAAAACACACAGGCTTTTAAAAGGAGTAAGTAATTTCATGGCTCATACTAGTTAATGCAGCATAAAAGGGTAATGAAATCTCTGATTGGCAAGAACTGAGTTTATTCCCCTGGCCTCAGCAGAGTGCCTCCTTTATCTGTATGTTGCACTCATTATTTGCATCTCTGTAATTTTAAAACCAGGGGCCCAATTTCTTGTGCAGTATCGCCATTGGTGAATGATAAAACGTCTGCCACAAAAACTTTTCTCTGAGTTATTTCTGGAACAAAGTGTGTCCTTTCTTTGGATGAGGTTAATGTGAGAAACAGATAAAGGCATTAAAAAATAAAGATTCAGCTTAATAAGGTCTGTCAGCTTCTCTTCCATGCGTGCTCTCTGCTTCTGTTCCCTGCAGGCTAACACTCTCCCCTCTCATGCTCTTCCAGGCTCTCTAACCTGTAGCATCACCTACTCTTCCAGCACCTCAGAAGGGACGGTGAGAAATGTGACTATATTTTAGCAATGCTACCTCTCTTCTTCCAGACTGAAAGCACTAAGTCTACAAAGCTGCTACTGCCTCCGTGCACCTTGATTTTAATGGGAGATCTTGCTGTAGAGAGAGAGTAGGATAGCTGCTGCAGGTCAGGAGAAACAGAGTACAGGGAGGAAAAAAAGATGCCACCATATGAATTATGTCTGTCCTTCCCTGCCCTCCCAACACTTACTGTTATAGACTAGGGAAAAAAGAGCACAGGAGTGAGGACAACAAATTGAAAGAAAAAGCATGGAGAAGCCTTTCAGTGCCTTTCCTGTCCTACCACACGTTCATCCACACAGGACCTCGGCTTATGTTGCACCTTCTCCTCCCAGAGAGTGGCAACACAGGCTACTCTCTTTTCAGAATAAGCCAGTTCATTTTTGTGCTGCAAAAGAACGAAGTATCAGCAGCTGTGAAAAGGGCTGATAGGAAGCTTTGAGGTGACACTTGTTACAAAATTAATCAACCTTATGCCTATCATTCATTTCAATCATGGCAGGTGACACCTCCTGCCAAAATTACAGAGTACATTTACAACAGCAGCGTTGCTTAAGGGACACAATCAACTTAGCCCTTGTTTTGTTTTCTTATGGTCTGCCCAATTTCAAATTCAAAATGTAGGTAGTATGTTGGATTCAATTATCTAATACAAAAAAAAAAAAAAAATCAGAGCAATCACCTTTGTGCTGCTTTACCACAGTTCAAAAGCCCAGATCCCAGAAACCACAGCCAGCCACAGGGCAACTCACCCCACCCTCCCCTTCCTCCTCTTCTCACACAACTAATGTTCTGATCTCCACTGCTGCTGCTGCCCTCCAAACAATGCAAGAAAGCAATGCCATTCTGTCTTCCTACAATAACAAGGATGGAAAATGTGCATGAAATACAATGGGAAGGAATAAGACAAGGAGGGGGGACTTTTGTATTTATTCCTATAGTTAAATGTCTCAGGTGCCATTTTCACTCTTGCTGTCCCTTCCTCTTTGCCATCCTCAGCTAAGGAAGGGCTGTTTGGACACCATCAGTTGGAAATGTAAAACACACTGGGCAGCGAATCACCCTGTCAGAGGTCCATCACAATGCTCTCCTCTTCCTCTCCAATCCCCTCTCAGAACAATACATATGGGCAAACACATATACTCATTAAAAATGAGTTACAACTTCATGTAAATCACATCCAGATTGCAGTTTCTGAGATCAGAGGCAAGAATGAAATTACTTATGCCAAGACTCAAATAGTTCACAACTTACGTCCCCACATGAGGAACGCTATTTTCAGATGGCACGCTCCAGGATTCATTTGAAGAAGATATATTCATGATTAGTTTTTAATAAAGAAAGAGCCATTCCAAGTCTTCTCTTATTCAGCAGTACTTCTAAAAGCACTCACACGATACCGTTGTGAAGAAAGAGTGAAAGGGGTTTTCTGTTTTCATTTTCACATTATTTCTTGCGCATACAAAGGACAATATGTGATGACAACTGAAGAGTTCTTCTCTACTTTATTGCAGGAACACATTGTAAAATTAAAAACCATGAACAAATCTACAGAGTAACTCAGTTTTCATATCAAACAGCTGCAGACCCTGTAACTGAAATAGTGTGTCTAAGGTTATAAATGAAAACTGCTCAGTATCATTCTTTGAGTGACAGATTAAATTCCTAATCCAGTTATGGTAATGGCCACATTTGTAGTTTAACATAAATTAAGATCTTAATTATATTTGTGACTATTTTAAACAAAATAACACATTCCTTTGTACCGGTGAGCGTAATTTATAGCAAAGCCACGTTCATTCTCCAAAACAATCTATTTTACACTGCAGCACAATACTGCTCTAATGGTATAATGTAATTCTTGTTGTAGAATGCCGAAAGAGTAGACTCACCGGTAGCACTGAGGTTTTGAAGATAAATGAAGATGCTATTCATTCAGGGGTAATTTCATCTTATAACTATATGAAAGATGTTTCACTCTCAAACAGTACCTGTACAGCTTGGGATTTAAGCATGTTTTCAGCTACAACCAATGCTGCTAGATTGATTATGTTGATACTGCATTTCTCATCATGAAGAATTCCAGCTTTTATTCTCTTTAAAAAAAAAGAGATTGTCAGATTTTGGTTTCAGTACTAAGCCTTTGTTTTGTTCAAGCCTCAGCAACAAGTTCAAATTTCTGCTAATGTTTTGTCTAGAGAGAATCCAAACCACAACTCGTACACACACCAAAAAAAAAAAAAAATCAGAAATCTGTCGAGGGCAATTAATCATGCAAGATTTACACATTTATTTGATTACTTGTTGAAGTAAATAAGCAGTTGGTCTGCATAACACAATTTTAAATTGCCCAAACATCCTTCTGTCATTCAGGACTAAGAACAGACAATTCTAAATGCACTTTCCTGGAATATATTAAAACCATTTACAAGGACATCAATTTCACAATCAATTAATACATATCTTAACATAATGAGCTGCAGGCTCTATAACCTCAGGATAGCTATGAGAAGCTCCACAATCCTGAATGTTTTAGACAGCCTTTTAAGCAAGACCCTGAGACTACCCGCATAAAAATTTCAGAAGGACCTGTAATAACAGAGGCAGCCTCAACATCCACATTCCTCCTCCCAACAAGTCAGAGCAGTGCTCAGAGATGCTCTGCACTGCCATTTGAGGCAGGAGGCCTGGCACAATGCAGCTCTATCAACCCCCCATCCCTCCTACCCAGCCACACCACTTCCATCCATGCGCTAAACAAAAAGGCTTTGCCTACAGCGGGCATCAACAGGGAGAGAGAGCCTAGACAGACTTCATATTGAAACATACCCTGCCTCATACTGAAACATACCCTCCTGTGGTAATTCTGTTTTAATCCTCTTAAAACTCCATTTTGCCCTCCTTGAAGTTGTAGAGTTGGTTTGCTATCAAAATATAGTTGTGTATTTGCTTCTGGGTTTGGGTGGCCTTTTTTTAACCACGATAAGACTGATAAGCAGGAATGCTGTGTAACAGAAGCTGTACAATAAATAAGCGAAGATTGGTTTTAACTGTGAGTCATGGTACCCAGGAGGTCTACGTTGTTTTCATTAACTTTAATGGGAACAGGACTGAACATCTCACAAGAAGAACAGAGCCTTCATGCTAAGTGCACTGCTGTCTTTCCTGTAGCTGGATAATCATTACTGATTAGCATTTTCCCTTGATTTTAATTTCTTTGCAGTGAAAATAGAACTTCATTCAATATGAAGATTTTGCAACCTAGGATCAAATAGACTTCACTTTCAACAGGACTGTCTAATCCGCTACTTCAAGTTAACAAAGAAGGAGTGCAAGCACCAAGATGCACCAGAGATAATTCACTAGGTATTTGAAGTTCCGTTGCATTTTCAGCAAATACAAAGAATCTGAAGCCAGTAAAAGACAAAGGAATTGATAACGTAGGCTGCTTGCGGTAACAACAATGGGCAGAAGAGGAATTATAAAACAACCAACCACAAAACAAACCCTACCAAAATCAGCAGAGAGGTTCCACAAGGTGGGTGGGATTATTTTTTTTTCACTGGTTTGGTTGGGTTTTAACTATTGAAGGCACCACCACAGTTACTCAGCAATTCCCGGAAGACACTGCCCTCCTCTCTCTTATCCCACATGTAGCTGTAAGTCAGGAGCCCAGATTTCATCGCACAATGAGAAGTTATAAGTCCAATCCCTATTAAAATGGTAAGACTCAACCAAATTCCTATGTTCAGTCTGCAACCCTCACTACTCATTAATACAAACAAAATGCCTGCAACAGTCTGTTACACCTTCACTGCGAGTAACTGGCTCTGCTCTCTGCTCGATCTGCCCCGTGGAGAAGAGGTACATGAAACGCAATCTCCATTGCGGGGTCGGCAATTTTAAAAAGGTCAACTTTTGCTAATTACTTACTATGGCATTGGATTTTATTCTTTATTTTATACATAGCTATCTGCATTTATGTCCTCTGAGAGCTATCCCAGAGCAGTACTATAAGGTGCTCTAAGGAGATTTTGAGAAAGACCTGCAAGACCAGTTGCAGCTCATTCAGAGTCTTACTGCAAACCATGTTCCTTAAAGGATGGCAGCTGACTCCACATGCTCTTTTGATCAGAGGAACAGAAAATTCTGATGTGCTTTCACCACATGGAAGTTCAACAAGCCATGAACAAGCTCTGGTGATATTCATGTGCCCCAAATCAGTAACAGGGGGAAAAGGAACAGCAACAGTGGGGAACAAAAATCCAGGTACCAGCTCCTATTTCTCCTCCTATTCCCCATCCCCATTTCTTCCTCAGGAAAAGAAACACCCTGCCCCCAAAAACCAAACCAACAAAAAGATATCTCAAGAAAAATAAACAGACTCTCATCAAAATAAAAAGTAAATTCTAAAACAGAGGAACTCAGCAATTTTCTTATGCAAAACAAACTGGTATATTTAAAGTTTTCTAATCACTAAACCAGTGATACACAACTACAGATGCTAGTATCGTTTCAAAATGCATCAAAGACCCCAATTCTTTCTGCAGTCATAACCATGGTACACAGATTCTTCAAAATAGATATGATTCCCCAATACAAAATTGTTCTATAAAGTTTAAGATCAGATATCCACCAGAGCCATATTTATAGTCATGGCTACTATCAGCTGTCCAGCTAGAGAATATTGAAGAAAAACAAGCATTTTTAATATATTATAGTTAATTTATCATCTAAGTGACATGTGTAGGATAACAATGGACTGGAAACAGTAAAGCAAAATGATGCATTAGAAAAGGAAATTTTAGGGTTATGCTGTTGCTTTTTTTATTTGCATTTCAAGTACAAGCCACACCTACACATATTGTTAGATGGTAGGAAAATTCATGAGAACCACAAAAAAATACAGTTGCTGGAGTAAAAAGGAACATGGAGATCAAGTGAGCAGCAAAAACACTTATTTGCATTACCGTGAGGGCATGATATACAACACAAGCCCAAGCAAATGAAGACTGCCACCAAAAAGCCATTTATTTGGTACATCAAAGATGACTCATCTTTCCAGCAAAGGATAAAGGTACCTTTTGCTGTGACAGAATTTACTCTTAGAATTATTTCCTAGATTGCCAGACTAGAAGGAAAACAGTTAGAGATCCTGGAAGTAGTACCATGATCAAGTGGATCCTAACCTTTTTACTGGTAATGTTGGTTACCGTCTCCAGGTGTCCCCCACTTCAGCCAAATGAGATGCCACATTTTTGGACAGCCCTCCAAGACTGCTTGCTGTAGCTGCTCTGAGCTAGACCATGCACAAAAACCAAGCAGCAGGGGTACAGTGCAACTCCGCACTAGCAAAGCAGCGGTGAAGTAGCTGTGAAGAACAGGAACCTTATAGACATCCTGCTCACCATCACTTCTGACAGCTAGGTCCTCTCTACTAATGGGGAAAACATCCCCTCGAGATTTGGGGTTACTGAACCTAACACATTAATGGAGTTTACACAGGCTTCACACCACAGAGGTGCTTTTAAGTCAATTAGAGATGCAGGTTTGTCAATTATATGGACTATTTCTAAAAACCACATTGGATTTCACCTCTGTATATATGATGAAATTGAGAAAACCTATCAGAAACATATAAAGACTTGATGCCCACAGCACAAAGTAAATATACCTCGTCTGGGGCAGTATTAGCTTTGAGAAACAAAATAACCAACAAGCATCATGCAAGGTGTTACAAGAGGATCTAGCATACCAAGTGACAAAAGATGGGAACCATGCACAGTTCCCAGAGTTGGTAGACTAGCAGATACTGTACAAACATAGACCAATATAAACATCTGTACAAGCAGCAGCACTTTATATAGGATTCTCAATCCACATGCCCTTTAGGCTCTGGCACTTCAATGTAAAGCACAACAGATGCAGGAAATAAGTCATTGATTTTGACAGAAATAATTCTTAAATTATTCATTTAGTTAAATACAGTTACTTTAGCTAGATACTAATAATTCAAAAAATAAAATTAAATTAATATCTTTAATTTAGAAAAGATGACATTTTACCTGAACAGCAAGGGAGGATGCATTATCAGAAAGCAAAATTTGTTCCTCTGTTGAAAGACAAAACAAAACAAAAAACAAAAACACAATTACAAAACCAGTACCCGTTTAACTACTGACCTGTAAGTCATTCTGGGTTGCATTTCTCGTGCGTGAAACAAGGAGCACACATATAATTATCGTGCAGCTGGACTAGAAAACCTTTGATATGAATATTAAAAAAGGAAAGAGGGAAAAAAAAGAATACCAGGAATATTTCTCCTGCAAATGCAATTGCATTTATCATACATTACCAACAATGTACAATAAAAAAATGCTCACAACTAAAAACCAAATGCTTGAGTTTTATGCCAATTACTCTTCTTCTAATCAAAGTTAAATAAAGCTGCATCTTCATAACTCCTCTGGCTAAAAAGTAAAAGCATTCAGAAACCTATAAAAGCGGCTTGCAGTTAATATTGCACACTATGTCTAGGTCTGTCACACAAAAGAAAGATGACAAGTTCACTGCAATAAAAATTCCATGCTTAGAAGACTAGGGCTGCTACCTATTAGTCTTCATTACTTTGCAGTCTTCTGACAACTGTAGCAGGCTGCTGAGCCCCAAATGGGGGCCATAATGTGATCTGATGATATATGAAGAGCTGCTAAAGGGAGCCTGAACCATCCTAGCCTATACATTTTAACAGTTCCTTTTTACTGAGAGCCCACTTTACCACAAGACTTCAAAAATCTGCTGCCTCAGCTATTGGTGCAGTAAATCTGCCAACTGTGCCTGCAACCACATCATTTTACACTGCCTACAGCAGCCAATATAATGAGTCAATAATAAACCAAGGACCTTGTAGGCCATGAATAGCTGGTTTATACTGGCAGATGCAAGCGTAGCTAAAACCTCTGACCAGATAAACAACACAAAGGACTCTTAGCAGTTTCTGCGCTTCCCTGCAGTTAATTATCTTAGTGCATATTTAATGTGCTTTCTAAATATAAAGTAATTATTAATTGCAAAAAACAGCGTACCCACCCTTCAGTTGCTGATACAACGCAGCATTTTCAGGCCAAGGCTCTGCGGCTGTGGAAAGAAGATGAATTAATTAAGCAAGCCAAACAACAGTGTGCTTGCAGATGGTAACTGAACACGTTACCTAGAGTAGGAACTCGAACTGCAAAGGCACCGACACAAGATTTAACCTGTCCTAAAAAAGTCCCACTGTCACTCTCTTCTCCTGGACTTTCCTCCTGCTCGCAGATGGACAACACAGAGCAAAAAAACTAACTCCAAAGATTTAATGTTGCAAGAAAAGCTGAAATTTAAGCCACGTTACAGAACGGCCTTGTAATTCTCAAGCAGCCAAAGCAGCTATTTTCCCTCCACCATAAAGACAACCGTTTGCACATTCCCATCACAACTCTGGCCACTCTCAAGAGCAACTATTTATTAAGGTACTAAAAAAAGAATTCTGGAAAAAACAGAACAAGACCCGGAGGAGAGAAGCACAAACCTCCAAAACCAAGTGTGAAGAATGCTTTGGGGAAATGGAAAAAGCTTTTTGCCTTTTAAGGTTGTGTACTCACTGGTCCTATATAATACCCACAAAGCCAGGTGCTCAGGCACGTCAGAAACCTACCCACCAGGATGACTGGGACTGCCTATTGCTTTAAATGATGTACTGGTCAACCCTAAAATGGGACTGTCGATATGCATTAAAAAAAACAGCATCATCACTTGTTCAAAACAGTTGAACAGTTGAACAAAATAAAAAAAGGAAAAAAAGGCAAGGAAATAAAAGACAATTAGATCTAGTTGAGAACCTCTACACTTAATCAATCATAGAATTGTTAGAGCTGGAAGGGAACTTAAAGATCATACACCACTTGAATTTAGGGGAAGGCAAAAATAATAATCAGTACTAATTTACTGTTAGCGGTAGCATTAAGATAACAGGTTACCACATTGTTTTCTCCATTACACTCCTTGTTAATATCTGATTAAAAATCTATTTTTAAATACCAACTCATACCATGCATTCTACCCTAGTATTTGTAAACGAAATTAATGCTCTAATCACATAATACTTTTTAAAGCAATAACATATACAAATAACTACCACATATATAATATGTGGTTCCAACAGAAATACGCCTCTGGTTTCACTAAGGTCATTCTTTGTGGTTTTGCCCTCAAAGCTCAAAGAAAAAAAAAAATGCAGTTTTCTAACTAGCACTCTTTTTGGATACTCACGAAGTATTAATTTTTATGGAAGTAAAATAGAACTGTAAAGCTTATAACACTGTACAGAGTTTTGCAAAGGTCACTACCTCTAACATTAAGGCACAGCGCCCATCAAAGTTATACTAGTATGGGCATGAGAAAGCAACTAATCACATTTAAGTGTCATGAAAAAATGTTTTATGTTTTATTGTAGCAGTTATTGGTTTTACACCCCTCCATTAAAGTTTTGCCCTGGAGTAAAAATTCTTGAGATGGAAGTACATTTACTTCTTTAAATAAAAAGAGACTAAGATAGTGTCTGTTGTACTGCAGCTTTAACTGCTTAAAATAATTTATCTAACATACATTTCTCCAGGTCCCTTGAAGTCTTGCAAGAGCAAATGGAATGAGGAAATTAAGAATGTTATTACTGTACTTTAACAAATTTATCCGTGCTGAACTCTGAGATACTTACAGAAGTCACTAAGTCATGAAGGTACACTGATCTTGTAAACACTCCAGCCAAACAGTGAAAACATCCTTTTTACATGCCCAAAATGGTACCGAGGACTTCAAACTGCATGGGCCTGTTTCTACTGAAACTTCTGGCCAGATCCTCTCCAGACTGAACTGCCAGATTTATACCCAATTCTTGGATTCCAGCCCAATCTGGAAGCAGCCTACTTTTACACAACCATGTGGCTGAAATATTTCAGGCCCACACAAATCAAGTGAACTTTTCATTTTCCAATAAAAGAGCTAAGTATATTTCAAGAAATTAAAACACTAATCCCAGTCTGATCTTGGCACTAAGCTATATGCAGTCACAGAGAGAGAGAAACAGCTTCTTGGCACATGGAATCCAAAACTACACAGCTGCTAAGGCATGCCATATCCACGCTATAAACCAAAGCACAAGAAGGGTATTTTTTGTAACTTGTTTCCCTTAAATTTTCCTTCCACATTCCACTGATCACATACAGATTTTCATTAACTGTATCTGCTGATATGAAGTCTTTATCCCACAGTCTCAGTATAAGCAGCAGCATGGACCCAACTTAAGGGAAGAAAAGAACATGGGTAGTTTAAAATCTTTGCTCTCGTTCATCCATTCATTCCTTCATTCACAGTTTAGCTGTGTGCTAACATATGTCTTTTGAAAAGTAAATGAAGCAAGGACAAACAGCCACATGAAAATCTCAGCCTTCATTATTAGTACACGTTAAACTGCAAATTTCAGCATTTCTAGGAAAATGAATGAGTAATACCCCCTGCACTTGGCACCTGTCTCTCTCCAGAGAGGTCCCAGTTTTTACCATGTTTGGGCAAGGTGGACACACGCTCATGAGCCTTGAACTGATGCCTTAAGTTCTCTGCACAGACCAGATAAAAGATAATTGCTTTTGCTGCCACTGTACAGGCTGGCTTTTAAAACAATCGACTTCACACTAAGATTCACATAGTATTTCTTATATCCTAGAAAAAGTACTCTGCAGTGTGCACTCAGAATTGCACACGGCAGATCATGTTCCAACAATACCAGAGGAACACACACAAAGCTTGCACAAAGCCTGATTCTCTAGAACCAAACAATTAAACACCTAGTCACTATCTGTCCCGTATCTTTCAATTTCTACTCCCTCTTTTTCTCCTGAGATGCTCAGAGTATGATTTTTTTTTTTTTTCTGATGGAGCAAGAAGTTTAAATACACACTGCTACACGAGGGCTCCAGTTTCATAAGGTGCAAGCTAAATTCAAATACCAGCTCCAAAGCCACCTTCTATTAGCTACAAGGTGAAAATAAGGGAGACCAGAATCCCATTGGAGGAAGAGGAATAGCTGAAAAGACGTCACATGCCTCCACAAGAGGAGAAAGTAACATCTTTAATGTGCAGCAATGACTCTTGCCTTATGAATGTAGGTGAAGACATAATTTGTAGAATAATAGGCACTAATATTACACGCTGCTTCAGCTCTGTCATATTTCCAATCCATCAAGTTGATTAATGCTATAATAACTCCTCACAAACTTATCATTTGTGCACTAATGAAGTCAAATCCAGTTTATCCTTCGGCAACTACAATCTTCTGGTCTGTAGATGTTCATCTCCCTTCTAACCACAGCTACTGTGGCACTAGGCATATAAAGAGAAAATTAACAAATGTGATGTCAGTTCAGTTTCAGGAGCTTTCAACACAGAATCACATTTATGTGTTAGATCCTACGCAACAGACATTTTTACCATTAGCTGCTCACAGGATGAAGTAACTGCCTGGAAGTATGCCCTACAGGAATAGCTTCTCTACATATCTTAGGAATAAGGAACTACTCGGTTCTTCCTTCTGCCTCCATAATCAGAGGAATTATTATTGTGTGGTTTTCAACGGGTCTGCCTCTCAGGCTTGCAGTCTTTAGTAAAAGTTCTTTTCCCACCCTACTGAAACTTTTCCCATGCTTAAAGGATTCAGAGATTTAGTCTTTCATGTGGATTGTCTGCTGTTTGTTTAGGACAACCAAACCTCATACTGTTGTCTTTCTCTACTTCTCCCCTGCCCCACTGGTGGTCTTAATGCCAGTTACAGGAAACAATCATCTGCAGGATCAGTCCTCTGTTAGATTTGTCTGAAATGAGCTTTGAGTTCAAAAGTTACTGGGAAGTGAGAATTAAAGGGAGATGGACACAGAAAGTATCACTGCATAAGCCTTGTTATGTTAGGAGCTGAGAATTCAGCAGATGCAGTGTTACAACAACTGGAGAAGTCAATTGGCAAGTAGACCACCCACAGAAAATCTTCTTTGGTTTTGTGGATGACTATAAATGCATGAAAAATTCACTAAGCTCAATGTGTTTGTTACTCAAAATGTTTTGCTTACTAACAGTTTAGCATAGAAAATGCAGATTCCAACGTGTTAACAGGGTTCTTAGGTGTCAAATTAAACTTTTAGAAGAAAATTCTGTGAATTAGTGTGTTGCACATTCCCAGTGGAGTTTTAATTACTCAGGACTGTAACTATTAAAACAGATTCCTAGCCAACTCACCTGCCATGTCAGAGAATGACTTAGAAAATACATAATTTTTGTTCTTGAAAAAAAACTTTGAAAAAAACAGAATGACAATCATGTAAATTCTAAAAATGTATTGCATTAGGTGCATTTTTCAGACAGTGTGGTGAAATGTTCTAGTTGAGTAACATTAAGGCCAGAGATAGATATTAATTTAGCATTTTGAATTCAATGTTTCCAGATGTTTAGACTGTCATTTCAATAATAAAACTTTATCTACCCAAATACTTTTGGGACAGCAAGAGAGAAGAATGCACATATGCTGCAAGAAGAGATACTTAAAGCACTGGATCCTGTTTACCAGCAGGGGATCAGCAGCTCACCTGAGGCCTACACACTTCTCAGCTCCAACTAATGCTCCCAAAACAAGACACACTATACTTGCAGAGGTGAATTTCTGTTCAAAGAATGAGAGGCTGCAGTAACATTCACCCAGCAAAGTCTGTGCAAGAGGAAGCACCAAATTCCCAAGACACTGCAGTGCCTCAGACCCACTAATTCCTTGTCCAGGCTGTTCAGTCTTTTTATGAGTGTACCAAACTCGGTTTCAACTCCCATACCCTGAATTACTGGGAAACTACTCATCCTGTGTCAGCACTGCCTGGATGGATTTGGGAAAACAGACATTTTCATTCACTTTCACAAGCAGCTTCACAATGATGAAAGAGCTGTAATGAAATAAATGGCCTTTAATCCTATTACTTAAAAAAATAAGACTCTGACTTTGAAAATGAGAAGACATGAAATACTTTGCATGTCAAATTGTGCAATATGCTAGACAACAATTCAGCAGTTTCAGCAGTCTGGTACAAATAGCCAGTTTGAAGCAGTAGGGTGTGCGGTGTGGCTTGCCCTGCCAGTCTGCCACCCGTTTAGCACACATGTTGTCAGGCTGCAGCGCTCTTAAATATCGGGGATGGACAAACACCAAAGACCTCTGGATCCAGGCATCGAGATGTTCCCTCCTGCACAGGAAATGAAGTTATCAACAGGTTCAAAGTTTCTGTAGGAAAATGCTCAACTTGAAATTAGATTGTTCCACACTCTTAGCGACACCATACAATTCTGGGGGGGCAAGAACATTTTTGGAAGACAATGCAGATAGAAATAATTTTCTGTTATGAAACTAGCCTGTGCCTAATAAGAGTCAAGGCTAAAGAACTGACATTAAATGTTACTATTTCGTTGATTATTTCTCAAGTACCGAAACTATGCATTGAGAAACAAATCAAGACTCTCTGCCCCAAATTTTCTGAAAACTAGAATTTACTGAATTCTCAGTACACCAGCAATTTACCCTTTGTTATCTTTTTTCCATATCTCTAAATTAAGTACTCAGTCAACTAACATATCTCTTTTATGCACTTCACTGTGTGCTGTTCTATAAATGAGGCTAGGACCCGGCCTGGCAACATTTGATCTTCTCAGAGCAATCTCCTGAAACATTAAGAAGTTTATAGATTGTACAGAAATAAAGGCAATTACTTCTCTGAAGTCATCACATTTGCATGGACCAGTTTCCATTCTGTTATACTCTGCTTAAACACTTTGATATTAAACTTGCATAAAAAGGAGGAAAGCTAAAACATCTGTATTTACCAGTTTGGTTCACATGGCATTAAAGGCCTGTTAAAACAGCCATGAGGCAAGATATCCTCTATTAAAACAAAAAAGTTGGCGTTAATTTGAATCACTGTATTGCAATATTACAACCGGAGAGATTAACTTACACATTATTTCCACATAGTTTCCTTCAGCCTCTCCCTAGGTACAAATTTGATTAAATTATAATGAGATACCTCAAAACATTTTTCTCACAAGAGTAAACACTAGAAAATCAGTCCTACATCTGGGCAACATCCACATCCAACAACATTACTTACAAGTCTCCAAACACTATGCAGCAAACATCGTAACAATCAGCAGGAAAACAGTTACTCTTTCTGGTTTCCCAAGACTACTGCTACAGGTGTAGCACCAAAGAAACCCAAAGAGAACCACACAGAACGCCCAGGTTCCAGAAGGAAAGAGGATTATTTGCTTCTTGATGTCAAGATGCAACAAAAGGAAGCATATAATCACTTAATTCTCTTTTCATAATACCAATCAGTCATATCTGCAAGTAGCAGTACATTGTTTAAAAAGAGCATGCCAGGAATTGATGTATTTCTAAATCCTTATTAAAGGAAATAAGTGGAGGGGTGTATTTTGATTAATACAGTGAAGCTGCAGCCACTTTGGAACCAAAGTAGTTAAAAATATACATCAATTAACAGTGATCAATAAAGGAAGTAGGAAAAAGTTGTGAATTAGCTGTCTTAAGACCCACCAGTTCAACCCACCCACACTGAGTACAGATCAATTTCATGTAATTGGCCTGATCCTGTAAACTAACAAGGGCCAAGAAAAAATGAAAGCATCAGCAACTCCCTGGCTCTGCTGACAAAGGACCAAGAAGTGTTTCATAGCGCCTTGCCAAATAAAAACCGACTTTCACACAAGTTAAACAATATGCATTAAATCATGTATCAAATAATTACATCATTTACTTAAACCCATTCCAGGCCTCCTTCATAGAGGTATTACAATTCAGATAAATCATGACCATTCAGTAATTATTGATCAAGCAGACTATCACCGTAAAGACTCAATCTCGGCAGCAATTCTCAAACTCAAGTTTTCTGTGGCTCCACCACTAAGACAGTCTGCATGTGACTCTACTGCAGCAGCCATTTAGCATGACACAATCTGCTTCTTCACTCTCCAAGCAAGCTATTAATTGCATGTAATTAAGCATTAGTCCAATTCCGTAACTCTCTTTGAGTTAGCTTTCCAGGGCGTACACATCGGCGCTTCCATCTTCCAGGGTGCTCAGTGCTCTCACTGCTAGGGGAGGCCACAGGAGGGAGATCGCTCAGCATCTCCATGCTTGCAGAATCACGCCTCCATCAGAAGACAAGGCCAAAAAATCTCAATAAAATCAAATCCATAAATAAAAGTTGTGCCTAAATCAACATCTGGATTTCTTCAGAAAAAAAATCAGACAGTGTGCCAGTGAAATGATCTCAAAAGATTTATTTATAAAGTCCTGGCAAGCTGGAGCTATTTTACTTATTCCTGATATTCAGCATAAATGCTTCAACACGAAGAAGCTCTGTAATTCTTAATTATAGCTTTTTATAGATCTCTAAATCAATCTCTTCCCTTTGTGCTACTTAAGTCCCTTGCCAAGTGAAACTTTAAGCACAGGAGCAATGAAGAGTAGGACAGTGTAGATATGATACTGACGATGCCTTAAGTGCCTTACTGGACTAGGCCATTTCTTAGCTATAGTGTCTGTATTTCTATACTTTACATCACTCCTCTGAAAGCTCTCTTGGATTGAGATACCCTCTTCTCTGTGGTAATCTGAATTTCTCCTTCCCTAGGAACGTCTGGCAGTCTGAACACCGCTTCTGCACAGTGTCCCCAAAGGAGCACTTTCTCCGCTTTCTCATCCACAGCACCTCTACTTGATGGAGATCCTACACATCTGTCCCACCAGACAGGGCCTCAATGTCCCATACCTGCTCTGAAAGCTGCTCCACACACGCACAACCCCTGCTTGCCAGCCCTGGTCCCTCTGGCTTTCATTTAGGCTCTCCTTCATTGTCTCTTTCTTATCTCACCCCCAGCCCTGAGTGCAGCAGTACCAGGAGATACAAAGGGATGACAACGAACTCCCTGTGCCAGTCTCGCAAAGGTGCCAGAAGAGCCGGGATCTCTAGGCAGGTGAGCTCTGCATGGCAGAAATGCCAACAGCACTGGTGCAGCCAGCCAGCCAGTCAGGCACTGCCAATAGCGAGGGGGAAGACAGTGCTTTAGGGTTCACCATCTAAGTCAGCTCAAAACAGACACTGGCATTTGTGGTAGCAGCTCTCAGGCTCTTCCTCACCTCTGGGAAATGCTGCCAACTCCTGACTTCAAAATCTGAAAATGTTTATCAAGTTCTCTTCATCATAGCCTCACGGTTTTCCTCATTTCTTTTCCAAGGCTTTCAGTGAACACACTCCAATGCATGCAGAGTTTCTCCAAAAGTATATTCAAGCGCAAAGACAGTACACGTGCAATTGGACTTTGAGGCCAACATACTGCTTGCATCCCTAGCAAGAACTTTTGGTTTCATTATGCAACAGCTAGAAGGCAGAATTGTTAAAAATTTCCATCTCAGCATTTTTACTTTCCAAGGCAGTATGCATATTCCAGTTTTTTGATTGGGCTTTTTTCCCCCTAAATGAGACTGGAATCAATTTTTTCTGTGTTCTTCGCAGCACCATTGTAATTTTTTCCTTTGATGTTTCCAATCCTTCCTACACATTTCATAGGCTTTACTACTACATGCAACTTCTTCCAAGTTTATATTAAAGCATCCATGTTCACCTTACATCTATGTCAGCTTCTTAACAACTGAAGACCAGAATTTAAAAATAGTAACAATAAAAATTTCAGAACCTGGTGTGAACTTTCTCTCTGTCCTCCCCATGACTTCCACGTGCACCTGCAGTTTCTCACTCACTTTCAAGACAGACAGATGAAATGCCCAGTCAGGCAGCAACACTCAATGCCTCTTCGACTAAAGCAAAGGAGGACAGCAATCAAGCTCTTCTCTTCATTCTTGTTTTGAAAAGAAAGGGGCTTATAGGGTACAAACCTAGAAGAAGAGACCAGGTTAGTGCCTGGGGACGGCCAGAAAACAGAGCATCTAAGGACTTGAGAGAAAAAAGGAGTGAGAAAGAGAAGAAAAATCTGGTTCCTCTCCAAAGTCATTCTACTATGACCTCTTGTGAGCTGAACAGTTAGGCTCCTGAGCAGCACTCATATCTGAACCATTCTACAACTGATGAAAGCTCACTTGCAAATCAAACTGGACAACATCAGAACACATGTTACTTTTCATTTACTAATTCTGCTACCATTCCTACTAGAGCAATCTAACTTCTGGCACGAGAACAGAAGATGTTACTTTATCAGAAAACATATAACAATAAAATGCTGATTAGAGAAGACTGCTTAGTCTTAATGGAGCCAGAAACAACTACAGAAGCATACTCTATTATAAACTGTAATTATATTGCTTCTTAAAAAGAAGAAATAACAATATCTCAAAATGAAATATGTACTGTACTATAATAATTGTGAAAGAAAGTAATTTTTCTCCTGACCTAAAAAACAAAAGAGATTAGATAGACAATCCAACCAAAGGATTGGTTCAAATCAAGTCAGAAAACATTTGTGTCTGAGCACAAATTGGCAAGAGTTGTATAAGAGACTTGTTTATTGAAAATGAACAACAGTTAAAGGGATCCCTTTTAGTTTGATTACACACAAAAAGCACATGTAAAAGAACACTGCAAGATAAAATCATACAGCTTGACAAAGTTGCTATTTTCAAATCACCCCTTTTTGACTACAAGCATCTTTGCAGCAGGATTAAACAATCTGTGCTACAGACAATCTATTATAAAGCAAGAATAACTATTTTTTCCACCTTATACGTACAGCAAATGGTAACATTTACCTATGCACATAGCACATACTCACTTCAAATGTTGTATCTTTACGTGCAGGAACAATTTAGGTGGTCAGGTTTCATTCCCTCTGTATTTGTTCTCAGCCAAATTGCAGCTTGTCTCAATACATAAAACATGCACATCAGAGATTTATTTTTGCCCTGGCATGTCTCACTGGAGGTAAACTCACTAAGAATGTAAAATATCTAAAGGCAGAAGGGCATCTGTTTTTCAAACTGCATTCATTTCCCTTAGTATTATAACTAGCCAAAGACCCTTGGATGTAACTCAACAGCAATAAACAGAAGTAATTTTCTAGAGATCAAAGGACAAACAAGGATATTATTTTCTTTCTTTTTTGATCAGTGATCTAAAACTAATGTTTGGGGGGGGGAGGGGAAGTAAAGCATATTGAGCAATTTAGTGATCAGTTAAATATCTTTTCAACAATCTTTTATAGATTATTTGAGCAGTCAGCTTCTTACAACTACTACAGTTAGAAAGATTAATGTTCTGGACCACTTTAAAGCTGGCACTCTAATTCTTCTTACAGTATAAACACTCATTTCCTATCCTGTTAATATGTGATTGATGCTGAGCTACTCTAAACAAATTCTCTACCATATTATCCAATTAATAATTTCTACAGTTCAGAAATAGATGATTTTAAATGTGACATAACATGCTTGCAACTCATGAAGCTATGGAAATTTCTGTTTATTAGTCCTTGAGCCATGGCATCAACCTCTTTATATTTCTAAATAAGCAAACAGCTGAACGGCACTAAAACAAGCGTCTTACTCCACCTAAGTGATTTAGTAATTTTTGTATTTAATCAGTAATGCATTACAGCAGCAGGCCATGCTTAACATGTTCAAGTGAATGCACGTTACACAGAGGGTGCTGAATTACTGCAGCAGTGCAAGTAGGCTGAGCAACTGATGGTCACCAAACAGCTGAGGTTGGAAGGAACTTCTGGAGGTCCCAGACCAGCTGCAGCAGGCTGCCCAGGGCCACCTCCAGTGCAGTGCTGAGCCTCTCCAAGGATTGAGACTCCACAACTGCTCAGAGCAACTTGCTCCAATGTTAAACCATCCTCACACTAAGTTTTTCTTATGTTCACATGGTATTTTCTGTGTTTCAGTTTGTGCCAAGACAGCGAATAGGCACGTCAGAAGTGAATGCATAAAGTGCAGGAAAGGTAAAGATAGGTACTGACACAAGCAAGTAGTATGCAAAAGAAAGTTATGATCCTCTTCTCTACTAAAACCCTCCCCTCAGCTTATAAAATGTTTCCAGAAAACAAACCATGCTGGGGTGATTGTCTTTAAACACCTGCATGAAAGACCCATGAGTTATCGGTGTTACAGCTTGGAGCAAGAGTAGGTCATTATAACTGCCATGACACAGCGACCATCTTCATTAAAAGAATCCTCAATGACAAGCAAATCAAATTTCATTTTTATGGAAACAGAAAAAAATATCAATCATTCTCACACATCCATAACTACATAACAGAAAGGCCATATTTACAACTACAGATACAGTGATAAAACACCATTAAAACAAGCACCGTTGTTAGGTGGTATTTTTTCCTTACAGATACACCATTTTTCTTCCTTACAAACATGCTTACATTTGTGGGACATTTATATCTTCTTGGTACCAGAATGAAATATTCTCTGTGTCTGTGCAATGTCTCAGGAAATCTAGAACTGTGGTGAGTGTTGGCTAAGATCCCAGATAACTTGCCTTTCTTTCCCTAGAAAAAAATCTTCCATATGAACAAATTGAGTGATTTTGCCATTATTTAGTTTCAGTCTGGGACTGGTACAAAATACAGATGAGCTAGGAAGGCCACGACCCAATTGCAGAGGTATTTTTTATTTTCAAGGCAGATAACCACTTCTGACACTGATTCACTTTTGGGAAAGCAAAGGCAATGTCTAATTTTGTTTTGAAGAATGACTCAGTGGACAGGTCTGCAACGAGGATTTGTACCATACCTTGAGTCACAGTAAGTAGCTGTGTATCCAGCAGAAGTGCGAGATTAACAAAATGAGCACAAACCATTTCTGCTCTGCAAAAATAGTGGAGCATTGCCAGTATTTTTTTATTAGTTGCCTACATATTACTTTACCTATAAAAAGAAAGCGAGCATCACTTAACCTGTGACTGACAGGTAGAAGATGAGGCGTTACTGTTTTAAGCTTATTGAATTGTAGGAGAGTCCAGAAGTAGTGAAGCAGCTCTGATGCCCTCAAAGCACTACCTTAATGGTACACTTGTTACCACAAGAGTCTGAGACTAGTATAAGCAGCATGCAACTACATCAAAGGGGAGGCAGGAACCTCTCCAGGAACAGAAGAATGCTTCAGCAAGGAGGGAAACAGCCAGTTGTAGCAGAACTTTGTCTTCAAGTTTCCAGTTTTTCAAATGCATGTTTTCCTTACACTATGCTTAATTTGGATCTATCATTGCTGTACTCCACAATAATCTTCTTGTTTAGTGGGAAGCTGTCCCAAAAAATAAAAATCAGCACTTGCAACAAGAAAGCAGTGATATGCCTACGTACAGTATAGTTTTAAGTGTGTATTTGTAATTCCAGAAAAAAGGGAACATCAGCAAGCTGTCACTCTAGAACATTTATAAAGGTCACAGAGCAGAGGAAGGCAGCAGAAACAACACCTACTCATAACAGACACTATCCTTGTTTCATAATATAAAAAAAATATACTAAGGAGATCATAAAGGCTCACAAAGAGTCACGATCGGCATTGCTTCATGCCATATTCCCCATATCCTGAGGATCCTGGCCCTTCGAATGCATGTATGGTTTGTGCTAACATCCATGAACTAATGAATGTCAACACAAGAGCCAAGCATAAATTTCAAGCTTGTCTATAGGTACTTCTACACACCCAGATTCAAGATCCACCGCCTTCACTTTACCTACTCTTAGGGGCAAGCCTGCTCTGCAAACTGTGCATTCCTAGTGGACAATCCATCTCTTCCCCTCTCCTGGGAGAGGACGGCACCACAAAGTTCTCCCACAGAGCGGGACTCAACTCCAGCTGCTGAAATTATAATTACAGCGCAGGGTTTCAGACCACTGAAGAGAAATAAACAGTTTTAAAGATAGCAAAGTTATTCAACGACGCACCCTAGCACAGCGAAGGGTTCGGGGCCCGGTGAACCTGCCCCGCTGTGTTCTGTGGGGAGCTGGGCAGGGCGACCTGCCCTCACCTCGGGGCACTGAGGGGCAGGGAAGGGCGCCCGGGACCGAGTTCTCTATAGCTCCTCTGCCTCCCGCTGCTCGCCTTCCACGGCCGCCCCTCCTCGGGGACGCCTGGCCGGCTCCCTCCCACGGCGCCCCAGCCCCATCCGGAAGGGTCACCCAGAAAGGGGACCGAGGCCGCCAGGCTCTGCCTCCGCACCCCAGTGGGCCCGTTCCTGTTCTCAGAGCTTCGCCCAGACCTCAGCGCTGGACGCGAAGCGCGGCCCGATCCCGCCCGCCCCCGCCCCTCACCGGCCAGCTGAGTCACGAAGGCCTCCGCCACCAGCGACATGTCGCCGAGGGAGGGAGGCGACAGGCCCAAGGGCGCGCAGAGGAAATCGGGGCCGCGCCGCCGAGGCAGCAACTGCATCCGGGGCCCGCTCCGCCCCCGCCGCCCGGGGCGGGGCCTCCTTCCCCCCGCCCGCCGCCGGTCACCGTGAGAGGAGGCGGGAGCCGGTGAGGTGCCCGTTGTAGTCGTTGGGCACGGGGCCTTTTCTCCGGAGACAGCGCTGATGGGCAGCGGAGCGGCGCTCCAGCAGACAGCCGGCAATAAACCCTGTGTCGCGACCTCCTCAGTTACTCCGGTCTGGGGAAAAAAACCCTGGGAATTCACGCTCCGTGGGAATACGGTTTTAGAAACCCACAACAATTTAGCCCACAACAAGCCCACAAACAGTTAAAAATCTGTTTAGAGAGTTATTTAAACAATTATACTTGGCCAGTTCTATTTGTAGGAAGCTTTGTGCCCCCAACAGTGGACAGGGAATGTCGGACACCGTGAGCGCTATGACTTGGGGAGGAAGGGAAGGGCTCACGGGTCTGGCTCTGGGGCAAACAGATCACCACCATCAAGGGGGAGAGAGCACTACGCAGCAAACTTTTTAAATTATATTGAATATGGTGTTCATGGTATGAAATAATCCCATTGGCCAGCCTGGGTTGAGCGCCCAGGTAACTCACTCCTCCTCATCCTTGCACCTGGCAAGGCTCAGAAACAGCTTAGCCTAGCTGGCTACAAATATTTTCACAGACACTAGGGTCTTCTACAAGTACAATTTTCCCTAGCATTAAAGTAGAAATTGGTTCTGTGTTGCTCAAACCAGGCCCCATGGAAACATCTGCTTCTGCACCCAGACACGCCTAAGTCCATGGGGCTGGATGGGATTCACCCGAGAGTACTCAGGGAGCTGCCAGGAGAGCTCACCGAGCCTCTTGTCATCATTTATCAACAGTCCTGGGCAACAGCAGAGATACCAGATAACTGGAGGGGGGCTAACGTGACACACATACACAAGATGGGCCGGAAGGAGGATCCAGGGAGCTACAGGACTGTCAGCCTGACCTCAGTAGTAGAGAAGATCATGGAGAGGATCATCTTGAGTGGGCTCAGGCAGGGCAGCCAAGGGGTCAGGAACAGCCAGCATGGATTTATGAAAGGGAGGTTCTGCTTAACCATCCTGATCTATTTCTATGACCATGTGACCTGTCTTCTCCATGACAGGAAGGCTGTGGGCATTGTCTATCTGGACTTTTGTAAGGTCTTTGACTCTGTCCCCCACAGCATTCTCCTGTAGAAGCTGGCGAATCATGGCATAGACAAGTGTACTCTTCACTGGGTAAAAAGCAGCTGGATGGCTGTGCCCAGAGTGTTGTGATTAATGGGGTGAAATCTTGTTGGCAGCCAGTCACCAGTGGTGTCCTTCAGGGCTCAGTTTTGGCACCATTTTTGTTTAATATCTTTATCAATGATCTGGATGAGGGGATTGAGTGCACCCTCAGCAAGTTGGCAGACAGTACCAAACTAGGTATTTGCAAAGTAATCCGCTTGAGGATAGGAAGGCTCTACAGAGTGACCTGAACAGGTTGGATCGATGGGTTAAGGCCAGTTGTATGAAGTTCAATAAGACCAAGTGCTGTGCCCTGCATTTCAGTCACAACAACCCCAGGCAACGCTACAGGCTTGGGGAGGAGTGGCTGGAAAGCTGCCCAGCAGAAAAGGACCTGG
>VZTM01034718.1:103858-117406 GCA_013400555.1 Jacana jacana | reverse complement strand
CGGGTCTGGCACTGGGGCAAACAGATCACCACCATCAAGGGGGAGAGAGCACTACGCAGCAAACTTTTTAAATTATATTGAATATGGTGTTCATGGTATGAAATAATCCCATTGGCCAGCCTGGGTTGAGCGCCCAGGTAACTCACTCCTCCTCATCCTTGCACCTGGCAAGGCTCAGAAACAGCTTAGCCTAGCTGGCTACAAATATTTTCACAGACACTAGGGTCTTCTACAAGTACAATTTTCCCTAGCGTTAAAGTACAAATTGGTTCTGTGTTGCTCAAACCAGGCCCCATGGAAACATCTGCTTCTGCACCCAGACACGCCTAAGTCCATGGGGCTGGATGGGATTCACCCGAGAGTACTCAGGGAGCTGCCAGGAGAGCTCACCGAGCCTCTTGTCATCATTTATCAACAGTCCTGGGCAACAGCAGAGATACCAGATAACTGGAGGGGGGCTAACGTGACACACATACACAAGATGGGCCGGAAGGAGGATCCAGGGAGCTACAGGACTGTCAGCCTGACCTCAGTAGTAGAGAAGATCATGGAGAGGATCATCTTGAGTGGGCTCAGGCAGGGCAGCCAAGGGGTCAGGAACAGCCAGCATGGATTTATGAAAGGGAGGTTCTGCTTAACCATCCTGATCTATTTCTATGACCATGTGACCTGTCTTCTCCATGACAGGAAGGCTGTGGGCATTGTCTATCTGGACTTTTGTAAGGTCTTTGACTCTGTCCCCCACAGCATTCTCCTGTAGAAGCTGGCGAATCATGGCATAGACAAGTGTACTCTTCACTGGGTAAAAAGCAGCTGGATGGCTGTGCCCAGAGTGTTGTGATTAATGGGGTGAAATCTTGTTGGCAGCCAGTCACCAGTGGTGTCCTTCAGGGCTCAGTTTTGGCACCATTTTTGTTTAATATCTTTATCAATGATCTGGATGAGGGGATTGAGTGCACCCTCAGCAAGTTGGCAGACAGTACCAAACTAGGTATTTGCAAAGTAATCCGCTTGAGGATAGGAAGGCTCTACAGAGTGACCTGAACAGGTTGGATCGATGGGTTAAGGCCAGTTGTATGAAGTTCAATAAGACCAAGTGCTGTGCCCTGCATTTCAGTCACAACAACCCCAGGCAACGCTACAGGCTTGGGGAGGAGTGGCTGGAAAGCTGCCCAGCAGAAAAGGACCTGGAGATACTGGTGGACAGCCGGCTTAACAAGAGCCAGCCGTGTGCCCAGGTAGCCAAGAAGGACAACAGCATCCTGGCTTGTATCAGAATAGTGTGGCCAGCAGGAGTAGGGAAGTGATCGTGCCTCTGTACTGGGCACTGGTGAGGCCTCACCTTGAGTACTGTGTTCAGTTCTGGGCCCCTTACTACAAGAAGAATATTGAAGTGCTGGAACGTGTCCAGAGGAGAGCTACCAAGCTGGTGAGGGGTCTAGAGAACAAGTCCTGTGAGGAGAGGCTGAGGGAACTGGGCATGTTTAGTTTGGAGGAGGTTGAGACCTGATTGCCCTCTACAACTCCCTGAAAGGAGGCTGTAGAGAGATGGGTGTTGGCCTCCTCTCCCAAGTGGATAATGGCAGGGCAGAGGAACTGGTCTGAAGTTGTGGCAGGGGAGGTTCAGATTAGATATTAGGAAGAATTATTTTACAGATAGTGTGGTCAGGCACTGGAACAGCCTGCCCAGGGAGATGGTTGAATCACCATCCCTGGAGGTATTTAAGAAATGTGTAGATGTGCACTTCAGGGCATTTTCCAGTGGCTGAGATTATACAGGAGTTTCGTGTGTGCATGATTGGACTTGGTGATCTCAGAGGTCCTTTCCAAGCATGATGATTCTGTGATTACGGGACTCAAAGGCATAGTTAGTTGGGGCGTAATAATTATCTTAACTTGGAAATATAGTTGCAAGGGGAGTGAAAAAAGCCCCTCCAGCCTGTCAAATGATAGCAAGGAACACTGGCTAGTATCGTGATAGACGAGAATACTGATGATAACTCTGTGTTGGGAATGGGCTTGTGGGGTGATAGGCACAGCTCCAGGAAGCAAGCAGGGGTGAAGGCCACGCCTGGGGAGCAATGGTATCTCTCACGGGACTCACAGCCAGTGCCAAACCCTTCAGCAGCATCAATGTAGCTAGCTTCTAAAATACTACAGACACCTCAGCTTTAAGATGTTAGATAGCACTGGTCCCAGTACTGACCACTGAGGAACACCACTTGTTACTGGCCACCACATGGACATTGAGCCGTTGACCACAACCCTTTGAGTGTGGCCATCCAGCCAGTTCCTTATCCACCAAGTGATCCATGCATCAAATCTATGACTTTCCAGTTTTGAGAGCAGGATGTCGTGCGGCACAGTGTCAAATGCTTTGTGTAAGTCCAAGTAGATGACGTCTGTTGCTGCCCTTGTCCACCACTTCTGTGTCAGTATTGTAAAAGGCCGTCAAATTTGTCAGGCACAATTTGTCCTTGGTGAAGCCATGTTGGCTGTCTCCAGTCACCTCCTTGTTTTCCATGTGCCTTATGAGAGATTCCAAGAGGATCTCCTCCATAATCTTGCCAGGCACAGAGGTGAGACTAACCAGCCTATAGTTCCCTGGGTCCTCTTTTTACCCTTTTTTGAATACTGGGGTTATTACTAGGTTCCCCTTTTTCCAGTCAATGGGAACTTTGCCAGATTGCCACTATTTCTCAAATATAATGGAAAGCAGCTTAGCAACTTCATCCACCAGCTCCCTCAGGACCTGTGGATGGATTCTGTCAGGTCCCATGGACTTCTGCACTTTCAGGTTCCTTAGATGGTCTCGAACCTGATCTTCTCCTACTATGGGCAGTTTTTCATTCTCAGAGCCCCTGTTTTTGCCTTCCATGATTTGGGCAGTGTGGTTAGAGCCCTTGCGGTGAAGACTGAGGCAAATGAATAAGTTTCTCCAAATCTGAGTTCTGCTAGATGTCACGTGCAGTTCTCAATTTCATGAAGTGTATTGCAGGCTAAGCCAAATTTAAGGTGAATATGATGGTAGTGTGTGCCAAACACTTCAAGCAAACAATCCTCTTCAAAGCATTGTTGAGGTGGTAGAGGACACCACATCCCAGGAAAGCATTCAAGGCCAGGCTGGATGGGGCTTCAAGCAACCCATCTAGTGGGAGGTGTCCCTGCCCATGGGAGGACAGGGGCCCACGGGGGGTTGGAACTACATAATCTTGAAGGTCCCTTCCAACCTAAACCATTCTGTGATTCTGTGGAATTGCAAAGTTGTTCTGTGTTGCAGAATGACCTTACTTCATCCCAAGACAACCAGCTGGGTCCACATGCTGCTCAGTAGACCTCATCAGAGCACTTAGCACATGACTGGGGACCTCTGCCCAAACCACTACTCTCCATTTCCATGGAGCAGGTCTTTAACAAGCCAGGCCTTTCCAAGACACTGTGTCAACAGTCATAGATTCAATTAGCAATGGTTCTCTCTGAAAGAGAACTGTACAGAAATTTCACTGATGAGTGAAACCTCTGAAGACTGCTTGTGTGGTACGGCTGGTGTTTGAGAATAAGCCAAGTGGTAGCGAGAGATGGCAAACAAACCAACACTGAAATGCCTTCTCCTTGCCTGGCCCTCAGCCAGGCTGCCCCTCTGGTGTAACGTAGGGCATCCTGGGAGCTACTCTGCATTATGCTGCCTGTCAGTGTCTTTAAAAAGCTATTATGGCTGCTGGGAATCTCTGCAATGAAGGAAGACTTGAGTAAATCCTTCCCTGCCAACACATCCAGTGCCAGGCAGCAGCAGGAGGGTGTTTTTAGCATGACTTCATGCCAGAGGTTCTCTGTACACTAAACAGTCTGGCAAAGTACACAGAGCAACAGAAACAGATGGATCTGGACTAGCATGATCAAACAGATCTCACAGGGCATTTGGTATATCTTTAATGCAAGTGTTTGTCTATCAGTTATTTCATGCAATCCACTGTTCTTCAGAATGAGGAATGGTCTCAAAATTGCCCAAGTTGCAAGTTTCTCAGTTACACACACTCCTGTGAGTTTACTAAGGAGGTATCATTTTATATGAGAACATGAACTCAGTTTTGAGGCCAAACTTTCACCTCTGCAGCTTCTGTGCACTTCCTTGGGAAGGTAACATGTATGTCTTGTGATAGCATCCATGGTGGAGTAATTAAAGAAATTGTTTTTATGGCAGCTCAGGCATACCTTACAGTAGATTTTCACACTATGATAAAATTAATTGCATGTTGCTGACAGTATTTTCTTATTTTCATAAGCAGGCAGGTACAAATTTTGGTCTAATAATGGCATAAACAAGATAAGATATGAGTTCTAGGAACATGCTTCTATAAAAACGCAATAGTCAGATTATTAGCAGTAATCATTTTGCACTTTTGGAAGATACTGCATACTTAGCTTCTAAATCAACTAACACTGATGCATTTTGAACAACTCACATGAGGGTAGAAAGAGTTTTCATAGTGTTTTAAGAGACATAAGAATAGCATTTCTGAAAGCAAACGGGATCTCAAACTGTGTATGAAAGCCATTAGATGAATCATTTTCTTCTCCCTTTCTCACCTCCTTTCTTGCCTTCTTTTATTCACCACGATTAGCTTTTCAGGGCTGCCCATCAATGCCCCCAGGACCCTGGCAGTGTCTTAGCTGAATGTGGAGCATGTTTCTCCACACAAGTGGTGGATTTAGAGCAATAGGTTTCACATAGCTTATGCTAGATGGGACCAGGATTTGGCTTTTAAACAAAACCTCGGATCAGAGGGGCGTGCAAGCAGAAGTTCCCAGAAGGGAGCTTCAATGGGACTTTGCCCCGGTTTCCCTGCCCATGCTACTACACAGGTCTGCACTGCCGCCTTCTACCCTCCCTGCCAACCTGACTCTACCTTTGGCTTCCTTGGATCCAACCTGTGTTAACAGACTGCTTCCATGCTTGTCTGTCTTTTATTAATCACTAATTGACCAGACACCCGCAATTTTTTATTTATTTATTTTTAAAGCATGGGTCAGGATTGCATTGTCAAAACAGCACAAATGCCAAAGCAGCAATCACGGCTCCAACCTCCAGTAGCAACGGCTGTAAAGGTTCATTCTGATACATGTATAGCTCATACTGCAGCAAAATCCGGATCCATCTTGTTAAAGAAAGTAAGAATAATTGTTCACAGTTTCACTGTAGGCACTGATTAGGCAAGTCTTCTCAAACTCTGAAGATGTTATCTGGAAAATTAAGGAGCTGCAATTGTACTCAGGTTCTGGACAAGTATGGTAAATACTGAGGAGGTTTATTAATTCATCAAAGCTCCTTGTGAGAGGGACTAAATCCTTCTCTGGAGGCTGGCATAGAAAGAAATAACTTTCTCCTTCTTCCTGTAGAAATGATCACAACTGCCTACCCCACATGGAGGAAAAAGGCAGCTGTAATGAATTATTTATCTGTAGCACAATGTAACTGGGATATGCTGTGATTAATTGTAGAGCTGAGCAGGAAATGGTTTCCTTGTCCCAAAAGATTTTTGAGATTAAAAATGTGTTGCTATTCCACACTGGGACAAAACCAAAATGCCTTAAAGAGATCTTAATAGAGAGAGAGAGAGCAAGACCCACCTACAAAAACCCTCATCAGTCGTATGTGTGGGACTCTTGCAAAGCCCAACAGAAATTTTAACACCTAAGAAGAAGGCTTGGTGGAGAATTCATGGGCTCCAAACCATCCCATTCAACCTCAATACCCCTGAGGACTGCTCTAGGGAGGAGACCAACATGCTGGAGCAGGGACATGAACCTTGTTGATCTCATGTGAATGCTGCCTCTGCTGAGCTGGGATGAGGCTTAGCTGTTGGCTTTTCATGCTGTCCATCTCACTTCAGCAGAAGAGTCATGACTGGTTCTACCTGATTACTTTGTCCTCAGAGAAGCAATCCATTTATACTGACTTTTCTGTTTTTACAGCTAAATGCTGCAGAGCTGAATGACCTTTTATAAACTTTTTGCCTCCAGATGGGAAACCTCCTTTTTTAAAAAAAGTTTATGTGGATGTGACTTTTTATTTTCTGAATCATTTCCGCCATGTGTCTCATAAATAAGGAGCTTTTCTCTAATATTTTTTTTTTTGGTTGTTCCAGTTTAAATATGTACCCTGACCGTACAGTAGTGCCCTGCTATATTTGTAAGGGAGGATGAGTATTGATTCACTAGCTATGATGTAGCGGAAAATTCAGATGTTGAATCTTCTCCATCTAAAATCATTGTCTTGTTCCATAAAAGGAAGAAGAAAAGCTTTGCCATGTCTTCATTACAGCTGTTCATACTTGAGATAGTTTCTCCCCAGGGTACAACTGTGGTAAGGAAAAAAAAAATTATGCTGACTGAAATAACTTGAATGTATATAGATTAAAAACATATGGTCTTTTTATTAATGGGTATAGATGAGTCGGTGAGGCTGCGTACCTCCTGAGATTTGTGAGGAAAGGTGGCAGATCATATTGATCCTTTTCCTGGCACCAGCAGAAGGATGTGAGAAAAGCACCAGGTGTCTCCTTTGGTCTTTTTTGGGAGGAAACAGCCAGAAATGAAAAGTAGTGCAGCAGCAATCTCAGAACATTTTGCAAAGAATATGCACTTTGAAGCTTTTTGAACACTAGGACATGGAAAAGGAATTCCTGATTGAGAAATATTTTGAGCCACATGAGCCAGATTCAGTTTCCGTGAGTGTGCAGAGAGCACAGGCTAGCTAAATTCAAGCCTTGTCCAGCTAGCAGCCACGTGTTAGCATGACATCCCAAATCCATTACCTCCTCTCAATTCCCTGAAGGCTGGCAAAAGTTACAAGAGTAATGTAGTTAGAATCTGAAGCCTTCTTTAGTCAGATGTTCAGAATTAAATGTGTTTAGTAAAATGAATGCCTGGCCCTGCCAATATATATCAGCTCTGGTTACACTGCTGAGTCAGATGGCCAGTTGGTCTGAGCTATCAATGCAGCTGAACACAGACAGACCCAACGCAAAACAAGCCCCAAGACTGACAAACCCAGCAAACGTGAGCACTGTATGTCATGCAGCCATCAGCAAGGCTCAGGCACCAGTGAGGCTCAGGCTAGCCTGCAGCTCATGAAGGCTTTAGGAAACGAATCACTGGCTGGGAGTGACTGCAGATCTGGGTGTCCCTGTCTGGATGTGACCGCTGCCGACAACATCCAGATAGGCCATCACTTTTTTTATTAAATACAATTGATTTTAAATTGAGAAAAAAATCTTCAGAAGAACAGGTCAGAGCCATGCTCCTCCAGTTCTGGAAAGCACGGCCGTCTGCCTCTGGGTGGATGAGCTCTGTTGCAGGACTTGACAGACACAACAGCATCATAGATGACACTAACAACATGCAGACCAGGATGTAATGATTTTTTTCTTTTTTTTGCTTTTTTTCCTTTTTCTTTCACGTTTATTATTAGTCCCAGAGTTGTGATAGTCCTTTTCTCTGGTGGCTCTCGCAGTAACAATTCACACCTGTGAAGTCCCAAATCAGATTACCACATCTATTTGATTTGGTACTACATTTGAAAAGCAACCAGAAGCACCAGGTGGTCCATTTCTTAAGTGAGACGTGACATTAAGAGTGTTCAACAGTCCTGTCCCATTTTTTTGAACTGTTTGCCTGGTCACATTAAAATGAGAGTCACAGTGCTCACAGTCCTGGTTACAATCACAAAATTTTACAAAATCTTGGACCTATTATAAGCCAGCGCCCTGTTGCATGCACCGTGCTTTTGGTCTAATCTCTCATGAGAAAAAGTGTTTGACAAACCACTGGTGTTATGTCCCTACCACGCTTTTACTTGGCTGAATTTCTAAAGGGAAGGGTAGATGGGGTTTATTGGTAGGCTTTTAACACTGTTTGATAATTATAATTGGATGTGATACACTGCGACGTTGAAGAAAATGTCACCCCACATAAATGGTATAATTTAGAAATCCATACATGTCTAGGGTTTAAAAATAAGTATTCCAATATCTATGCTTAACATATGGATCTGATACTAGAGATTACCAGGATTAGAAACTGTTTTCCTTATCTGAACAGCAACTGGGCAAAATCTGGTCTGAGTAACCATTAAAAAATTTAGTGAGATTTTTATCTGTTTTCAAATACCACTCTAAAGTTTACTGTGTTTAATCTGTCTTACTTGTTAAAGAAACATGAAAAGGACCATTAGGAACGTAGATTTAGTGTAGCACAACCATTAAGATGAAGAGTAATGGCTGGGAAGCCTTAGCTCTCAGGATCTCCTGCTATACTAAAGTCACCAAAATCATATCAGTATGCAGGTGTGTTTCACAGGCTGTACGGGCAGAAAGAATGGTTCCTTCTACCCTGCAGAAGTGGGTCTCCTGGCCCACTGAATTCACACATGGGTGTAATTTTATGCAATGCACACCCACAGCAGCACAGATCAAGGCATTGCAAAGGTCTTTGCTCTCCCTGCGAGGGCACAAGCACCCAGGTATGTCCCCCATGGTGGGTCTCACCCTAAGGCCAGGGTCATGGGCCAGACTGCTCGAGTTGGACCTTTTAAGCATTCTCATAAGACATGATATTCTCACCTCGTTAAAAATGTCTCAGTTACCAGGAAAAAAAAAAAAGAAATGTATTGTGGTTTATTATTTATAACACTATGCTTTCTGATGAAATGTAGTAAAAAGATCCATTTTCCAGGTAGTGGGAAGTCTGATAGGCTGCTAGAGAAGGAACTGACTGTATTTGTGTGTTTACTAACACTGCTGGTTTTTACTCTGCTAATTACCAGGGGCTGTTGCCTTTTGAGGAAACAAAAACAAAAGAAAAAAAAATTGTTTATGAAAAGCTCTTTTGAGGGCCAGTGGTCTACATTTTTTCAGTATAAAGGAAGTTTTGTCCTGTTTAAAAATAGCTCCCAGGACCATATCTCTGTCTGAGATTTTAGCACTCTATGCAAGTATAAATTTAAGTCAAGGAAGATTCACGTGTTGCACAGCTGAGGGTTACTGTGTTCACTTGGCTGGTGCTTAAGAACAGCAAAGGATTTCTGGATCAAACTAAAATGCAATAAGACACTGGCTCTGGAAAGTATCTTTTCCTACATATTGCCCAGAATTATCTGTGGGCCATGGCTGGGGTGGGGGGTGAATAACAGACATTGTTACAACAGGGAGCAAGATGATTTGTCATTTGGTTCACCTTTCTTTCTTTCAACAGGGTGCCTTACCCTGGCCAAAAGCTCCTCTAGCTCACTGACATCAGGAGAATTAATGAAGAATGATGGTTGAGGTTGAGTGAGTCACATATACATACACAGCCATATACTGCCAATAGGAAAAACGCATTTCCCCTAAAGTTCAGTCACCTCTTAATGATAAACTCATAATAACTATGTCTTATTTGGGGTTTCTCTGCAAGTGTTCTTGGGATTTCCTTGGAATTTAGGCTAACAGGGCAGGGCAGGACAAATCATGAGTGTGATTTATTAGCTGTTACAGACAAGTGCTTGGAACTACAAGGAGGCCTTTCCATTTTGTAATTTTGCCTGCAAAGATTTTTCTTAAAAGAAGTAATAGTCTGTTCTCCTCTACTAATAAGCTGTACCGTTTTATGTGTAAGCCACCGTTCCAGGTTTTACCAATAAATAGAGGAAATGGCACACTTTTAAAAGGAGATTAAAATGTGGTGATTGGGTTGCATATTTTTGTTTTCTGGCTTACTGATGTGTTTTTTCATGCTCAAAATAAACCTGTATACGCAGCTCATACCATAAACTGGAGTAATTGGCTTGACCCTCGGCAAAGCGTTCCCTGTGCTGTATTTGCAAGCGATAACATACTCCTTCAGTTCTGCATGGGAAGCCAGATACCCAAACAAGCCTGGGTTCTTGCCTAAGCTTGGCTTTCAAAGAGGTGTGATTTTCTGTTATCACTTAACCTATCCAAAGGTTATGAAATCTCTCCATTACTGTATACCGCCTAGGAACAGTAATTTTACAGCTTTTTTTTTCTCCTTAGAAGCCTTCCAAATCAATATTTTTGTTCTGTTTCAGGCAAAATGGGAACACATTAAAAAAAAAAAACCCGAAACACAACATTTTGTTCATATCCCTTTGTAGCCTGTGTCCCTTTGAGCAATAGTCAGTAGGCGAAAACTAATGTATGAGTGAAATACAATGGTCTTTCTGCAGTTTCTAAGGATGTTTAAGGGAGAATAAGGCCACGAAATAGTATTTTCATAATTTGTGATAAATTATATGGTGGTGGGTATCTACTGAGGCACGTCTGAAATATTTTGCTCCCACTGGGGTAAGAACTGCAGCTTGTGCTCTTAACTCTCTCTGCCTAACCTAAAACCGGTTTCCTACTGCCAGGCATCAAATTGAACATGTGTGAGACACGAGTCTTGGGATTAATGTTAAATGAGTGAATCTTAGACCTTATCTATCATTTATTTGTCTCATGCGTGCACCCATGTATATCACAGGCATTTTTATTTAATTATTCAGGAATTGGCACGACTTGCATTAGCTCCTTCCTCTGGGTATCTTGCTGACAGAGCAGCGCAAAGGAGCAATATCTAATCCTCGTACAGCTGAAACCGTTCAGGAAGAAGAAAGATCCAATTACACCGGCCCTGTCATGTGAGCAAAAATTACACTTAATACTAAGTACCAGTTCTTAGGACAGAACATAGCTGTGTTCATGCCAGCAAATTGATTCAGACTGCCATAAAAGAGTTGTAAGGTTTCATCTTAATTTGCAGGTAAATCTCTATATATTCAGGCTGTGTCATTTTGATGGATACAGAACTGTGCACTGCTACAAGGCCGGCACATGTATTTATTTATTCAGGAAAATATACGGCATGAAAAGACTCATTATAAAAGACTTAGTGTGTTCTAATGGCCTGATCCAGCACCACTGAAATCAATGAGAATCTTTCTTTCCATGTTGGTAGTTCAGGAGCATGCCAGCAGTGTGGAAAACGTTCCTCTGGACTGAAGTGCCTAGCACAAGTGTCAAAATCATTAGGAAAGTAGAAGGCTGACAAACTGGCAAGCCTGTAGACATGTGACAAATTTGGACACCACTGAAAACACAGCTGTTTTCTAAAGTCCATGTGTGAACCACATGCTCTTAGAAAGACGGGTTATTCTGGCTACGTGTCTAGGCTTATTTGCTGTTTAAAAAAGCAAGGACTACTAACAGGGAACTTGGTAAAAGTGCACCTTAAAAGTAGCTGAAAAGGGCTGGGGTTCCTCTAATATTCAGCTTGCAAAATAAATTTTATTTACTTGAACTTTCATTAATCCAACTGTGAATTTTGCTTTATTCTTCTTTAATAGCATCCTCTCAAAACCAGGTGGCAGAAATCTTATTTCGTATTTTTTAATGAATGATCAGCCTGCAGTATAAACGTTTGTTTGGTGTCATTACTTTAATGCAGAACTCCAAACCACATATTTTGGTTGCAACTAGTTTCATGCGAGTACTTCAGTCCTGAGAATTTTTCAGTGATAACCCATGAAGTGAATCAGCCAGTGGGACATGAGCTGTAACATCAGATACAGAAGAAAAGCGTCCCTGTGTGCATGCACAACTGCCAGCCTCTACCTTTATTGTACTTTCCAGGTACAGTCGGGATATGATGTGTCACCAAACACGTGTCTTGGGAAGTCCCCTCCCTCAGATGCTCACTGCGGGGAGACTCATCTCTTTGCTGAGGAGGCAGCCCGCCCTGGTTTAGCCGTGGGTCTGCTGCCTCGGCATCGTCCCAATGTGCCTGCCCAGCTTATGGAAGCATGCTGTTTCCCGGGGCTCCCACCAACCTCTGCTGAAGCAGTGGTGGCTTCCCAGTCTCTCAGCAGAAGAGAAGTTTTCCAAAGAAAGCCTGCAAGCAGAGGAGCGCCTTGGGGAATGGAAGGCAGGGCGGCAAATAAGTATTCCCTATGTTGCAGACTTTCTGTCTTGAGACATTTTCATCTTCTCTCTGTGCTTCTTTTGCCCAGCAAGCATCCAAAAAAGACCAACAGCCAGTGCCTGGCTGCCACACAGTGACCTTGTGATTACAGGTCCCCTGAGATCCATCTCTGGTGCTACAATTTGTTCTTCAGTCCAAAGTCCAACACCCAGCAGAAATCCAGAGCAATGAGAGAGTTGTCCCAAATCGTTTTGTCCCACAAATAAATAAAGTTACCTTCCCACATATCCAGATGTCATTAATCTCCGCATTGCTGCTATGCTGTCACAGACAGGAAGAGTCTAAACTTGCCTCCTTTGTCCACTTTGATACTGTTATTTTATCTCTGGGAAAGATGAAATTGGGAGAAGTAAGCATCACTGGTGAGTTTTGCACTTGTTTGGGGTAATAAGTCCTTTTTTCTTTTTTAAATACCCCCATTAAAAGACCCAGGAATCCTTTCGGACTTTTGCTGGCAGAGGTCTGCGGTCAGACCCAAGCATCCTTCTGCATTTTAACAACTCCTGAGATTTTGCATGTGGGAAGGTTTGTTGCAAACTGATATAATAGAGTGCATTTCTTTAACCGTAGGATTCAGTCAAACCTGGGAGAGCTGAATGATCTGAGAGTCTGGCCCTAGATGCAGTAAGAGACTTTTTTTTCTTGTCCTTGACCAGGCACATGCGAGAGATGCTGGAAGCCAGCAGACCAGCTGCTGGCTGCTCCTGGGCAGCCCAGATCCTCTGCAAGGAAAATCCCAGCACTTCTGCAGCTTGAATGGGAAGAGGTGCTCCTTCTAAGAGGGGATTAACAGATATGCCAAGGGATTTCTTTTAAAACCTTCCCTCGCAGTTACTGAACAGATTTTGGACCAAATCAACCACGCCAGGAAAAGGAATGGGAAGATATGAGGAGTAAAAGCAAACACAAATAGCCTCTCTTTTTTTGCCGCAGCAGCAGTTTTACGAAGGGCAGGGCAGAAGACAAGGGCACATTTTTCAAAAAGGGATCTCGGGCTCATACTGACAGCCGTGAGAGGAAGTTTTCCTTGCGCTCCTCTGCTCTGTCTTCTCGAGGTTTCTCCCCGTCTTCTGCGTGAACTCTGCCAGAGTCTGCGGATCTGTCTTTTTTAAATGCAAAACGAAGCTGTCGGGAGCTTGGGGCACACACACACTGACCCCCCACGCACCCACGGCCCCGCGGACCGCGGAGAGCTGGCGGAGCTGCTCTCTGCTCTTCCCGGGGGCAGCAGCAGTCCCCGTTAGCTCCCAGCTGCGCCAGACCGCCGATTCGGCCCGCCCAGAAATGGAGCACCAGCCGCAACGTTTCGGGCTGGCACCTTTCCCTGAATCCTCATAAATAAAGCTGTAAATAAGTTGCAATAGAAAAAAGAGCGGATCCGCATCGCCGCGGTCCCGCGTGAAAGGACACGTCGGGTGCCCCGCCCGTCGCAGCTTCCAGCCTGGCCCCGACGTTCCCGACAGATCCCTCCGTGGGGGGCGGCGGGGCTTCACGGAGGGCCGCCCGGGGCACCCGTGGGCGCGGCGGGGG